>JAQJVK010000004.1:45984828-46584828 GCA_035578135.1 Flexamia atlantica
AACTACAAACAATATTACCAAACTACAACAATATTTTTTTCTCTAGAAAAACTAAAAAAAAACGGCATTTAATTATAGCCAGCAAAACAAACAAAATAGTAAAGAAAAATAAGAAATAAACAAAACTACTAGCATTATAAATAGGATTGCAGATAAATAGCTTAAAAGTATGGATATTTATGAAATGAAATATTCAGACTGTGATAAGGCAAATTTTGGTCAAACAGGCTGTTCTTTTATTAGTAATCATTCACATTTACAAAAAAAAACAAAAGAAAACAATAATTATAATTTATTGAACATCTGGTCTCCTTTAACTGCAATATAACAAACAACAATTTGGAAATTTAACATCGATGTCAAAAAGGTCCAATGAAGGACACATTAGAACATTATGACAATTATAAAGCAATGAAATGTTCTAACAATGTCCTAAATGAAAATTTTGTATTTTCACATGACTGAATAGAGACAGTACGGTATGTGTTTTTGTAACTTGACAAAATGAGTGAGTTCATGTACAAAGACCTTGAAAATAGCATAAAGAATGTCAAAACTTAACTAAGAATTTTTCCTACTTTTTTTGATTGAAGAGAGTTCACAAGGTATGTAACTTACCTTGTTTCAGTTGGTAAAATTAAATCAGAAGGAAACCACAAACAAATTAAATAAAATCATCTTACTTAAATCAACTTGATTCAATATCAGTTTAGTTTGTTCAGATAATGAATACAATAAGTAAGAGTGGCCACAGCCAGTCATGTCCCTAAAACTCACTAATGCTACTATAATTTTATTTTTTTTCTGAAATATCATTATTGAGCTCAGAGCTCAATATACATTTATTAACAAACCAATTTTTATTCCAGAATTTCTACAGGTGTTATAGTTTCCCATGGGTTTCCATGTTAAATTCTGCATATGTTATTAATTCTATACAACAATATGTTTAATCTGAACCAATTTAATTTTTTTTCTTAACCAATTTTTTTTAAATTAAAATAAATCCTAACTCATACTATCATGAACTATTTGATCTCTAAGGAAATCGTTTATATCTCAATTGTACAAGTGCATTCACCAATAACATGTCATTAACTCTCACATGAAATAAGCGTATTGAAATAGTTTCTGTTAAAACTGACTAAAATTAAACTGAACCGTATAAGGGGATTTCTGAAACAATTCAATAAGATATAAAAGGGTCTATCTATAGACAAAAACTAAGACTATAACTATAATTTAAAGATAACTATAACTATAATTAAAGATTAACTATAATTTAAAGATGTTAACTATAATTTAAAGATTATAAGTTACATAACGCTCCCTCATGGGAGGGGGGTGTTCACAGCAGCTTTTCAGGGTGGGTGGAGGAATTTATCGCAGCGTTTCATATCTATTAAATCTCAGCGGTAAATGTTTTAAATTCCAGATTTGTCTGTTTATCCTTTAAAATACACAATTTTTAGTGCATTTTGGGGATGGGGGAAGTAGCAAAGATTAAATAATTTTTAAGGAGAGGGGGACTGGTGTCGCTGTGACGAAATTTTACGAGAGGGGAGGGAAGGATGAGTTTGAAGAAGCTTATTTTGGCATTACATAATTTATAGATGACCCCAAAGTAGAATAAGCTGTTGATTTTGAGTGACTCACCGGCCCAGTCTCTCCAGCTCCTTGAGTCGAGCCACTTCCTTGGCGTGCTCATATGCCTCTTCCTTCGCCTGGTTCTCTCGCGCCTCGGACACAAGCTCCACCAAAAGCTTGTTGATCGAGTCTTGATATATTTCCAACAACTGAAAAGTAGACATGTCTATAAATAGGTTATAAAATGTTATAGACATGTTCGATAATCATTGTAGCTGGGCAATTACGAGGTAGTCAATTTTTCAAGTTTCCTCTAGAAAATAAATCTAATTAGCTTATAAAATACTGAGGCCAAAGAATTAGACCCAGTGATGCCCACAGCAGAATAGAAACACATCAACAGTGATTTTTTTCTCACTCGCCGTATTTATCACTTTAACTGCCATGCCGGTCCGAACAGGTCAGCATAAATGGGTTAGGTGGAGCGATAGATGTCTCTGCTGGACACCTAGCAGCACTCTGGCGAACTAAGACAAAGTAGTACATCCAAACCCTTCTACATAGCGTTGCGATCCGATCAGATTGGCATAGTTTCAAATCAAAATTTCTTGTTATTATTAATTATGTAATATTGTTTAATAAACCTAATAAATAACTGTTCTTGAGTTTATTATTTGTTGTGTGCCCATAAAGCGGGAACAAATAACTCATTGGTATTTAGAATTGTTTCCACAGGTTCTAATTTTGCTTTGTTTTTTCCGATCAGGTCGAGAGGTCACAATATTCATTGATGTTCCCTAAACAATTTTAATGTCAATCCGATCGGTAACCCATTTTAGCGAATTTCCCCTATAGGGAATTAGCGAATTTCCCCTATAGGGAAGAAGCTATTACCGTAGGTCTCATGGTAAGACCTAAGCCCGAGACTATGATAACTTTTCGTTTTGGGGCCACCAGAAGCAAAAAACACTATTCGTTCGAATTTTTATATATATATATTTGTCTGTTAGCACGATAGCGGCCGTAAAAATGGTCCAATCTTATTGAAAATTGGTACATACGTGTAAAGTGGTAATCACTCGGACGAGTTCGTGAACCAGCCCGATCGGACCACCGGAAGGGGGGGTAAAGGGGGATAAACCCCCCAAAAATGGGGTTTTTTGAGTTTTTTACATAGAAAAATAAAATTTATCGAATTTTTGTTGGCACCATTGAATTCAGCTCAAAAAAACAAACAATTTAGTATCTTAAATCACTGCTCTATGTCCATTGATTACCAAGATATTGAAAGTGGTAAACACAGTACATTGTCTCAATGTTAACCTTATGGAAAATAAGTAAAATTCTATATCTCGGTTATTTCTCAACATATCTTGATAAAATTTGGTAAATAGTTTCTTCTAGTTCAGGTCTCCTAAATAATAAATTAAAACCACCCAGTTTTATTATACCCGTAGCAGCAAACCTGCATACTCATTCCCCATGTTATTCTTATGGAGCTTACCAAAACATGTCAAATCTCGCTATGTTAGATAAAAATATATTGTTTTGCATTTGAAATTCGCTGAGTATGCAGGTCTGCTGCAACGGGGGTATTTATACATGTAATTACATTTATTTCTTTAAAAGTCATCATAACTAACCTCAAAGAAAACCTGTGTTTGTTGTTAAATTGTGTTTGGTAGCTAATAAAGTCCAGATTGCTGAATAGAGGCAAAAATTAGCTTATTAATACAACTCTACCCAGAAAACTAAAAAACTTCCAGAGCCTTTATTTTGGAAATATTTATGATTAATTAATATTCAAGCCGTATAATAAAATATAAGTTTTTTAACAGGAAATTATATTTTTGGCCTTTTTTAAATTTTATAGTCTATAACTTTAGTTAATTTCAAGACCACAGAATAACATACAACATCCAAACAAATTAAAAGAACATTTTTAAAATTTTCCTATAGAGAGGTTCAAAAAAATATAATTTTAGTGCCTGCAAAATCAGCCAAAGAATATTGCTGGCACGATCTCTGCATATTAACATACAGTTCAAGAAAGTAAAAAAATGTTTCATAAAATACTATAACTAGCAAGCAGAATGCAGACTTAAAGAATAAACCGTATCAGGATCGCTGCGGTACCTGAGCGAACATGAGGTTGTGCTCGACGCGCCGCCGGGTCTCCCGCTGTCGCCGCCCCTCCTCCGGCAGCTCCCTCCGCCACCGCGCAGCCTCCGCCTGCAGTGCCTGCGACTTGGCCACGCTCTCGTTCTTGAACCTGCCACAAGTGGTAACAGAGCGTTATTACCATCCATTAAGGTGGTAGCAGAGCGTCGTTACCATCCATTAAGGTGGTAGCAGAGCATCTTTTACATCCATTAAGGTGGTGTAGTCTATAATTTTTATGAAATTTTCTCTTCTATTTTCATGTTAATTCTGATAACATTACATGCTTTGACTGGTGGCAGACCCATGGGTTTTAGGGTTATCAGCCCTGCACTCTTCCTGTTGTAACTGTTGGAGGTTGTTGGTTGTCGGAAGAATGGTGTGAAAGGTTGTTGGAAATAGCCAAATATGGATCAGGCTGGAACAATATAGACCAGGGTGGATCTGAGGTACAATAAGGTAATCCTGTATTGTCAGGAAAGGATTGATCAGAGCAAATTTCTATAACTGTGAAAGTGAATAGGATAATTTATCTAGGTGGAAGGTTTACCCTGAGGCCGATCGTGCCCATTGCCATATGGTCACCTAAGCCAGCTTTGATTAACAATAATTAAGTAATTAATTCCATGTACAACTACATTAAACGCCAGAAGGGCCTACCTTGCATGTGATTGAGAATAACTGTCTGAATTTAAACATAACTAACTGTCTAATCGCTGATTACTATGATTCTGAATAAAGGTTTAATTAACTATTGAGCTAAGTAATTAATTGTCGGGCAGATAAATATGACAAGCAATATTTCCTAATGAAGCTACATTTGTATTACTTTGAAGGGTCGCCTCTGAGAGGCGAAACCCACAGAAATTCACATCTTAGAAAAAACCCCAACTAGAGTTCCTCCCCCCGGCACCCCAAAACCAAGCTAACTAAAACATAATAATTGATTGATATCAATTTAGGGAAAAAGTCCTAATACTTAAACTTAGCGTTAATACTTATCCGGTTAAACAGCCAAGTGCCCTGCAGTCGGATTAGTCTTGGAATGGGGCGAGACCAGGCTTTTTAAATCCAAAATTTCCCTCTGTCTTTCTAGAAGGTTCAGGTGGGCTGGCCTCTGCTCAGGTATTATGGCCAGTACCTGGTTTGGCGCTATATATAAAAAAGTGACGCGCACGGCACACTGTACACCATACAGAGTGATACATAGTAAAGTATAGAGGTACAGGTTGAGCTGCCAAGTTGTGTTCCTCCCATTACTAAAGTATGTAGCAGTACAAAAAAAAATATTGTGTTGTTTTTAACATGTTATGTCAATACCTTGACTGAATGAGCTGCGTCATGTAAATTTAGTAATTTAAGTATCCTTTGCTAATAATATAGTACTCTTCCATATAAAGAAGATTCATTAGATTCTTCAAAAATAAATATGCAACAAATTCAAATGCTAAGAGATGGTGGTTTCCTGTAATTTATCCTTAATCATTTATCATAATTCACCTGACAATTAGTCCTAAATCCAAATATATTCGGCTCGATTTTACAAAAATTAACAGCTTATCAAGCTTTCTAAGACATCATAAAATTAAATGTTCTGATCCAAATGGAAATTGCAATTGCCTAAGCATTGAGCAGGTTAAAGAATCATGCTTGAGACTAAATGTCAATTCAAAAACAAATGGGAAAAGCATATTAATTGCTGAAAAAAATTATTAAATTGCTTTAGTGATTTTTATAGGTACTTTATCCCTATGTTTTACGTCATGTAATGTTATTTTTATATGTAATCAACATCTCAAAAAAGTATACTATATATTTACTAAATCTCAATTGGCATATGGATTGTGAATGAAGGAGCATATTCTAACTCCATAAGACCATTAACAAATATTTATAAGAATCATGCGTCACGAAAAGGAGATTAGAAGCTTCAGCGCCTTTGTTTAAACGAATGAGTGTTATTTCTCTAAAAAACTTATTAGTCTTTAAAGTTATATGTACAGTTTCTGATATATTTGTATATAGGAATAAGTATACAGTGAGTAGAGTAGAATCAATAAGAAAAAAGTTCAATATAATGATATCTAGACCAAATTTAACTGCACCAAAAAAATTTAATTGCTTACCTCTAGATATTAAAACATATGACAATAAACAATAACTTTCTAGGATGCTATGGCGGTTCTTACTGGAATGAGAAAATGTCAACTGTTTTTCTGCACTACAATTTAGTCTGTTTAATTTCTATAAGCTGTATTTTGTGTAATGTGAAGTCAGTACAGAAGTTGATAAAAGAGCTTTTCAGTATCTGTATAAGAGTTTGTGTTTACATCTTACATTGCTCTGCTGCCCACCATAAATTTTTGAGACTATCGTGTTTCAGTTCGTGTTTCAGCAACTGGTTACAACCTCGGTAGTTATCGTTTTATAATTATTTTAAACTTTGTAAAATTGTGTATTGGAAAATTGAAATAAAAAAGGATTGTAAATAAAGATGATTCTGATTTTGGGCTAGATGTAGAAAAAACAATGGTCTCTTTTAGAATTAATAAAAGCAAAAAATGAAGAAAGATTGAGAACTTAAATGATCTAAGTTCTTGCAGACAAATCAATTAGATACTTGTTCATACAATTATACTCTAAAAACAGATCTTACCTGAGCAGTTCTGTAGCCAACAGGTAGAGTGTTTGCCCAATGCTGGTTCCAACATTCAATCCAATCAGATTGTCCAGAACTCCAGTCTAAAATAAAAACAAACACAATTTTATCATGCTATTAAAAAAAATACCACTCTTAAAATAAGATTAATAAGGATGGTTAGGTTGGAATGGGGAGGGATAGAAGGGACTTAAAGGATCAATGAAAGAAAGTTTTATGAGTTGGTTTCAAAAGGAATTAATTCCTGGTTTATTGTTTTCAGTTATTTGACAATTTTCCTAACTCTAGGTCTAATTAACTTTCGATTGTGGAACTTTCTTTCCTTCACCTGATGAAGTCCCTAGTGGGACGAAATATTGCGATTTATTGTGTTTTAGCGAATTTCCCCTATAGGGAAGAAGCTGTTACCGTAGTACTCACAGTAAGACCTAAGCCCGCGACCATGATAACTTTTGATTTTGGGTCCCTGTAACATTATTTTCGGCTTGACCACTAAATCCAATTATGGGCCTGATCACCCCATGGAATTATCGTAGTTGAAGTGCTAGCCTTCGGCGTTTGGATACCAATATCAAGTCAATAATGTGTTGCATACTGCCTAACCGCCAAGTCAGGCGCCTTGGAAATCCTGAAAGAAGGGTATTTCGTCGTAGTTACTGCCCGTGAGTGACTCATCGGTCGGCCGACAGACTAGTTCCGGCGTCCCAGGTTAGAACCTGCCGTCTGATAAGGAAACTTCCAGGGATCCCGTGACTATGGACTGCGTGGAAATCTGTGAGTTGGTGACCAGCACTGATGGAAGACGGAAGACCGACCCTCTACACTGCGGTGGATTTACATCATTCCTTGGAATAAATTATTAGAGGGTTTTACTTTTCCTCGTCCCCTGTACCTGCGACCTTTGGACTGCTGGCTACTTCTGTGGACTACTACTGGGTCTGCAACTACTGGATGCTACTGGTGGGGACTATTGGACACCATCGACTCATCTTATGCGGGTTATCGTATGCACGCTCCCGGTTCGTGCGAACTAGTGTGTTTCTGAGCTCAGAGAAATCTTCACTTTGGTGAGTGACCTACATTTTTTGAGTGACTTTTTCGAATATGGAACCAACTTGGGATCAACGGACTGATGAAGGACTATCCCTGCGGATCGCCTACTAAGCTGTGTGTTACAGTTCACGTATATCTAGTTTAGGTTTCTTGATTCATGAAGATTGACCTGATTTCAGGACTTCATGTTTCATTTATGCACCTGTGATATTTCAAGTATTGTCTGTGTCCTTATCTTTCACTTGCCTAGCCAGGGTTCCTGATTCATGATTGACCCGATTTCAGGACTTCATGTTTCATTTATGTATCTGTGTTAATTATTTTCAAGTATTATCTGTGTTCAAATATTTCAGTATGGGTGGCCACCACAGTAATTAATGATTGATAATGTGCATTGTTAGGTGCAAATAATATTGGTATTTGAATTATTGTTAAGAATTCTGAAATTATTGTTGAGAGTTATTCTCTGAATTAATTATGGAACTGATTGCCAATGATATTATGATGTCTTTATTTTGAAATGGTTAGAATAAAATCAAGTTGTCTGCTAAAGTTGTTGTTGATTTAGTCCTGGTGACTGATAGAGAATAACTTGGTGAACCAGTATTACAGTGATTAGATAATCAACATTTAGTTGAACTTTAAATGACTTGGTAAATTTTCTCAAATATTTCGCAGATAAAATCCTATTATTCAGTTCATAGTTCAGATTTCCAAGGGTGACAATTCCTTTCAAGTTGTTTCTGTTGTTGATAAGATTTGAGTTAAATGTAAATTAAAGAGAATTATCACATACTTTGCTGAATATTTTCTTCATGGTGTAATACTATTAGTTTACAACCATTGCATCTTGAATATACATAAATTTGCTTTTATTATTCATTTAGATATTTTGCAGTTGATTTAGCCAATGATAGAATTCATTAATTCAGATAGTATATCAGAATATATGTGCACACGGCCAATTGACTTTGAGTATATTTTGGTGGCCCCTTACACCTGCTTACCACGGTGGAGTACCCCAACTTGGAGTGGACCGATTCCTTGTTACGATCCATTGAGCGGACATCCGAAACAAGGTGGCGCCCTGAATAAATTTGAAAATCTGGACAGCGTTGGACTTGTACTTCACCCTAGCTGGAACCTCAACTTACCCACCCCGCCCACTGAGCTAGAGCAAAAGTAACAAAAAAATAAAATAAAATTGTTACATCCCCCAGAAGCAAAAAACACTATTCGTTCATTTTCATACATATATATATATCTATGTGTCTTTAAGCACGATAGCGGCCGTAAAAATGGCCCGATCAGAATGAAATTTGGCTCAGACCTGTAAAGTAGTAATTATTCGAACGAGTTCGTAAACCAGCCCGATCGGACTACCGGAAGGGGGGGTAAAGGGGGGTAAACCCCCCTAAAAATGGGTTTTTTGAGTTTTTTACATAGAAAAACAAAATTTATCGAATTTTTGATGGCACCATTGAATTCAGCTCAAAAAAACAAACAATTTAGTATTTGAATCACTGCTCTATGTTCATTGGTTACCGAGATATTTAAAGTGGTAAACACAGTACGTTGTCCCAATGTTAACCTTATGGGGAATAAGTAAAATTCTATATCTCGCTTATTTCTCAACATATCTTGATAAAACTTGGTAAATGGCTACTTCTAGTTCAGATCTACTAAATAATGAATTAAAACCACCCAGTTATAATATACCCGTAGCAGCAAACCTGCATACTCTTTCCCCATGTTATTCTTATGGAGCTTTCAAAAACATGTCAAATCTCGCTATTTTGGATTGAAATATGTTTTTTGCATTTGAAATTCGCTGAGTATGCAGGTCTGCTGCAACGGGGGTATTACTTAATGTGTTCCATCGCCTACCTGGACTCTTTCAAATGTAAACTAGCTGCCTATCCTTCTAATACTAAATCTTTAATTTATCTTACAGGAGTATGAATTATGTAATTTAGTGGATTGAATGAGCATAAACAAAATTTAGTTTAGAATATTTCCAACCCATATTACAAAGCTTTATAATTTATCGGTATGAAGTTTTATTTGAAACATTTTGAGTTTATCTAGATCATTTTCTGAGTTTGAGTAGGGTATACTTCATCAACTGAGTGTGAAGCTCCTCCCTAAAAAACATGTTACAAAAAATAACCAATAAATAAATAGAGAATAATGAGAAAATAACTCTCCCTCTGTTGATTGGTTCATTCCAATGACAAATGTTTGTGGAATGGACTCGACTTTGCGCAATCAGAGAGTTATTTTTTTAGTTTTTTTTATAAAGTTTACTCTTTTAATTACAACTTGAAGTAATACAAAAATAAATTATTAAATTCTTTTTTAGGATTAAGTACCAGTAAGTATATTTAATTGATTCAAAAACATAAATTCTGGAATACAGTAGAGTGCCGATCATCCGAACTAATTGGGGACAAGGGGTGTTCGGATAACTGAATACTCGGATAATCGAACATTGAAAAGACAAAATTTAAAAATTATATATGTAACAAAATTCTTACTAGTAAAAAGGCTAAAAAATCATCAAACGAAAATTATTCACGTAATTTTATTATGAAATCGATCAGAATACATGGGTATAAATTTTTAAGAAACAATTTATCATACAAAGATACAGTACACTGTATACTTTTTATTTAGAGAAAAAGTCAAAAATTTGTTTTTGTTTCAGCCCTGACACGCGAATTTGGTGCACAAATTTGAATTGCTTGGGAATCATGTTAAAATATGAATTATTATGGCGTTCGGTTAACCGACGGTTCGGATGACCGACGTTTGGATAATCGGCGCTCTACTGTATATATAAATATAACTGACATTTTAAAATAAGATTTAAGAGTGTTACCATTCTGGCCTTGAGGATGATGTCATCGTGGTTAACGGCTTCACCCGGCTGCGGATGTCCGACTCTCGACGTCTTCAACTCTTCCATCAGCTCCTTCCAGGCATCTCGCTTCTGCTCCATCTGTAGAACAGCACAGGACCTCTTCATTACGAAATATCTCAATGACAAATAGGATTTTCGTATAGGACCTATCCTATACATTGTTTTGTGTTCATAAAGCTGAATGGAATTTCCACATCAAGTATTTTAAGTAGTCGTTTCATTCGTACTACCCACATGATATCACTGATAATTTCATAAACACATGAGATTACTGCCTTTACCAGCTCTAGGCCAGGGGCTCCATAGTAACAGGTAATAAACAAAAATAACAGACAATAGACTGGTGGTAGATGATGATAGACAATAATTTTTTCAACTTAACAGCTGATTACAACTTGCTGTCCGTTATTTGCTGTATTCCTTAACAATCATGCGTTAAAAAGGTTTTTGTTAAAAAAGTAGTAACATTTTATCAACAACTAATTGTTTACAGTTTTTTCAACATGGCCGTCTCTGGTAATAAGGCCACAGCCTTTGAACTGGCAAAGCAGATTTTTCTTATAGAGTCAGCTGATTTCAAGCAAACAGAAGGTAGTGCCATAAGAGAGTGTGGCTGGAGAAATCAGCTGAACCCTTAGGCGCAATGTTGCCATTTACTAGTGTCATGGCCTTGTTACAAGAGATATTCATGTTTTTTAAGGGATGATGGTGTGAAAATTAACTGTATGATATAATCAGCTGTTAAAAACAAAAATTATTGTTACTAGAATATATTTTACCCATCTGTTGTCTGTTAATGTTTATTGTCTTGTTGCTATGGAGCCTCTGGCTATAAAAAAATAATTAAAAATCCATATCAGTAGCCCCTGAACTGTGAAATTAAGACTAAATATGCATGTACTTCCAACGACTACCCAGTTCATTGCAAAATAGAATCACTCTTCATATGTTTCGCCATCAAAATGGCATTCTCAAGTGGTGCTCCTTAAAAAAACATCAAAGAAGACTTATGAAAGTTCTGTTAAATGTTGGATAAATGTAAATTGTGAGTCAAAAAAATACAAAAAAATTTAGGCTAAATAGAAATAAGTACATTAATGTAATTTTAAGTAGGGTTACTTGAAAACGAGAGGAGTTTCAATACCTCTCAAAACATAGTGTAGTTTAAACACTAGTTTTTCCTAGAAGCGAAAGGAAAAGTCCAAAAAATTAAAAAATAATTACAAATTATTCGCTATTGTGAATTTTAACATGGAAATCTAACTCACACAAAGAAGCACATTGAACATAATACAGAATTCACATTGTAAATTAGTGGTGTAAATACCTTATGTCATCCAGCTCAAAAACGGTCTTCAATGCGACCTAGGTTTCAGTACTTTTGTACTATCATCAGGCTACGACCTAGGTTTCAGTACAAAAGTACTGAAACCTAGGTCGCATTGAAGACCGTTTTTGAGCTGGATGACATAAGGTATTTATACCACTAATTTGTTTTCACACCAGCTCGGGGCAATAAAACATCTTTAAGATGTCGAAACTATTCACATTGTGTTCAATGTGCTTTTTATGAATTTTTGTGTGAGTGAGATCTCTGTGCTGTTGAATGTTGAATGAATTTAAATTGTGTGTCAAAAAAATACAAAAAAATTTAGGCTAAAAAGAAATAAGTACGTCAATGTAACTTTAAGTAGGGTTACTTGAAAACGAGAGGAGTTTCAATACCTCTCAAAACATAGTGTAGTTTAAACACTAGTTTTTCCTAGAAGCGAAAGGAAAAGTCCAAAAAATTAAAAAATAATTACAAATTATTCGCTATTGTGAATTTTAACATGGAAATCTAACTCACACAAAGAAGCACATTGAACATAATACAGAATTCACATTGTAAATTAGTGGTGTAAATACCTTATGTCATCCAGCTCAAAAACGGTCTTCAATGCGACCTAGGTTTCAGTACTTTTGTACTATCATCAGGCTACGACCTAGGTTTCAGTACAAAAGTACTGAAACCTAGGTCGCATTGAAGACCGTTTTTGAGCTGGATGACATAAGGTATTTATACCACTAATTTGTTTTCACACCAGCTCGGGGCAATAAAACATCTTTAAGATGTCGAAACTATTCACATTGTGTTCAATGTGCTTTTTATGAATTTTTGTGTGAGTGAGATCTCTGTGCTGTTGAATGTTGAATGAATTTAAATTGTGTGTCAAAAAAATACAAAAAAATTTAGGCTAAAAAGAAATAAGTACGTCAATGTAACTTTAAGTAGGGTTACTTGAAAACGAGAGGAGTTTCAACACCTCTTGAAATGTAGTGTAGTTTAAAAACTTAAAGCAAAAGCAAGAGTCAGAAAATTTAAAATTAATTATTAACAATCTAATGAACATTACGATCGTCTACCGCCAGTTACCAGGGCCTGCATACTGCGACTGTGCACCACGCGCTGTATAAGGATGGCCGCTTGGTACATCGCCTCCTCAGTCAGCGGCCGCTTGGCACACTCCAGCATCGGAGCATCCGGCCGCACGCTTGGCTTGGGTCGTGCCTCCATCCCCGCATACGGAGCGTCCCGCTCCAGCCTGGTCGTGCTCGTACGCAGCTCTGAACATCGGCTGTGTCAGTACGGTTAGTTGTGATCGATTCAAAATTAAGTTGTATGTATTGTCATTACAAAAGATATTTTCTACTTTTAATCATAAATATAAAACTGTATATGTCTTTTTTAGTCTATTCCAATCAGTGTCTCTTAAAAATTGTATCGATTACTTCAGACCTTCGTTGAGTAACTGTTTTCTGAGGACTATGGGTGTAAAACCTTTCCTCCTCTGCTCCACAGTTTCACAGGTTACTCTTGGCATTCCCGTTGAATTAGTTTTTAAAATTTCACCCATTCAATTTAGAATTCAAGTATAATTTTAAAATTTACTGATTTCTAGGAGGGTCTTCCTCAAATTTTGTTCCGAAATTCAATGTGGACACTGATTTTTCAACCTGAATTCACCCAATAAAAATTATTTCTTTTCTTTCAAAGACAGCCATGATACAATTGACATTGTTGAAATTACAAAACATCTAGAAATTTGATTTCATTCACTTTTCCTTCATACAGTGAACATTGAATTATTAAAATAATCATGATTGGCTACCAAAGGTTGTAAACACCTGTGAGATGGAATGTAGAGTTACAAGTTAACAATTGACCGCGCAAGATGTGGATCCGCATTACGCATGACTAGCGACAGCCGCGCATGGCGAGAATCCGTGTCACAGTCCGACTCACTTTTCATTGCTTCGTGTGAGCTCAGCAATTGTCGGGTGGGATCTTTGTCACTTGTGCGCGTCGTGCAGTTCCCACCGTTTCGTTCTATGTTCGCCGTGTCCCGATCTATCAACTCGTTTGGTTTCTGCGATCTTTTTATGGTTATATTTTATCACTTCATTATTATTTACGTTATTATTTTATTATTAATATTATTATATGTTTCATATTCAATTTTTATTTTATTACATATGTTTCCGTCAATAAAATCAATTATGAACTTTTAAGGGAACGTTTTTGTGAGCATAGAAGAAAAGTTAATAATTTGAATAAAAATGCTAAGAGGGAATATTATAGAGGGAAAGTTAAGGAATATAAAAATAATCCAAAATTATTCTGGGGAATAATAAATGAACTATCGGGCAGAAAATGTAAAAAAGAACAATTTCCATTGGATAAATATTTATCGGCAAATTCCGAAGTTTCAGATCCGATAAAAGAACAAGTGGCTAATGATTTTAATGTTTTTTTTTGTGAGTGTTGGTAGGACTCTGACAAATTCAATTGGCTCCTCTGGCGACCCAATTGTGAATGACTTGAACTTCAGCACGGATACTTACTTTTCACTAAACGCTGTGACAGAATTCGACACTGAAATGAAATGAAATGAAATATTCTTTATTGTCGTAAGAAAGTTAAACATCATTGACAACGTCATAAGCACCAGCATGCAAGCTAGGTCACGTTAATCCTATACTCCTATACATGAATATCCTATACAAGCAATGTTTGTACAGGCATATATTTAAAACAATAATAATTTTGGCTATGTAATACAACATAAATAAACAGACAGACAAGAATATTTCAAACAGTGTACTAAATCTAGAACATATATAAAGCAAAGTCCAACTAAAAATTGATATTTTTCATTTTGAAAAAGTCATCTACACTATAAAAGGGATTCTCAAGGAGCCATGAATAAAATTTATTTTTAAATATTTTAAATGGATACAAACTAATTTTTTGTTCTAGGAAATTGTAAATTTTTAATGAAATTATAATATGGCTATTAAGAGTTTTGCTTAAACGTGAAAAATTTATTGCTGAATGGTTTTTGTTGCGTGTATCATGAACAGAATGCTTAAAATTCAGAAAATTTGGATTTTTTAATATGTAAATAGTTAGGTCAAAAATATATAAATTTATAATCGTTTGGAATTGGAGTTGGATAAAAAGTGGTTTACAGTGCTCTCTTTTATTGCATTTTGTAAGGGTTCTGACTGCCTTTTCTTTGTAGTATAAGAATTTCTTCAATTCTACTACAATTACCGTAAAGAATTAAACCATACCTGAATATAGATTGGAAGTATGCAAAATAAGCAGTCCTTAAATAATTGTCAGGAACCGCATCAGTTAATCTATTCAAGAGATAAATTACTCTAGAAGTCTCTTACTTAAATAATCAATATGGGCGTTCCATGTTAATTTTTAATCGATATTAATGCCTAAAAATTTGACTGCATCCACAAAAATTGACGGATCTTGATTTGACTGATCTGGGAGGGAATTTGTTGAGATAGGTCTAAGACTGAATCGTATATTCTGTGTTTTGACTTTGTTGAGAAGAAAGCCATTAGAGTGAAACCAATTTGAAGCAGTTTTTAATGTTTCATCGGCCAATAGATCTAGGTTATTAATATCATTGCTAGTTGTGAAAAAAGTTGTATCATCGGCGTATAAAATAGTTCTTGAATTTTTTATTGAAGACGGTAAATCATTCACTACGGCACATTACAGGTTTGAGGGGAGGGTCCACACCTGGTAATGATG
Organism: Flexamia atlantica; assembly: GCA_035578135.1. Classification (NCBI taxonomy): domain Eukaryota; kingdom Metazoa; phylum Arthropoda; class Insecta; order Hemiptera; family Cicadellidae; genus Flexamia; species Flexamia atlantica. Next base: position 46,000,309 of record JAQJVK010000004.1, read on the forward strand.
GTGTATCGGCTGTCATACTTAAAGACAATTCAATAATAATTTGTAGACCTCTCACTCATCTAATAAATTTAAGTATATTGTCTGTCAGGTGTTTTCCAACTGCTTTCAAAACTGCTAAGGTATTCCCACTATTCAAATCTAATGATGTAAAAGATAAAAATAATTTTCGTCCTATCTCTTTGCTTAGTGTTTTCTCTAAAGTTTTAAAACGGGTAGTTAAAGATCAACTAACGCAATACCTCCAGACCAATAAAATTTTATGTGATAGTCAATATGGATTTAGACAAGACTTAAATCGCTGATGTTCTGTTTGATGATTGCAAAGAACTAAAAAATTCAATCTCTGAAAATTTGCACGCCATGTTAATTTTCCTAGACGTAAAAAAAGCTTTTGATTCAATTGATAGAGGCAGGTTATTGGTAAAATTAGAAGCTATAGGTGTTAGGGGCATTGCTCATGCTTGGTTCAAAACTTATCTCTCAGAAAGGTCTCAAATAGTTAGTATTTGTAATGTTAACAGTAAAATATCACCAATTGACTACGGGGTGGTTCAAGAAAGTACCCTTGGCCCGATTCTTTTTTTAATTTACATAGATAATGTATCTAAATTAAATATAAGAAGTAAACTGTTTTTGTTTGCAGACAATACTTTGATTTTATCAAGGAGTACAACGTGGGAAGAAGTGCTGACCAACGCTGAATGGGACCTAATGCGGTTGAAAAAGTGATTGGATAATAACAGTTTGTCGTTAAATGTTTCTAAAACAAAATTTTTGCCAATTTCTTTCTCATATATGTCAAATTTAAAAAATCACACTTGCGGATCTCATTTTAATAACAGTTGTCTTTGAGGTTCCATGGTCCATAGATAAAGTTACGTCTTATAAATACCTAGGTGTTGTTTTTGATTATAGGTTAAAGTGGTCTGAACACATTGATTTTTTAAAGACAAAGCTTAGAAAGTACATTTTTGCTTTTAAACAATTAAGAGAAGTTCTTGATGAAAAAGACGTTAAATTAGCATACTTTGCATATATTCAATCTCTTCTATCTTTCAGTATAGTAGCTTGGGGCGGAGCCTTGCAGTCGACGCTTCAACCTTTAAATATACTTAAAAAGACGTTGTTAAAAATTGTGTTTAAAAAATGTAAAAGATATCCTATTGTTAATCTTTTTCAAGAGAGTGGAGTACTGACAATCAGACAATTTTATGTGAAATTTCTCTCACTTCACATTTATAAACGGGTAAATTCAATTTTTTCGCCTACTACACATTCATATAACACACGTTACTCCCATAATATCGGTATTATTCCTTTACAAATAACCAAGTCGATTGAAATAACTAACTCTTTTTATATCGCTCATGTTCTGTATAGTAATATTTACCGTTATTTTAGTGAACTAAATATTTCCAATTGCAATTCTATAACATCCTTTAAGAAAAATATTTTAGAATTTTTATTGAGAACTGGAATAGAAGAGGCGGAAATGATAATCAGAACCGGCTACCGGCGGACCTGACCTTTGAACCTTGCACCGACGACGACGACTTGACGACCGACCCATACAGACCGACAGACCTCCCCCTCCCACCCCTCAACACCACGATTAGTCCTGCACTATTCCAATAGCTTAGATCATTATTATTTACAACACTTAATATTTCGTGTGTCGACATTGAGAGCGATATTGTACAAAAGTCAACCACTAATCACAATCAACATTAAAAGTATTAATTACTTAGTTAAAACCTTTCCTATTGCATTTTCAGATTTTTTTTATATAAATTTTTACAGCCATCGTCAGTTGGATAGGTGCTCTGGTCTGCACACAGGCTCTTTGCCCATGCAGGCCATTTCCCTTGGCAATGTTTTGTCAACAATATGTTTAAAAAAATTCTAAAATGTAGATTTTTATGATAGCATATTGTTAGATAATTTTATTTTATATTTGTTTATAACTTTTTTTAAGCAATTATAAACTTGTAACTAATAATTATTGGGAAATAAAGTGATTTTCATTTCGATCTCATGAAAAGTGTTTGGTGTACAGTTTTTTCACCTTTTGTTCTAGATACATATATGTAATAAATATGTGTAATAAATTAAAAATTTTGAATGGTAAAAACTATAGAAATCTCATTTTTGAGGCACTAGGACACGAAATAAATGTACTCAGGTTACATTGTTGGCTGAATTTCAATAATATATTGAAAATAAAATTTTTGGAAGCTGGAGAAATTGACCCAGACGCTGACGACGCGGATCCGCGTCCCGAAAATTATGTCACCAATTTTGGAGAAAATGGATGTTTGACGAGCAAAAAACCACATTTCTGCCTTCCTGGGACTATTTTCAGGTAATTAGAATTTTAAGAAATTTTAGCATTTTTGGAACGCAATGAAGCATTTTCAGCAGTCAAAGTGTTAGTAAAAAAATAAATAATCGACTCACTCTGAAGATCTTGATGTAGTTTGACCAGGTTGTCCATTGTCCAGCGAGTCTCCCGGACACAGAGTTCCGTCTGTCGCTTCGGTTGCGACGCCTTGTGGAAGTCAAACACCGGCCGGTAGGTTGGCGCGAACACCAAGTCACATACATCTGGAGGGGGGGGGAAACAAAGTCACATACATGTGAAGGGGGGGAAACAAAGTTACATAAATGTGAAGGAGGGAAAACAATGTACACTGAAGCACCATGAACTCGGTACTCAGTAACTTGGTACCCTTACATGAAAATAACTTGGAAACAGCAATTTATATGAAAATGAGTACACCTTAGGGCAATGTATGTGTGTTATTTTACTAAAGTTAAGAATTCAGGAAGTTAAGACTTCCAAAGTGTCAGATCCAATATTAAGTTTTTATTAATTATTAGAATTGATAAACATGTTTAAGGGCGGATTTACACAGGTCAAGTAAAAAATGGGCAAGTTAGCGGTTGACTAGGTTTTTCAACCAGACTCATCCACAATTCAACCAGACTCATGGCATACTAGACACACAAACAACAATTCTTGAAATGGTTACAGGCAAGTTTCTATTTCTAAATCTGTGGAAATCATGGTTACACCCAGACTGATTGCACCAGACAAGTTCAACAGTCAATTAGCGACTTGCCCATCTAACTATGCCCGTGTAAATCCGCCTTCACACCCAGCAAAATTATTGTTTTTCATTTTTAGCCCTTATCCCTGTTTACCTGGCATTTCACACTTAACACTTCACCAGTCTATATCACGCCATGGTAGCAGGACTAAACTTTAATACTATAAACTGATAAATAAATAAATGATTTATTGCAGGTATACATACATAATAAAATACATAACATGCAACTTTATAAATAATGTAACAAAACTAAATTCCAATTACATAAAATAACTTAAAACAACTGGTAAAAACAAAATAAAATTTTGCATGCTATTATAAAAACCTATGACCTGTTGGGGAAGCCTTTGCATTCCCCAACAGGCACATCTGCCCAATTATAGGGGGAGCTTGATATATTTTTTAGAGAAAAACATGACCAAATATTTGTATTAACATATTTAACCTTGGACTAAAAAAAATAAATAAGCTTTATCTACAATGCATTCATTAAAAAAATAAAAAATAAAATAAAATCAAAAGTTGAGAACAAAAAAGACAAACTTTAAGAGCAGAGAGAATTGCAAATATTACTAAATTTATTGGCTCAAAAGCTGCTGACACAATTTTTTGAATTTTGATCGACTCATTGAAAAATCTAAATTGTTATGCAAAGAATTGTACAGACGGACAGACTCATTTAAGGGTGAATTTGCATGAGCAGATGTTCTATAAAAGGACTGGTAGATCGCCCGGCTAACCCGACCGCCGTACCGCGGCACAAGCCACGATACACCGGCCAAGGTCACAGGGTCGTCTACGTCCCCAGCCACCACATCACGGAGATAACACAACAACGCTACCTTCCTCCTTATCTCCAGCGATTGAAACCCAAACATTACCAACATTTCCTTATGCCTAATAAACCAAATTGGATGATTAGGAATACCAACAAACTTATAATAAAGGATTCTAAGAAATCGCTTTTGCACTTTTTCAATCATATTTACGTACAAAAATGAATTGGGAGACCAAATAATGGAACCAAATTCCAGTCTTGATCGAACCAGAGACATGTAAAGCAACTTGATAGTATTTATATCGTTAAAATAATGAGATACTCGAGAGATAAAACCCAAGATACTATAAGCTTTATTTACTGAAGATATAATATGACGATTAAAGGATAAATTTGGTTCAACAAGAATACCTAAATCCTTAAACACGTGTATTCTTTCCAAACCAACACCACTCAGTGTATACTGGAATAAAATCGGATTTTTCTTACGATGAAAGGACATCACCATACATTTAGAGAGATTTAATTTTAACCTATTCGAATCACACCAAACATCCAAAAGCCTCAAGTAATTTTGAAGAGATAAGCAATTATCTAGGCTATCAACAATCGCAAAAAGTTTCAAATCGTCGGCATACATTAACACCTCGTTGCTAAGATGATTTGGCAAGTCATTTATGAATATATTGAACATTAAAGGACCTAAATTGCTACCTTGAGGAACCCCTGAGCAAACTCTAAAGTTTTCTGATTTAAAACCATCAAAAGAAACATACTGTTGCCTGTTATGGAGATATGAAATAAAAAAACCTGACCAAATTGTTAGAAAATCCATAATAGTGCAACTTACGAAGTAAAATAAGATGATCAACTTTGTCAAAAGCTTTAGAAAAATCCGTATATATTGTATCTACTTGTCGTTTAGAATCTAAAACACTGGATGTAAAATTTACAAAATTGCCAAGATTTGTGGAAATTGATCGGGAAGGATAGAAACCATGTTGTTTTTCTGAAATGTACTGCTTAATGTGTGGAAAGATATTTTGGTGCAAAATTATTTCAAAGATTTTAGCTGGTGTCGAAAGTATTGAGAAAGGTCTGAAGTTCGAAATCTCCCGCATGTCTCCTTTCTTAAACAATGGTACGATTCTTGTAATCTTCCAAAGATCAGGGAATGTACCAGATTTCAAGCAAATATTATATATATGACAGAGAGGATTTATAAGAAACTCGCAACAACCTTTAAAAATATAAGTAGGAATTAGATCAGGACCAAAGGATTTTTTCGAAGGTAACTTTTTAATAGCTGTTTTAACCTCATGAGGGAAAATTTTATTTAATGAAAGGAGTTGGACTCCTGACATGACCAAAGAATCGCTAATATCAGAAAAACTAACACTACTACCGACATCATACACAGAGCCGAAATACCTAGCAAACGCATCTGCCACTGACGCACCATCTTGAAATTTATCATTTCCCCATTGAAATTCATTACTCCCATTATTTATTTTAGATGTCTTTCTACATCTAATAAAATTCCAGAAATTCTTCGGGTCTCTTTTTATGTTCATTTCTACGTTTGAAACAAATTTAACATATTCCCGCCGAATGAGGATTTTAATATTACGTCTGTACACACTAAATTCATCAAAATATCTACGTAACTTAGTTTTCTTAAATTTACGCCGACAATTATTTTTAAGCTTTAACATATTAATTATCTCCGGGCTGTACCACCTTGGATATTTGTACACATTATTACGTTTTATAGGGACATTATTATTTAAGCAAGAATTAAAATTCGAATAAAACTCATTTAGCGCTTGATCTGGGTCGCTACATAAATAAAAATTTTCCCAAGTGCAAGTTGCAAGCGAATTATACAGGCCTAAAAAATCTGCTTTGCAAAAATTAAAACTAGTTTCATTCGTGGGTGTAAAATTACAGTGTCCCAACGGTACAGACAGACGGACACCCAGGGCGGGATGGTGGCGATCAAGCGGCACTAGCCCCTCCTCCTCCTTCACAACAGATAAGCTAGCGACATTGCTGATAACCAGGTCCATAAGCTTGGTTTTTAAGTCAATTTTAAGATAAAAACCTGAGAGATGATTTTTCGATCAACAACTGACATTAAAGGTGTATTTAGTGGTAAGAAACATTACCAGTTAGTTTAAGAGAGAAAAATAACTTAATGTAACACAGCAAAGAAAATAAACCTCATGAGTTAACAGTAAGTTAATTTATTTAGTCTATAAATTAGGAGTCAACTTAAAAAAAAGTTTCCCTCTTTCATCAAAAACCGTCCAACTACCACTAAACTAATCCTAAAATTGCATCATAGATTTCCTATTCTGTGGACAAAAGTCTTACAGATGACGTTTGTCCTAGGTCCAGAATTTTGCAATATTCTTTTATAATTGCAACAATTTTTGTAACACTAGATGTTTAATGACAACATGAACTATCCAATTCTTTTCTGTTTTACAAACCTCCATCGTCAATTGTGAACTGTTTTTGAGCCAAGCTCTCATGTCTGTTCTTGAAGCTGACACCATTCCTCTTCACCGGGGCGTACAGTTCAGACGATTGCTTTAAGTGTTCATCCAACACACTCATCTTGTATTTCTTGGGGTCATAACCTTTCTCCCGCATGCATAGTTTTCTCAAAGCTGTAAAAATATAGTCTTTTAATATGATGTGAGCATATAAAAAAGAATTCAAAGTTACAGTTATAATTAATTTTTAACTTGCAAATCGTCTCCTATATTTATTTTCACTTTCCATGCCTAACACCAATTTTTAAGTCCTTTACTCAAGGACGTTCTAAAATGCTGCAATTCAAGTGGTTATATTGTTGTTGATAAACACTTTAATACAGTTTACATTCATGATTGATTATTATTTTAACAGATTATTTTTAATAGTAGATTTTAATACAAGTTAAAGTTAAAACATTATAACTTTCATAAACTCAAAATTAAAAGTCTTCATGTGAGTATAATGACATTAATTTGATTTTGGATCAAGCAATACTGTCAATATAAAGTAAAGTGAGCATTAGATAAAAAAATAATTACATTATCGGTTCAAAAAATAACAAATTCATTTACTAGATATCCTTTTCAAAAATTGAAAAAGAATTCATTTCCTTATGTACATTAGGTACAAGTCAAAATGCTACACTTGTACGTTACATGCATAACATATGGTCTTGTGACCTTCACAAGATATCAGAGCGATTAATTTAAAGATTAACCGACTAAATTATTTTAAAAGTTCATCTACAACAAGTTTAACAATGATTTTCAGCTCAAAATTCTGTAATATATTTGTTATTTGATTAGAGCTCAGATTTAATCAAGTTTCTCAAGATGAATTTAAGCTTAATTAATTAATTTAAACAGAACAAGCTGTTATATGGTTTTACCTCTTTCTTTATCGTGTCTAATAAGTAGCAACTTCCTTTCTTTCCTCCTGTTGAAGTCGTCTTGTAAAAACTCCATCCGGCAGTTGAGTCTTGACCGGTTCATCAGATTGTGTTTCTCCAACAGCTGTTCCGACAGCTTCATCCGCTCCTTGTGAACGAGTTCTATCTCCTGTGCCCATTTGATTCAGTGATTCAGTCCAATTTTGATTCAAGTAAAGTAGCCCAGTAAAGTAGTCAAGTAAGTATTTTGATTCAGGCGATGTAAGGATTGATCAATGACAAATAACACAGAGATGAATGAAACATTGACTAACAATAATTGGTTATGGCCTCAGTCAATGCAACTTCATAAACTACAGAGAACCGTTAAACTGTGAAAAACGTTATAGCAGCCTGTCTTCAGCACACATTATTGAAAATTCAATTACTCTTTAACAAAAAAGCTGGCTGAGCAAGGCTTCTCTTATTAAACTATTTTAGTTTTTGCTATTAACTTAAATGATTACTTACTCAAAGTGAACAGATTATTACAACTTACAACTTATCCTCTTCATCGCCACTGTCCTCAAGACTGGGGGTAGGTCATGGTATTAAATGTGCAGCACTGCGGTGCAGTTTAAATAATATTATAGCAGTGGCGGCTCGTGTGTAGGTTCAATGGTTCAGTGAACCCACTAAAATAATCAAAAACAGTACATTTTTTAAAAATAGCAGAAAAACCCATTGTTAAACATACTTTTATAAACAACATGGCAAAAAAACTATTTTTGCTTCCGGGCGAAGCTCTCAAGCAACGCCGGCAGAGCGAGGTTCAGTTCGCCGAATGAACCCAGCTAGCTGGGAGAGGGGTGTGGGGGGAGCAGAGGGGTGCTTGCTTGAAAGCAATGGACCTACCGCTAATGCTCTATGCTAGCGGCGAGCCGAGCGCTGACGAAATTGGCCGACCTCTTCCAAAAGAGTAGTTTCTTTCCTAACCAGTTCTGTTTCAGCAGCACCCTACAGAACGCACGCTGTAAAGCTTGATAATGTTGTTTTAATGGTTCAGGCGATGTTTAAGTTTATTTATTTAAGTGTTGTGTGATTTCTATGTTGTTTTTAGTTATAAATACGTTTATTTCAGTTATGCGATTATGCGTTTTATTTTTAGCTCTGATTATTGAAAGAAAACAATCGGTGTAGCGGCCGCACCATAGCTTTCTGTAAGAACAGTAATTAAGCTATTGAGCAACAGTAATAACGCTATTGATTTAACTAATTTTGGATTTAACATTTTAATGTACATAGTAGCATAATACAATTTATCATCAAAGGTATAGACTTAATCCTATAGACTATAAGCATTACACTCGTGTATAAAAGCAGGTATGACAAGAATTGCAGGCACTACGATCTTGTAAGCATTTAACGTTTTTAAATAGTGATTGGCTTAAGACAATAACTCCTAATATAATACATTGCTATCATGAATATGTTATTAGCTCTGAACCCCCAGTACAAACTCACGAGCCGCCACTGACTTATAGCTACTTTTGTTACATCTTTGGTGAATCTGGACCCTCCTGCAGTGTTCAACAGGTATATGGATATCCAATCGCTAGAAGTGAACAGATTAACCGCAAGGAAAGTGTTGTTTGTTGTTTCACCCTGCCTTGGGTAAGCTCTTCAGGAGCTCTGTAGAATGAAACACCTTTACTAAACGTGGGATTATTATTTCACAACATTTTTTTCTTGGAATCACCACAACGACAATTATTCGCATGAACATAAAAACAATCAATCCTTTGCATGGACTTATTCTATCTTTTCACAATGTATTTATTGCTAAATAAACACTCTAAAAAAATCTTCAGTGGTACAGCTGCTCTGCTGGTTAGCGCTGCTATCTATTAGATTCAATCAGAACTGTATCCAATAATACTTTCACTGCCAAACATAGGTGTTTCTACGGTAGTCTAACTACCGTTGTTTACACAGTTGTAACAGGATCCATGACACACAATGGCACAATTCTGTTCACACACCGGCACAATATACAGCCCTCCCAGCTAACATACCACACAACTATTACCGATAAAAACTGAGGGTTCCGAGGAAAAACCCACCTTCTCACGGAACTGCCAGTCACTCTTCTCCATTTCCGCGATGAGTTTGTATCGGACGCTGATGTTGCTCGGACAGTCAGGCGGCGGCAGTCGAGTCTCCCACGCGCGCTTGCGTCTCAACCGCTCCACAATCTCCACCTCGTGAACACCCGGCGGTAGGCCTTTACCTGCGGAAATGAGTGGTTGTAGACAATTGCAGAAACAATAATTCCTGTAGACAATTAACCGGCGGAAACAGTCTACAATCTTACAGTATGCACAAAAAGGTTATACTTCCGCAGAAGGGTTACTCCTAATAGGGGAAGTCAGCGGGAACCTGTAATGTCTAGAGGGGAACTACTGAATGACAATCATTACCAAATTACAAAATAAATTTGCCTTAAACCTTACTTAACCATTTTATAGGGTTTTAAAATGAACATCAATTGATCACAAAACACAAAGTCAGCTAAGTTATGTTGAGATGAAAATGGGTGGTTGATATTTCAGTTGTAGTTTGGATAGTTATAGTTAAGTTAATTCTGGTTTTAATTCAATAATAGTTATATTTATACAAGAATAATTCAAATTTAACTAACCTTAACCTTATTTTATAAATGTTTTATAGGTTTGGATCTATGAATTTTCATTAGTGAAGTTTCTATGTATTAGAGAGATGTAACAGTCATTTTGTCTACACTTTGAATCGGTATTTTAGTTAGTAAGTGACATTTCTGACACATAATTTTAGCACTTTTATCGTTTTCAAGGTTGTAAGAGCAGAGTATTAAAAAATACAAAAAACGAAAGTAACATACTATTAGCAAATGGTGTAACCCTTCTGCGGAAGTTGCACCCAAAAAAATTCCCGGGGACCATTAACTGACAGAAAGAGTCTACAATCTTACAATATACACATCAATTCCTGTAGACTGTTTCCTGCGGAAACGATAATAAAGTCTGAGCAACAATCCCTGTGGACCATTTACTGGCAGAAAGAGTCTACAATCTCACATTCTGCAAAACTTCCTGAAGACAATTACCTGTGGAAACGAAATGAGAGTACAGTCTGTGCAACAATTCCTGTACCCAGCTGTGGTCCAGCTGACTAGTGTTTCCATTTTATTACAAAACACTTAAAAAACAATTACAAAAATTACTTATTAGTGGAACTGATGATTGTTTTAAAGCAGTTATACTATGAATGGAAGAAGATTACAAGCAAGCTGTGAGAAGGCACTTTGAGCAACTCTGTGGCCAAAGACGATCTACCCCAAAGGTTTCTACTCACTGGAATCACTCAATAATTGGCAGTCTGAAGTTATACTAAGATTATGTACAGTGCCGTAGCAATAGCTATACTAAAATTCTTGACACAGCTACAATAAATTTGGATTATTTGACAGAGCACAGGTAATTTAAAACATTTTTTGTATACATCAGTAATCCGGAGGCTACAATCATGAATATAAATGATCATTCGATCTTCCAAGTGAGCGGAATCACCATTTCGGTTGAGCGGTTGAGGTTAAATCCAATTTTAAAATTAACATTGGCCTCAGAGGAGGAGCACTTTCACAGGAGAAACACGACAGTTTTTGTGACTAAAACCCCTTAAAATGTTTCCAGCTACACGACTCCATGGTCCCCTTTAACATGCTACAAACTGCACAATTTCAAGGTTCCTCTAAAGATGTTGCCACATACCCCAGGAGAGCTGTTCGAGATAGAGAACCTCCGGTGTAGAGTCGCCATGAACGGTGTAGGGCGGGGTCCAAGGCTTAGTCTGGGCTTCACTCTCCCTGTAGTCTGTCTGGGTGGCTCTCACCTGTGTGGCCGCATACCTGCAGCAAACGAGTATTGATAAGGATGCTTAGAGAGAGAATACACTCTAAAATTATAGGTGGGTGGAAAAACCAACAAGCGTTTATGATTATGTTTCTTCAAACACTAACAGTGAATTTTGGCCCTTGTCAGACCAAGCAAAATTTATGAGAGGACTTTTATTATTTTAGACAGATTAATAATTTGTTTAATGAAGCTGGGCTTGATGACAAAGTTGGATTGGTCACTTTAATGCAATGTAGTTTGCATAAAAATCGACTAACTAAAAAATTTATATTCATAAATTATTTCTTTATCTTTGCAATGGCATCATTGTGGATGAAAAATATTCACATGAGCTAACACAAGAGTTAAGATATGAAGCAGGAGAATGGTAGCTAATAAAGGTTGGAAAAAGAGGAGCGAAAGATCATAATGCCAAAAGGCAGGAGCTAGATCAAGAATAAGAAAGAAAGACTAGAATTCTATATATGACTATTGCCACTAAGGTACCTCACGGTCTTTAAATCGCTGCACAGGCTTATTAGCCCATGGCGATGGGCGGTTGAGGTTTTATTTTAAAAAAAGGGAAAGAAAGAAAAGAAAAATCTTGCCTTGTGGCAACACTGTACCTTGTCGGAGGCTTCTGGGCGGTGGTGGGAGGAGCCAGCAGTCCCATGGATGTCATACTTTCTAGACCGAGCAGCGGAAATCTCGTTGTGGTCTCACTTGGCGATCCATCCTTAGGCTCTGTCACCGGCCTGTCACAAGTCAATCAATCAATCACAACTTCTTTAAATTAATACAAGATAAAAGAACAGAAAAAAGTGTTTCCATTTTACAGGTATTTTATGTATTCATGTCAGTACTCATTGTAACTTAAAGAAAATATTTATTCAACAAAACCTTGTTTTTGAGGAAAATATTGAATGGAATAAAAGGATTTGATATGGTTTAAGTGCACCTTGAATTTCTTATGGCAATTCTATTATTTAAATTAAATAATTATTTTAAGTCATAAATTTGTAGTGGTAACATAATGAACAAAACTGTATTAAACTTTGATGTCTTATTCAAAAAACAATTGTGTAGTTTTTGTATCCTAAGCTCAAAATAATGAAAACAACTAACCTTCGGAAGTACTTGAAGCGATCAGTCCCTGTCACTTCAGCTGTGATAGTTCGCTCCTGGGAAATGGCTCTGAAAACAACAACTATCAAAAAGGAGAAGGAATTTGTTTCACAGCTCATGATAATCATGTATTTAAATAACTAAATTATTAATTTGTCTCTAGAATGGTCAAATTGAATCAAACAATTATTTTTTTATAATAAAATAGCAGCATTACAATAAAACGGTTTGTTATTTAAAATATTGTATTTAAATTTGGCGATTGTTTTTTCTTTCTGCCTTTCTCAAAATATTAATTCCAGGGTTTCCTCCGATCCATCAGGATTATGTATGATGGATGTGCAAAAGTTGTGTAAATGTATACATAGATTTTGTGGATACATAAGACTTTCATCTCAAGATTAATTCTTTATATGAGTCAGGCATAAAAGAGTATATGCCTGTTCAATTTCATTCAATTTCCCGGGCCACAAACATAGGCGTGCATAGGGTCCGGTCACCGTGGGTGCCGGGCACGAAAATTGCGCCCCCCCATCCCCAAATCCAGCACCGCATCTCACAGTCCAACCCCCCCCCCCCCCACTCACCTACTTATTGCGGCTCACTGCTACCCACTTTATGATCATGCGTAAGGTCCCTCTGCTACACTTTGAAAACTTCAACCTTTTGTACGATATTTCCTACTTTAGCAACTTAAGTAAATATGTATTGTTATGAATGAGACAATCGATCTTGTGTTATACATAGGCCTGGAATAACAACTGAAATATGTGTTTATGCTATAAATTTATGTTTTATTATTGCTACTCATTCATATTTGTACGTAATAAACAAATTTTATCCAATACAAATTCACACCGCAGACTTAATCAGGAGTATAAAAAATCTGATTTTTACTAGATGATTAGGGAACGGTTTCTTTGAGTACACGAGGTGAATAAAAAGGATAACATCAACAACATAGAACTAAGAAGACGATTGTGCAACATAATAAAGTAAAATAACAATTTATTTTACTAACAATCATCCCAAACGAAATAGTCGACAGACTGAGTCACTGAGTCCAAACCAAGTGTAGTTTTAAACTTTAACCTGTACTATGTAGATATATGTCGTGCAGGGATGGCTGTGCACAGGATGTCTGAGAGTAATGGAATATTTTTAATATTTTACAGATTTATTCGCTTTGATCTTTACTTAAAACAAAATTATATTTTTATCCATTTATACAAGTCGGCCACAACAGCATTAATATCAGGGCTAGTCTCAGAAAAATTTAATGCGGTTCATAGTTTTTCATGAGTTAAAGTGAAAAATAAAGTGGCATCTATTTCAAAAATAGTTCAACGTTGACCGAACACCAGAAAATTGATACACAATTATTAAGAGGTCTTTGAAGACCCTATACATTGGCGAGGTTTAAGGTTGATTCCTTAAAAGGTTCAAAATGAGTGTTAAATTATGTTTAAAACCCTTTAGGTACAGACAGGCTGACTGAATAAAGATCAGGTAATATGGCTTTTTGTTTATATTTTATTCAAGAAACCTAATTTTATATTGTTACCTTACTTTTTATGTTTTGAATATTATTATTAACGTTCTACAGGCAAGCTTAATAAGTATCGGATATTTATGAGACAAAAACACTACAGTATTAGCAAACATGAAAATCTTCAACATTGGGTTTTTGACAAATTAGGTGATTAATCAATGTATAACAGTTGTGATAAGCAACAACAAGAAATTTTACGAAGTCTAAGTTAAAGCTATTCCAAAGTAAATGGGTTTTGATTAATTAACTTTTAGTAAAAATAACACACTGCAGACTTAATCAGGAGTATAAAAAATCTGATTTTATTCACGTAATTGGTTACTCAAATGTACGTGAAAAATAGACCCTTGACCCGGACACAGCGAATGCGAAAAGCAGGAGCGACGCAAGTTTTGTTTAGGAAGTTGGAAGTTCCCAACGTGTGACTATAAAATAACGGGGGCGATTTAAGTCGCGCACCAACGCAAATCGTTCCGTGACAAATAAAATATAAACCACAGAGATTCTCGGTGATATCATCAAAAAAGTGCCCATACTGAAAACATTTTGGACAATCATTTTACAGAAAAATAATTCAATCGTTTTTAACAAAAACAAAAACACTCATTGTGACTTACATGGTTTTATCTTTGTTGACTTCTTCTTCCTTTCTTTTAAGCGACGAAGCAAGTGAATTAGAATTAGAACTACGTTGAGTTGTCCGCATCCTTTCCTTCGCCTTTTTCCGAAAGCCAGAACCTGACACTTTTTTCGGCATATTAAAATTACACTATTTCCTGTAGCTCACTAATCACTAAAATAATAACTGGATAGTTTGAAATTAATAGTATTAAACAATTACTATCCCTATCAGCAGATAATGTGATGCACTGACTAAATTTACGTGGAAGTGCTCTCTACAAATGTCAAGAACAGACTACAATTAATCTAAATTATTATCTACCTTGAAAATGACAACCGCGATATTACAATCATAATATTTATGATTTGGAGAGAGAAGGGGTATGTTCTTACATCTGGCCTCTCGTTTCTAGGAAATCGCGATTAGCGTGTGAACAAGCCTGAAAGACTCGGCTGAAGTGATAACACCGTCGCCGTCGACGACTGGCGCCGCGCCCGCGCCATGTCGTCTTTAGTCGTTTTAAGTAACATGCTGCACACAAAATACTAATATTTTCTATACTTTGTAAATTTACTATATTGTTATAAAATGTATATTTTTACTGGGCCATAATTTTTACTAAATTACTGGCTTATTTTTTTATTTCTATATTTTTAAGTAAAAAATACATTTTTTGCCATTTTGGCGCCCCTCTTAGGCCGAGCCGTGGGTGCCAGGGCACCCACGGTACCCACCGTGCGCACGCCTATGGCCACAAATATTTAAAACGAGAAAGTAAAACATCAATTTCTATAATACTTTTCAGATTTTTTCAAAACATAAATCTGTGGACATGGAAAACTCATGATCTCAACTTAAAATGTAGCAAACATTGTATCAAGGAGAGATAAAACGTAATAGGTAGTGTTAAAATAACGATATTTTAGTACGATATCATACTAAATTCTAATGAATTCAGTAAAAACCAATGAATTATAGTGTTAAAATATGATGATTTAATATTGTACGGTATTGATTTTTATCTGTTTGGTCTACATTTATTTATGACATTTATATTATTAAATAATTTAATCCAATTACTTACCTCACCATTTTTCACCAGTAAAAAGTTACTTAATACTTTAGGGTTGGCACACACAAAACACTTCACAAAATAAAAAATACCATCATAAATAAAATTTTAAAGCTCTTCTACATTTTTGTTTAATACTATTTGTTTACATTGCTCTTAAAGTCATCACGGCCTTTATTTGAGGTTAAAAATGGGAAATTTCAGACTGTTTATGTTTAGTTATTTTCAATATGTTTAAGTAATCATATGAGATGATACAAATACCACTTTAAAACTACTTTGGATATGCTCACCTAAGAAATTTAAAGAGTATAGTTTTATTTAATATTCCCTTGATTTATAATAACTTTTATTATTGGCTAAGCAAATGCTATCTGGAGGTTCACCCACAGTTCTGTTTGACTTTTATTAGTGGAATAGGTTTCCATTTAGTACCAAAGAAATTCCTCAAAATAGTCCATCCTGTTTTCTATTTATTTAATACTTATTAGTAATAATAATTTGTACAATATACTATTTGTATAATATTTGAATATTGTAAAGGTTAGCTTAGAATTGTCAATTTTGATAATTCCAACAATAATAAATGTTGAAGATTATTACCTATGTTGAAGACTATTGACTTTAAACGCAGAAGCTTTAACACATCTGCATTTTTTAGAGTCAATGTTATACTAAAACTTAATTTTTTTCAACCAACAAAATCTAGAAAACATAAAACATGCATACAAAGGGTGTTTTTTAACACAGCCCATTTTTAAGATTGAATAATGCAGACATAGAGATGAAATAAGTATTGTATTTTTAATCTTTAAATTTTATACAACCTATTATTTAAGTTTGATCACATTTAGCTTAAATTATGTGTTCAAACAATCTGCTGTCGACATACAAAGTTGTGCTCTCTCCATCAAATCCTGAACACGTTTTGCAAAGTACCTATTTTAATTTCTCATATTAAATTTGTTACAGTTGTTTAGAGGTGCTGAATATCCTGTGAGTTGTTTTCGTAGGCCTTACTTTTTATGTACCCAAAGGAAATAGGAAGATAGTGGGGACAAATCCGGGGATCTTTGGGGTGGGGGGGGGGGGTAATCCTTCACTGATAAAATAAAGTTTTGCGTTGTGTTTGAAAAAGAAACACCCTGTAGTCGTATAACTTGGTCACCCGATAACTAGATGTTGCACTTACTTGACCCTGCCACTGTAGGACGTGTCGATGTTGCCGGGCAGACGATGAGACGGACGAAGCACCAATGTGGCCCTTGGGAACCTCAGCATGTCGCTGAACATGGAGTCGAATATTGGCTGAACGCTCTATGGGAATTTACAGCTTTTACCTTGGTAAACAATAACTGATCATCTTGGATAAATGAACAGCTAATCTTCACCAGGAACGAACCAATCTTAGAATCATCTGTCCAACATTCATGCTTCATTCAGATTTTGGTTGAAATTCACAGTCAATGCTGCAGCCTCTTCACTGCTGGTAATATAAAAATAATGATAATATTAACACAGATTAACACCAGCTTTTGTGTTGTATTTGCCAGGAAATTCTTCCTGCCACCTCTACTCTCTATTCCACTGTTCATTCATTCAAAGGTTATAATTTATAGTTGTTAAAATAATTAATGTTCTTTTGAGTTATGAAATGCAGTTGAAAGAACATGTACAGTAGCATACTTCCTCCAACGCTATTAACCTGATAAAACCAAAGAGCACTTTTAACCAATAATTTTATTGTGAGACTTCCAGTAATCAGGTATTTGTACATCGCTGACTAATTGAAATCAGCTGGACCAGTGAACTGATTTTTCTACAAGAAAACCCTTGCAAGCAACATTGCCAATTGGAAGGCTGCAACAAGTCCACATTTAGTGTGGCCTTGGCTACAGTCATTTACTATAAAGAAAAAATAGATATTCCAAGCAATGTTAAATTATGAAGACAAACATTTGATCATGTTACAAAGGTTAGCACATTCCAAAGAGGATTTTGGAATGAAAGCAATTAAAAATACCTTTTTTATCTTCCTCTTTTGCACTCCTAGTTTTGATGTTTCAAAAATAAAATCCCTTTTATAACCCTGTACTATAGATTAGTCCGGTAGAAACAAAAATGTTCCATTCCAGGGATAAAAATCTTAAGTGTGAAATCACAATCCTGGCGCAGTCTCTAATGACGAGTGCCGAACTAATTTCACGAGTGCTCGATTCCTGGCTTCAAAACATCTGTAAGCATGAGCTGTCTTCCTTTAGTTATAAAATCAATGCTGTAGTCTTTATCACTTGAGATGGTTATACCAGAATTCAACTAAGTTTTGTCACAAAAGCAATTCCAATAAGAGCAATTATTCCAATCGAGTTCCAAAAGCAAATCCAAGCAATTTGTTGAGGTTTTAATAAATTTTCCCGTTTTTTAAGCAATGATTTACTGAAAGGAATTCCTGGCACTTGGAGCTTTCTAGCCCCCAGTTCTCGGAAGGCATGACTTTAAATTGTAATTTTACTGAATCCAATAATGTCTTTGTCGTAACTAAAAGAGATGAACATTTTTCTTTAAGAATGTTTTTGAAGGATATGTTTTTATGTAAGAAAATTTTCCAAACGGTGGGTCATATAAATTTAAATATACTAGTGATTAATGAGGTATATTGATTTATCAATAGTAAAATTATTTATTATTCAATTATTAATTATTACTTACAAATTCCGAGGATGTCTGGAGTGACTCATGAGCTGCTCGGTAGTAATCTTTTGGTCCCGAAAACGTAAACAGAGGATCTGTAATAGAAGTGTTGTGTTTGCTGGGCAAAGCTGTAGCTTGGGGACCAGGTAGGTAAGATTGTTTAAGAGAGGATTTAAATTTCCAATTCCTTGCTCTCACAACGTTTCGGGTAAATATAATGTTTTAAAAATACTTTACCTGCTTCTGATTAAAAGCTTTAATAAACACTAGAGTTCCGGCCAAATCATTAGGCGGGTGAGTGAGTGCGCTGCTGGCGTTCAAAATATGTTTTTGGCCAATCATTTACCCATCTGAAGTTACTTTGTTTGTTCTCCAAATCAGCTGCGTAAAATCTCCAAACATACCCAAGACCCAAGTAAATGTGCTTCTGTCTGTTGGAAATATGTTCAACTACTTAACTGTCTAGAGGAGCGGAGGTGTGTTTAACATCAAGTCATTTATACAGCTGGAGTTTCCAGTTTTTGCCACCCGCCTAATGATTTGGCCGGAACTTTAAGTGTAGAATTTAAAATAATCATTCATTGAGTTGTCAAATCATAAATTGTGCTTTATATTTTTCATCAAGTTGGAGGAATAAATCTTAAAAGCTTTGTAATTTGAATAACAATTATTCATTTGTTCATGATAAAATGAAATAATCAATCAGAATAAGTTTCTCCTTACTGTTTATATATTTACATTCTCAATTTTTTTATATTTCCATTTGTGTAAATCATCATTAGTCATATATTTTTTGAAAATATGGTGTTTTTGTAATAATTTAATTTTTTAAGACTATTTATTTGAATGAAGTAGGTTAGTAATTAGCATAAAAGAACATTGGATAAAACAGAAAGAATAAACAAATTAAAAACATCAGAAATAGAACAAATATTTACCATAGATATAATCCAATGGTCTCGAAGCTTTGTACTTATCTCCGCTTAAACAATGATGCTTTGTGGCTGATACTTTCATCTTTGTTTATGTATTATCACTTTAAAATACTAAAAGAAAACTGAATTTTAATCAAGATGTGGAAGGATAGGAGAAGATGCCTATACTATATCTAACTGAGGTGTTACCCTCTAACTTGGTTGCTACGACATCCATGATTGGTCAATACATCCAAGCTCACTCCACTATGAGTGAATTGTTTTGGCACTCGAGTACTTGTATCAATTTTCTCTTTCAGGAGATAAATCACGTTCCCTCCTTTATTCATTAGCAAAAATGTAATTTACATTAAGAAAAATAACAAGGCATTAAATATTTATTTATTTTTCAGTAATGCTATTAGTTGTTATATTGTGCATTTGATGGTTATTTCCATAAAATATTTCACTAAGCTAGAAATCAATTAATTAAACCACAGAATATAGAAAATCTATAAGTATAAAAGAGGATGTTGGTATATATATATATATATATATATATATATATATATATATATATAGTACCTGGTGGACCGAGCCTTGCTCGGTGTTATTTCATGTTTACCAGTTCATCCAGTTACTATAAAATATTTCAATGTCATAAAATTGATAAATAGAAACCTTTTTCATTGCTCCATGGACTCTTCATCCCACTTGCTGTATTTTCCCTTAATGACTGTAGATTCCAAACAGCTGTTATGATTACTTCATTTGTTTACACTTTCCTTGTTTATTTTTGTTGCTATCAAGGCAACCCATAAGGTCAATGTTAAAATTTTACAACTTTAAAATTTGATTTATTACGTTATTAGATTTTCTCTGGCCAAGTAATCTGCATAAAAGACGTTTTTGAGTCATATATTACTTATTTCCAGACTTTGAAGGAAATCCTCGGAGCCGTTTTTGAGATCGTTGTGCAAGCAAGCAAGCTAGCAAGCAAGCATACATACAAGATAACACTGCTCGTATAAGAGTATAGGATTTAGTTGGCAGGGATAAACACAAAAACCGCTGGACCGATGGCCACGAAACTTGGTACATAAATGTAGAATTTCATGGAGTAGGTTTATACACCTTCAATTTCGTGATAACTTTCAGGGCTTAGCCCTGGGATCGTCTTAAAGGTACCCATGTCAGGGATTTTGAAATAATTTGAGTTAGATTTGTTTACTGACAAAACATATGAAAGTTAAATTTAAAACAGATGATGTAAATTTGTAATATTACATGAATCTCAAACTCAATATTATTAATAATAAATTAAAATAATATTTGATAATATTTTACACCTCCAAATTTAAGATAATAATTAATGTATAAAAGCCACCTATCCACACTTATATTTGTAAAGCTGTTTCAAATACCCAAATTTATTAAAATAAATAATTAATATTTTCATACATAATAAAATCAGTGAAAGTGTGATGGCTTGCAAGTGCCTAAATGTTAATTGTGCTACCTAAATCTACTAAACAACATATGTGATGTACAAAATTTGATTCCAACAATGCTAACAATGAGCAAAGGAGAGTTGGAGAGAAGCCTCCAAAGAGTCATGACATGTTAAAAACTAGGGTGTTAAAATTTAATCAATATGAAAATAAAAGGCCACGACCTTGGTGTTATCCTATTTAATTAGTGTTTTCAGGACATAAGGCCTGAAATTTTCATTAGTCAACGGTGCGTGGAGAGAAATAGGCCCATTTTATTGTTTAGACAACTCTCCACCAGAAGCCTACAGGATTGGTAAGACCTCTCCATTTTGAAATACTCATCAAATCTCAAGAAATTTGAATATGTATTCTTTTGGCACAAATTTTCAACCAACAAGAATTCAATTAAATGAACTAATAAGTATTATTTATTAATTGAAGAAAGTTTATCAACAAGAAAAATTTTACTTGAAAAATAATTCCAAAATTTAAGAAGCCAAACCTAGAACAATCATGTGGTCAACCATTGTTGGGGACAGTTTAGTAGTGATCTTCTGAAGAAGAAAATTTAAAGTATTTTCCTATTTAATAAACTTTGAACTGAACTTAAATGACATAAATTAACCTGAACTTAATGTTATTTCAAATATTGACCTTATTCTCTCCTCTGACATTCATTCAAGGCACGAAACCAACCCCTGATGATCATTTATATTTGAAACTATTGCATAGGACTTAGTTACATATCTTATAAAGTACCTCCATTTGAATATTAATAAACATAATAATTATTCCCCAGATTATAAAGCTTGTGATGTATCCCAATGTGAATGAGAATATTATTGTATTAAAGTAATAAAAATTATTGTCAAATATATCCATCTCTCATTTCAGAATGTTATTGTAAGCCTAGGGCAGCCATCTTGAATAAACATTCAATAGATATCTACTATTGTATCAGCTGGGCAAAGCCAAATCAGGGCAAACGATAAAACCATTCAAGAATAAAGATTAAAGATAGGCTAAAAGAAAAATGAAATCTGTGTTTAAAGAGATAAAATTTTTACAAATTAATGGTATTTCTATCTGCTACTTAACTGTATTTGTTAAAATGAAGATTTGTTACTTGGTGCCAGGTGGTCAATGAATTAGACTTTTGCATTTTTTCAAAGTGCAATACACTATATAAAATGCTGATATGTAGTATAACATAAAATAAATAACTGATTACTGAAGGACTCCAGTGATCACTGATCACTTATACTTGAAGGACTTTTTTTATGACAACTAACTGCTATTTAAAGAGGAAGAGTGTGCTACTGTAAAGAATTAATTTTATCTACAGCACTTTAAAAAAATTGCCGGGACGGGTCATTCAAACGTTTTGCTCAATATAGAGTCTAAAAACGTAAGACAGCACTTTTTAATAATTGCTGGAGTGGCAATGTAATTTTTTGTTCAAGGTAGACCCTAAAACCTTAAGAAAATGATCTTTTACAGTGAATAAAATTTCAAGCTATCTTCTTTGGTTCCTCTAACACGTATGCCTTCATGAAGGAAAGAAATAGGATTTCTAATACGCAGGTCTGCTGCGACGGGGGTGCATAATAAATTTTTAATTAAGGGTAACATATGCGAGCAGATTCAAAGTGCCGTCGAAAACGCCAAGGGTGCCGTTCCTTACATTGTGCCCCATGATCATCATCAGGGCAAGCTCAGGTACCATGGAAACGACCATAAATGCTTCTCGGCGTTCGTCTCTGTAAATTGGCCTCTTGAGTGTGTGAGCGCAATCCTCTTCACCTGATAGCACGCTCGACTGGACAGCCGACACAAGCAAAACGCACTTGCAAGAGGAAGAACCGCCGATATTGGGCATGAGCCTACCCAGGGCAGCAACACCATTTGGGGCTTTGTCGGTGGGGCGTTGGATATGGTCACATTTTTTATGTACAGGCACTTTATGCAGGAATAGAATACCCCCGTCGTAGCAGACCTGCGTACTAATAGCGAATTTCTAAAAACTTTTGCTTTATGTTAGTACATTTGATATGTTCAAAGAAGTAGATACATTAGATTTTACAACAAGAAAAATAAATGGGAAAGCAAAACTATATAATTCATGGGTGACAGTGAATGTTTAATTTTAATCGTGAGCGAAGCCACGGGTTCTTCTAGTTTAACCTAAAATTTATCTTTGGAATTCAAACCAAAGGAAGAATTAAATACAGGAAGCTTACTATTAAATACATCCAAGGGGCCATCCATGAATTACATAACGCTAAATTCAGCCTTTTCAAATCCCCCCTCCCCCCTTGTAATAATGGCACTAACCCTCCTCTAAAAAATTATGGAACGTGCTATCACCACCCCAAAAAAACTCAAAAAATTGTGCTTAGAAGATAATTGAACATTTTTCAAAGAATTTAAGGTATTAATTAATAAGGTTTAATAGTTACATTACATAACATTGCGTTGAACCCCCCCCCTCCCCCCTAGGGTCGTTACATAATTATTGGGCGGCCCCCAAACTACTAATATCCTTTTCGTTAAAACAATTGGCAAGTTTGATCAATATTTTGATTTTTGACACGTTTTAAATCAATTAATTTATGTGCACTTTGTACAATAACTATTAGTGATGAACAACATTTCAAAAAAATGTTCTTAATAATTTTAACTTTTGAAGACTTATTGATGTTTTGCTTTGCATTCATCAAATAGTTTTTTTTTCTTTTCCTAGTTTAAAATCCTGGGGGACCATCATTTAGTTGTGGCCTGTTGACCAGTGCCGGATTTACCACTAGGCCTGGGCTTAGGGTTGCGCGGCGATAATGGGCCGCATACTGATCTAGGCCTAGGGCCCGTCGACCATTAATCTGGCACTGCTTTTGACAATTAATTTGAAACTCAAAACCCAAATACTTATGTTATACTCTATCAAACCCTTTTTGAGGCCAGTTTGTTGCCCTTTTACACTCTGTACTATACAAAGAATTCATCTTTGTTGTGTCAATATAATGTTTTTAAAGACCGATCTTTAAATATATGGAAATTGTTCTACATTTCTCCAGAATATCTGTATGTTCTTGTTGCTCATTATTACTCTGTACTTCTTATATAATAATTTTTTTTTAATGATTTCAGGTTTTTTGAGCATCACAATAATTTTCCCCTCTGATTGCCCCAGTGGGAAAAAAACTAGAACACATTTAATTAGAATGACTTTAATCAATTCATCATCTATTTACATACAACATATCCTACAAACCTCTACACAAAGAAGTAAATTTACTAAAATGTTTCTATTATATTTTCAAAATCGAGCTTCAATCTCTTTTCACTTTCTCGGGTTGGTAGCTCCTGATCAGCCGAGCTAGCACAGCCATGTTGGCGCAGAAGAAGGCGATTCCCTGCAACCAGATGTAGAGGAAAGTGTTCCGTCCCTTGAACTCGAGCCAGTAGGCCGGGAGAAGCCACGCGAGTTGAGCCGCGAGCCACAGAAACGCGAGCGTGGCACACTGCTGCTTGCCGATCTTGAGGTCGGGGAGACACAACGGCAGCAGAGACAGGAACCAGATAAAGTATTGACACGTGAGGACAGAATTGTACGCAACCAAGACGACGGCTTGACACAACAAGCAGAACATGAGGTCTCGAGCCGAACCGTAGCACAGAGACAAGTTTAACAGCAAGATCAACTGAGGGGCGATCGTCAGGATCCGCTGGTACACATTGGAGGAAACGAAATAAGACAAATATTGCTGGTAGAAATACACCGAGAAGTTGTGTCTGATGTCACGTCTCCGCAGGTGATACAAGATACTTTCGTCCAGGTAGGTGAAGCCGTAGAGTTTGTAAAAAATGAAGGTTAGGCAAGTTAACACGAGGACACAGCCGAAAACCAGTTGTAACCTTCTCATGTTCGGAATTAAATGTCTGACAAATAGATTATGGAACGAGTTATTGCTTTTGTACTGAGTGGGGATGGAAGAATACATGGCCAAACTGAAGGCTATGGGGTATAAACGAGTGTGTATCGCTAATCCGTGAACTGCTCCGGCCAAAAAGTAGTTTTCTTTCTTCAGGAATAAAATCGACAAAATCACCAGAACAGCAGCTAAAGAATCTCCGTTGCCTCTGGTAGATATAACGATGGCCAAGGGATTGTACAGCCAGACCAGAGCGCACCTCTCACAAAGACTTTCACTGGCTTTCGGGTACTGTAAGGAGATGATTTTCTTAATCAACACTGCAACGATGACATCCAAAGTGGAAAACAGGGTCTTCCCCCAAGCCGGATGAAAGAATACGTTCGGTGTCAACATGTATGCGATCAGAGGTGTGTATCTGTAAGTGTATCTATCGAACGGAGATTCGCTTTTGAGTACATGCCTCGCTGCGTCAGTGAAAACTTTATAGTCGATATCTGTGTACTGCACTTCTGAAACCCTGTCTTGAATTTCAGCATAACAAATGAGCAGTAGACGAGCGGTTAGACCGATTCCTAAATGGGCCAACATTTTCAAATTATTTCAGTTCTTTGAGTAGTTTTGAATACCGATATTTCCTTACTAATTTTTCACTACACTTTTATACTAGATCAGTTCAAATTCTTGTCCCCAACTTGGCTGCAGCTTTGATGACACACTGTTTAAACCTGTCAAACTCTGGTTTACAGCAGTCTTTCTTCAAGTTGTCCTGCTTGGCAGAAATACATGCGGCATAGGCAGTTCCTTCGGTTTTGCATTCGGCGATCAATTTGGGGAATTTCAGCATCCGAGCATGGGCCTTAGCAACTGATTCCATCCTGGAAAAGAACCAGTAGTTTATTTCAGCTCAACGGTGTACAATAAATGTACAAAATTCAGTTTATGTAAGTGAATAAGATGTTTTTTTTTTATAAAAACAAATCTAATATTCTTACCCAATTGAAAAACTAGGTCATTTCCAGTACAAAACCATTTAAGGAAATAAGTTAAAAAAGGCAAAAAACAAGGAAACTCTAATACACAGACAGTGCTGTCATTAAAAAATAACGTACTTTTTATGAAGTAGCAGGTCTACACAGGCATTTGAGAAAAATACCATAAGGAACAAAACCTTCTTTAGTTCATACAGCCCTTCTCAGGCTTTAGACAGATAAATTCATGGTATTTTATTTCTGTTTTGGGCTTAAAATCAATGTATCTGTTCTGAAAAAAAATTGCTGGGATACCCAACTACCGAATATTACAAAACATATGAATGACAAAAATAAACATCATGATGCATTAGGAAAGGGTAATTAAATTTTTGCTGTTGGCAATGCTGAATCTTGTTGTCTTTTCAAGCTGCCATTTTGTGCTTAAAGTGTGTGTGAACAGCACGAAAACTGCTGGTTTGTACAATCATTTAATTGAGCATTTGATGATACATCATTGCAATACTTAATTTACATATGAATTGCTAATCCAACTAATTCAAAACTAAAGCCAAAACTAAAAAAATGAATTAATTTGATTTTTTTCTCAATTACTCAGTGAATAATTATTGAACTTGATTTTAACACATTCACTGCGGGGAAAAATGGTGAACCTTCCCCAGGTGCTGAAAATTTTTTTTCTATAAAATCTTGCCTTTATATAAGGTGAGTTAAAAACCGTAGTGTAAAAATTCCCCTGAAGTATTGATGACGTCAAATGGTGACGTCAAAGTTATGGGTCAGTACTGACCCACCCGCATTATATTACGGATAAATTAAAAAAATTCTCATATTATACAAAAAATGTTGTATCCTATCCTACTAATATTATAAATGTGAAAGTATGGATGTTTGTGTGAATATCTGTCCTCTATGATAGTGAAAACTACTGGACCATCTGAGCTGAAACTTTGCAGGAATAGAGCCACTATATCAGAAAAGGATATGAGTCTATTTTTATTTTCAAACTCCACTAGGGCTCCTCAACACTGGCTTCCAAAGTTGCTATTTTATTCTTATGGATATACACAGATTGCAGGTTGATTAATTGAGATTAGCTTGACATATGCTATTTGTATATGAAGCTCTAAGTTTTCAATCAGCTGAGTATCTTAACTGTCATTATTTATTTATTGTTTTGATGCTAAATGTCAAAGTAAAATAACCAAGTTAACTATCGTTGGTTAAACTATGTTTTGACACTTGCGGATTTATAAATGCTCTGTATTTTGTTATGTTCTATATTTTGTTTTATGTTTAACAGTTGTTATTATTTGGATCTGTTTGAAGAAAAATATCTAAACGAAAGTCTGATCCATCTAGAAGTACGAGGGGAGTCAGAAAAGGTAGCCAGGAGCAAGAAACATCTGCCTAAGCAGAAATGAGAAGGATCCAGAACGTCCAGTGACACGCAAATTGTAGAAACAATGAAACTCCAGAAGAACATAGAGTAAGGCTTGAAAACTGGAATAACCGACAAGCTTAATGCCAAAATGAATGTCTGATCCGTCTAGAAGTACGAGGGGTGCTGGGACTCATCTGCCCAAGCAGAAGTGAGAAGGAGCCAAGGACGCCTGGCGTCACGCAAATTATAGAGACAATGAAACTCCAGAAGAACATAGAGTAAGGCTTGAAAAATGGAATAACCGACAAGCTTAATGCCAAAACGAAAGTCTGATCCGTCTAGAAGTACGAGGGGTGCTAGGACTCATCTGCCCAAGCAGAAGTGAGAAGGAGCCAAGGACGCCCGGCGTCATGCAAATTATAGAGACAATGAAACTCCAGAAGAACATAGAGTACGGCTTGAAAAATGGAATAACCGACAATCTTATTTTTTAAGAACTTTTCAATCACCAGAATCATCTCAGCGACGATGCCAGCAAAACGCAGCTCAGATGGCCTCTCAGCGTGCGGCAGAAACTCCTGAAGATGTCCAATTACGTTGTGATGAACAGGCTGTGCGACAAGCAAGGTTAAGAGAAAATGAAATGGCAGAACAATCGTAGCAACGCCTTCAACACGCATATTATCTGGCTTCTTAGAGAGCTGATGAAAGTCCCAAGGAAACCGGAAATCGTAGGCGTGTAACAGCAGAAAAAATAGCAAAGCGTCGGCAAATATTTAACAGGAATACCTGGGGTGTATTTTAAAATGCCGCATTATAGTATGACCCAACTCTTGACTACTGCAGCAACAGGCTCCTAAAAGTGGGAAGAATGGATGAAGAATTTACTTTTTGTCGTGCAATAAAATGGAAATAACTTAATAATAATAAGTTACCTAATTACTAAAAATACTATCGAATTTTTAATACAGAAAGTGCGTACTGTAAAAATTTTACCGTCCACTTAGGCAATAACAATCACGGGCGAAGCCGCGACGAGTAAGAACTAGTTACACTATAAACTTAACTTCTTGCAAGTGTACGTAAAGGTAAAAACGTTTACACGGGTGGAAAAATTCCCTGGAAATAAGTATGACGTTATTTGGTGTCGTCAAAGTCTTGGGTCAGTAATGACCCATAAGGAATATCAGAATGGAAAAAAATTTAAAAATCCACTAATCACACAAAAAATTGTTAGGCTATATTATTTAATTAAACTATTTATTAAAGATATAATTTAATATATAATAATGATATAAAATAACTAACACACACGCGTCATGACGATAGTACCGAGGAATGGGTTAGTACTGACCCAGCCACGTGAGCAAAAGCGCGACGCAGGAACTGAACTACCCGAAGTTGCACTGTTTCATACACAGTGCGGAAACAAGTCCGTACAAGTCCGTCTCCGCCACGTGCACGGTGCACACGGAGCCATTGACTAGGCCGGGGCACCGTGAGTCAGTACTGATCCACCCGCATCTCAGCAAAGTCCGTCATGGGTCAGTACTGATCCACCCGCAGCGAATGTGTTAATAGTGTTTTTGTACCTTTCAAAAATAAAATTTGTTTAAATTATAAGGAAATTGTGATGTTTTGGCCTTTTCTATTTTACTGTTGTTTTAAGTAAAAAATGGCTGTGTTTTTGTAAAGAACAAATTATACAATTGACTTAAAATGTTGTTTACGTTTTATACCAGTAGGCCTTTAAAAAGTGGCCAGGAGTGATGGTCATTTTAATTGTGGACCGACGTTGGCATTTAATGTTTATTTGGTGACGTGCCTTAATGTACGGTGTGTCTTTTTTAGTAATTTATCAAAAACTGCAGAAATGTGAGTTAGTTTATGAGGTGTGAAATGCCGCTGAGAATGAGACCTGAAGCCCTAGAAACTAGTCTGGCAAAAGCATTAAGGATTTTGGTACTTACTGGTGTTTACATAACATTTTAGTCAATTAAATTAAAAGGTACAAGGCTGTTTAATAACTAAAGATAATGAAGGTATAAAGAACCTAGGTTGATGGAATAACCGTCCTCTGCCTACACAAAAATAATAAAGCTCATAGGCAGCAGGCCTATTGAAATTTCATGTTTATCACTATAAGTGTATCTCCAATTTTGTTTACCTTGTAACATGTGAACATTTTTTTCAGTACTAAAATAATTTGTTATAACCTATAAATTATTTCAAACAAATAAATTACATAACTATATCACTTTATATCCTGAAATTTGGCTTGAAATAAAAGAAGCGCAAGCCCACCGTCTACTTTAACACATGAAGACGATACCTGTTAGAGGGTCATTAAGAACAGAACTTATATTATTTCTAACTTACCTATTCAGATGAAGTTTTAGTGGGAATAACAGGAGGAATAGGATGCAACTGGATTTGAGACCTTTTCACCGGTGCTTTCCCAGAGTAATGAATGTAAACGTCATAAATAGGTTTACTAAACAGAATAAGTGCACACGTTCCCAAGACAAAATATTGAAGTGCTCTTGCGTTTTTCAAATGAAACGGTAAATCTTTGACTGGAACTCGATGTAATGGTTGTACTACTCGTCTTTTTCCAAAAATTGAATAAGTTATTTCTTCTTTCGCAAAGTCAAAGTTTTCTGATCTCTCCACAATTGGCCTCTTCTTGGTTTCTTTCCACTCCGGTTTATTTGTTTGGTTCATTCTTTGCATAACTCTAGAACATAGTTTGTAATAAATTGAATTAAAATATCATCCCTTACAGGTTACATAAGACATGATATATTTTACATCCTTGAATACAATGGAGTGCCGACAATCCAAACTTTGGTATTATAAAAGTCAGCTTAATCTAAACTGCAGTAAGGATAGGGAATTTTCTCTAATCGTGGATAAAAAATTGGTTTAACTTAGCAACTGAAGTAAATGGCACTTTAAATTTGACTGAGCACAAAAAGTGGAAGTAACTTTGCGAAAGACGATTGCGTGCGTTTACTGGTTGTGGGTGGGTAGACAGAACATAACGGTCGCAGATAACAATAGGAATAACTTTGCAAAAGGAGTAAAAGACCATGATATTCTACTACGTGTAATTATTGTTTGTGGGTATTTGGCACAGCAATGGCAGAAGTGACTATGAAAGACAATTGCACAACTCTATCAATCGTGGAAAAAAATAACATAACTTTGCTCTGCTAATACATCTGCAAAATAAACAAAAGGCCAAAAATTAAATCGTATAAATTCACCAATTACAAGTAAACGGCAGGAATAATTTTATGAAATTAAACATTCTACTTTGATAATTATTCTACTTTATCTGAGATTTTCGCTAATCTAAATTGGGCTCAGTTCCAAATATTTCAGATGAAATGCATTCATATTAAGGTGTTTTTCTTTTTCTTCATCCTGTCTGAGACGGTTATGATTCAACTTTTTGTTACAAAACTAGGATCATGGAAACCTTATATGCATTTTAAGGTTTGTAGTTTTTAGTTGCAACCCTGACGACATTTTTTTTAACTAATCTAGAGTAGTTCTGGGCCCCCATTTTCACCCATTTTGTGTGGATTCGGGCCCTATGCATTTGTCCCCCCTCTGTCGCCCTGGTAGTAACCAATAATAATGTATGATTTTTTTGTAAAAGACATTTTATAATTAATTCACAGATGATACCATATATTTTACTTACCCCTGCATTGAGGTACCACATCATTATTAAAATTGCATGGTTTTGAAAGAAATAAAAAAAAATTAATTTAAATGTATAAGATTATTGAGTGTTAATTAAAGTTACATAAATCAAGAAATGTAGGCTAAATAGCTGAAGGCCTACTATTTATTGTCTGTAAGTTATCAAAACTTCCGTTGCAGTCTAGAGTAAAATTGGAAAAAGTTGGGCTTCAGATATACGTTACCCTACTCTGCGCTATTTTTTATGAAAAAGGTATTAGAAAGTATATTTAGAAGGCCTACAGGACTTCAGTTGGGATTACCATGAAGACGATTCAGGTGGTGTGTGGAAAATACTCACTGTATCAGTATTTATACCAGAGCACGATATTGAGGCTGTTCCCCATTTAACACAGCAAACTCTCAAATATTCTATAAATTCTCTGCACTTATCTTCTTGAAAGCCATTTTCTGTAAAAGAAAAAATAAATCTTTAATTACACAGAATCACTTCCATATAGGTATTTGTGGAAGTGTTCAATTGACTTAACCACTGCCAGCAGCTCTCTCTTAGTAACACAATAATTGCGCTCCGGGGCTGATAGGACCTTGTTTTTCTTCAGTCAGTTTCGTTAGGGGTTTTGCAATATTAGCAAATCCTTTCACTTACCTCCTGTAGTATGCACAAAGACTGAGGAAGCTTCTTTCCTGGTGTTTGTCTTTCGTTGCAGGCCAATCATTGATCGCTCTGATTTTGTCTGGGTCAAACGAGACTCCTTTATCCGAGACAACATGGCCAAGGTAGTTCACCTGCCTACGGAACAAATTGCACTTCTTCGGGTTTAGCTTCAAATTAGCAGTGTGAAGTCATGTGAAGACATCTTCCAGGTTCTTCAAGTGGTCGCTAAAAGATCTACCCAATACGATAATGTCATCTAGGTAAACCAGACATGTTTCCCACAAAAGACCTCTTAAGACGTTTTCCATTAGTCTCTCAAAGGTTGCAGGGGCATTACAAAGTCCGAAAGGTAACACTGTGAATTGCCACAGTCCGCTCCCAATCGAGAATGCAGTCTTCTCCTTGACTTCTGGGGCCAACCCCACTTGCCAGTAGCCACTTCTGAGGTCTAAGGTCGAAAACAGTTGGCAACCCCCTAAAGTGCTCAAAGTTAGAACCGCGTTTAGGACACAAAACACTCTTAGGCAATGTCTCATATAAACAAAACCAAAAAATGACACTCAGGGATCAAAAAACTGTGTTTACAGAATAAACTGCAATGTTTGCTCTAGGCCTTACTCTGGCGAGACAAAAAGACCTTTAAATATTAGAATCAAAGAACACAAAGAAAACACCAGAAAAGGCTTAGTGGATAAATGAAAAATTGGTCAACATTGCTGGTCTGAAAATCACCAGATGAATTTTGACAAAGCAAAAATAGTACACCACGAACCTCATTTTTTCAAAAGAAAACTAATTGAAGCTTCATACATAAAACTAGCAGACCAACCAATCAGTAAATCCTCACTTGAAATAAGGCCAGTATGGTTACCAATATTAAACAGAGTTGAAAGACAGGGAAAATAAAGTGTCAGCAAATGGGGTAATTACTGTTACGGGCCTACGAGTGGTTCTAAGTTATTTCTTCACAACGCTGGCGATTTCATAACCTAACTACTATTTATTAACTAATCAAGCAGTTACAAAGAGTTAATTTCCTATCTAAGCCTAGCTAAGCCTATCTAACCTATCTCAAATACAATGAACTTAAATTGATACACAGCTAGTTATTCTAATAATCTTAATCGGTACTGTCACTGAACATTGTCACTGAGCACTGTCACTGGTCACTCGCTCGCAGTATCATCAAACCCAAAACTGACTAGAACATCAGCAGTGCGGCCTCCTTTTATATTCTCCCACGTCGAAGACGATAGGCTCAGGTCTGCACCGGAAGGTTGGCGAATGCCCCTTTGTTGGCAGGTCAAAGAGGCCGCCGCGACGGCACGCGCAGCCACCCCTCCACCCCGCACTCTTGCACAACTGGGAGGTTCCACAACGGAGCCGCGGGCTTCCAGTTGTTCCGTAACATCACCCCCTCCTGAAGACTGTTCTGCCCCAGAACAGATCCTTCCTGTTGCCTGGAGTCTCCGAAGATGATGTTACTGGCTCTCCCAGGGTTAAACACGCAGACCACTACGAGGATGCCGGTCCCAGTGAAAATTTCTTCCACCACACGTCTAACTATTCTCCAGTCCCAGCCATCGTAGCCGCATACTATTTTGGGGGTAGCCAGTTTGTCAACTCCGAAATGAAGGAGCTTGTCCCGCAAGTCTACAAGACTGTTTCTCAACGATTTGTAACAGGGTTTTGTGTTGGAAGTATTCTTAGTCACAAGATGAAATAGGTGTTGGCCATTTTTCCCACGATGGAGTGCCTTGCCAATAATTGGCCTTTGACGCTCGAGCTCCTCGATCCTTCCAAACTTTTTCCTGAAAACAATAACTATACCTCGGGACATTCTCAGATATTTGGTCACAAAGTGAGCTAGGGCATACTTCGTTGGCAACGAGAAGATGTCCTTATAAGCCATTCTTATCGCTCCATAGTGTTCCTCCTTCCCACCTCCAGACATTCCATCCTCAAATCCCGTCGGTTCCGTAGAGAGGTTCCTAACTTGTTGCTCTTCTTGCTTTCCGTGGTCTCCTTTGTATGGTGTTAGGCGGTTGAAATGGACTACTTTAGCCTCTTGGGAGCTTTTTAATCCGGTAGACCACATCGTTTATTCGACTTAGATTCTCGTACGGTCCCTCCCACGAACTCTGGAGCTTCGGTGAATATCCGCCTTCGGGAACTATGCAGCCAGACAAGATCTCCTGGTTTTAATCCACCTTTTTCGGCCTTAATGTCGTACCTTTCCTTCATCCTTTCACTTGCACCAAGGATGTTGAGGCGGACCTTCTCATGTATTTTATCCATCCGCTTTCTTAGACTCGATATATAATCTTCACCGACCACTTGTTCATCAGGTGCTAACCCAAACTGTAGATCACATGGCAGTCGAAGTTCATGGCCAAATATCACATTGGCGGGCAATTGTCCATTGGTTTCATTTAAGGAGCTTCGCTATGCACGCAGGAACAAATGCAGGTACTGATCCCCAGGGCCGCCCCAAGGCTAATAGGCGCCCGGGGCAAAATGTTGATGTGCGCCCCCTTCAAACAACTAATTGGTCTAAATACTATGTTTGCAAAAAATTTAATAATATAATGGGGTTAAAGCTTGCACAATTATTTCTGATTCTTGTACTATTTTGTCGGTAGCAACGGGTCAGGCAAATGGATAATTCATTTTCATTCATACCAGTTTGACTAATTTTGTTTTGAATAACCGATTCAATAGCATCATAGCTTAGACACATCCTCGCTAATAGCAGTACTGTGCATTTTTTCAAATAGATTCCGTATTCAAATTCATCATCAGACAAAACAGAGGAAACGTACGTTCGATCAGTTCGTCTATCAGCCCATTTGATTGTTGATCCGTCAAACAATCAAATGGGCCTCATTTCAAAACGGGCTTCAGGAGTACTATAAACCCATAAACCACAAGCGAATAAATCACTAACTAGGGTGTAAATTAACGCTATGAAAAATATTTGTGATTGCCAATCGTAGTAATTACAAAGTCAGTATGAATAATTCACCAACATCGTTTTGAAATCGGGTCCTAGCCCCCGTTTCAAAAAGATGCTGGTAGATCAATTATATTGATTTTGATATTTTCAGAACTGGCAATCACTAATATTTCCCAGAGTGTTTACTTCAGTTGCTGATAATGAATTGTTACTTGAGAACTTGAGGTTTACTTTTAAAGACAGTTTTGAAATGGGGACCTGGTATAATGATTCAAGTTGACATTCGTCATTGTAATCATCACAACATCCTCGCTAAAAGCACCGACTAAATGAATATAGTCTCCTAAAAAAATCCAATAACGTACGTAGCAAGGGGGCGTCAACCTACACATTTGGTAAAACTCAATAATACTATCATGATTTACGAGTTGATGTAATGTAATGCAATGACATGTTTTAATAGTTACCATGAATAAGTGTGTAGGTACTCATCAGGAGACTTACTTTGTGGTGTTCCAGTTACAATTTCTGATCAGAAACAAAGTTATTGAACGATTTATTTTTTTAACAGCCAGTTGATGAAAATTTTACGATTCTTGCCCGTGAAATATTTTCGCCCTATAGAGAGTCGGCGATATATTTTTTATTTTTCCCTTAAACAGCCGCGTGCCCCTCCGGTCATAGCGCCCCCCTAGCCGCGGCGCCCGGGAGGGGCGGCCCTGCTGATCCCAGTCTCTTTGATGTTCTGAGACAACTTTCGACAGGTACCTAACTATCGTTCTATTCATGCGCTCCACCATGCCATCGGACTGCGGATGAAGTGGCGTCGTTCTAGTCTTCCGGATACCTAGGTCTTCACACATCCTAGAAAACACAGCTGACTCAAAGTTCCTGCGATGGTCAGAGTGAAGCTCCAAAGGAACGCCAAATCTGCAGATAAGCTCCTTAACTAATATGTCCGCTACTGTGGTTGCTTCTTGGTTGGAGAGTGCATAGGCTTCTACCCATTTGCTGAAATAGTCTATCGCAACCAAAAGATGAATTTGTTTCCTGTATCTGAGACAGGAAATGGTCCAGCTACATCGATGGCTATTCGCTCAAAAGGAGCCCCCACATTGTGTCTCCTCATCGGTGCCTTCGGTC
The DNA here is from genome assembly GCA_035578135.1 of Flexamia atlantica. Lineage (NCBI taxonomy): Eukaryota > Metazoa > Arthropoda > Insecta > Hemiptera > Cicadellidae > Flexamia > Flexamia atlantica. The sequence continues at coordinate 46,035,792 of JAQJVK010000004.1, forward strand.
TCTTCATTGGGCCATTTGATGCTGCGCATGTCACACACTGCCTGCACCAGTCCAACACGTCAGCCTTCTTATTGGCCCAGTAGAAGCGTTCGCTTACTTTCTCTAGCGTTCGATGTACTTCTAGGTGTCCTCCGCAAGCTCCGTCATGGAGTTCTTTCAGCACCTCAGGCACCCTTTTCTTTGGGACTATTATACCAAGAAAAATAATAGAAGAATAATAGTGTTTGGCTAGCTTTCTTATGAAACAATCAACAATAAGCATAACCTAGAAGATCAGATATGAAACTCGTACCTTGAAAGACTTGGTTTTTTTATGTATACTAAGAATATGACGACTTGGACCAGAAGCAAACTACGATAACCCAAAGGTCCTTAGGGGATCAGAGAGGATGATTGTCGTATATTAAATCTCATGATCATAGCTGCTCATGATTAGTACTTCTTGGGCTTAAATCAAAGCACCTTTGTTTCCATTTTCTAGGGCCTATGATTGCCTATAATTGAAAGCAAGGCCTTGATTGTGCAGAAATCCAAAAAACATACTGGAACCAAAATAATTTATTGATTAGCATGATAGGCCTAGTGTTGTTTTAATCACCCCGGGCCTGGTAATGATTGGTGTGATCAATCAAAATCAACTGCCATTTCCCACCATTTGTGTATATTTACCATTTTATATATAAATAGGCTGCAGTATAAGTGTAAATATATTTAAGTGTTATAAGATGTTTTTTATTTAGGCCTACAACCAGTGAAACTAAAACTAAATTTATCTTAACAATCTATGGCTAAAGGCCGTAACTTTTCAATATTGAAAGAGAATAAATAGAACAATTTTAACACATTATTTATCGAGAAAACATTAAACAATCACAAAAAATTGAATTTGATAAAAGGCATCACAGAAAATGAGTTAGTTAATGTTACATTTATCAAGGTTAACCCAAATAGCCCTACCTTTAAGACACTTTTGAATAGCACACGCGTGAATTTTACATGGGTCTTTCGGTTTCATTAAAAAATTAAATGATTTTACTTACATAATTAAATCAAATATCAATAATTGTAAAAATAGAGGTTATGACTTACAGTTTGCAGGCGAAACAGATTCAGATTCAGCGACAGTGTTTCCAGTTTCCATCCGGGATCCGGGAGAAAAAATATCCCGAGACTGACGAAAAAATCCCTAGTTATCTCTCTTCGTCAAATCTGAATTAGTTATTGCTTTCGCAGCTATACCAATGGATATCGCGTGTAACTACTGTATTAATGTACCTGTCGGTACATTCAGGGGTGCCGATCTCCCCCAAGAGCTATGACGCCAGTCCCTGCAAAAATTCTCAAAAGCTATCAAATATCCCCCTGCACGACATACATTTATGACATCCTATTTTAGCACATAACATAAACAAGTGCATATATGTAATGTCACTTTTCAACGCCCCCTACTCACCCCTAGAAATTATCTTTAAGCCCTCAGTGCGATGTTAGGGTGGGGGAGAGTGATGAATTATTTTGCTATTACTTTTGACGACAAATTGAAGTTTTTGCCGTGTTCACATTCGTAGAGTAGGATTCACCTAAGTTGGCCAAAACGAAAGTAAACAAACTATTATCTTCTTACGAACTTAACCATAAAATCCAACTGTGCTGAAAACATTGTCAACGAACATCTGTTTAGTATAGCACTTGCAATAAAGGGTAAGTTCTGATGCAATTTGCAACTGGAAGTTCACTTGCGCGCCGTAAGTTCAAGTGAGTTTAGTAAAAGCCTTAGTAAAGTAAGTTCAATATTACTAAGGGGCTTTTCCAAATAAATTATGTATTAACAGGGAGATGATGTGTCATGGATGCGGCATGGTTAATGGTCTAAGATTTTCTTATGAAATAATATTTACAAAGAAATATAGGCGAGTTTTTGAATAGCCAGTATTACTTATTGCTGCAAGTCAGTATCTGAAAAGAGAGATTGTTTCATATTGCGGTCAAAACTTATTAAAATTGGCCCAGGAAAAATAAACAAGCAGTTAAACAAACTAAAATACATGTAAATCAAGAAATAGAATCAAATTAAACTTTGGCAGCTATGTAAAAAGGTTGAATGGAAATAAAAACTTCTAAAAATAGGCGATATTGTAAACATTCTATAACCCCTAACAACTTGTAAACAAACGCAACGTGGCGATTTGACAGTTCGAAGAAAATGTAAACAGACACCATGTGTAACCAACAATGTTTGCAATGTGACTTGTATAAAAAATTTTGATGAGATGATTAGTACACATGCTTTGGCCAACTTACGTGAATCCTACTCTACATCCTTTTGAAACATCCCATCAAGGCAATATTGGGGGGAATAATAAATTTTGTTATTAGATGACCAGATGGAATAATAAATTTTGTTATTAGGAATAATAAATTTTGTTATTAAATCTTTTGCTGTTACAGTACCAGCTTTACATTTCACCCCTAAAAAGTAAATATGCATTTTGAAACACCATTCCCCTTGAAAAAAATTAAAACGTCAAAACTATATTGGGGGAATAACTTTTTTTCCGTAATTGTTTGTTGTTTTAGTCCCTATTTCGTGCATTTAAAATAATCATTTTTACCTAATACTAACTTAAATAGTAACTAATGTGTAACTTAAATAGTAACTTAAACAGACGAAACCTACTGTACTAATGTGTTTTAGATGATTTATTAATGGTAAACTCAATAGCCTATATTTTAGCTGACCCCGCAGTTAACAAAATATAATCTTAAAAATCCCCCCCAAAAAAATCTTATGACGCATTTGGCGTCATTGTCCCCCCCCCCTGTAGGCACCCCTGGATTTCCTCAATACCCGAGTTATTTGGAGAAGAATGACGTTATTATTTTTAAACATCTTTCCACCGTTATAAAATCTTTCCACCTTAATATGGGTCATGGGTGTTCAAACTAGATTAGGCCTAACTAAAATAGATAGTTTTACTCCTTTAAAGATTAATAATTTAAATTTAAAAGTAAATTATTGAAAGCTCATTTGAAAGTTGTTTAAAATATTATTCAAGTCTCCAAATTTCAAACCAAATAATTAATTTAACAAACTTTTAATAGATTTAGAAAAAGAAGATGATTAGCAATGCAGTACAAACCTTATTATTTATTTGACCAAGCAACAATAGCCCTTTAAATGATCAGATATTGAGAACTGAACATGCTAATCATTCATCATAATAAAAATAGGAAATTATATATTATTACAGCAATACTTCAGCAATATTATTACAACAATATTTCTATTTTTTATTGAGATGGCCCGAAATCCTTAGATAATAAAATAAATACCTCAATCTCGCTGATTATCCCTAGTTATCCCTCAATTCCTTTTCAATCCCCTGGAGGCCCCGAAAATCCATAAAAAGGGATTTTTATACCTCAAATGTAAGTAAATCTCTGAATCATAAAAAATAAAAATAAATCCAGTGAGATGTTACTTTTACTACTGAGTTCACGCTGCAATGCAATTTTGGGCGAAAACACGACACCGTTGATTTTGTTAGGTTGGCAGCGCCAAGGGAAATAAATTAATTCCTTTCTCTGAGCGACTCTGTAAGAGAATTACAATCTTTAGGGAACAGGAACGACGAATCGAATCAGTTAGTCGGTTCTTTTGATCTTTAAAAGATTAGTTTGTTCGTAGTTAGTTCGAGTTCTACGTTTACATAGAACTAGAGGCTTGAAGGGGCTAATAAGCCCCTAAGCATTTACTATAGTACAAAATTCCTTCTTAGAAAATAGGCTTTTGGATCCACAAAATTATGATTATATCTAGCATTTTTGGTTTCAAGTAAACAAAGCAGACCTTTTTACATCCCAATGATATTAACATGACAGCTATTTTACGTTATTTCTCATTTTATAGTAAGCTTAAAGCAATTTCAGTATTTTCCCCGAGTCCCTGGGATGCAGACCTTCAATTTCAGCCCCCTCCCATCATCCTAAACTAAACAAACGTACTTAACTTTTTATAATTTTAAATTGTGAAAAAACTCAAACCCTTATTATAAAATCAGAAATTCTTAAATTTAAAATATTTTTTGTTATTGTACATTGAACGTGCATAGTTAGCTGCATTTTGAAAAAAATCCCACATGTCAACATCTACCATATGGCTTTGAATCAAGCATTAGCACCACATGTGGAATGTAAACAAAGCAGACGTTTTCCAATCCCAACGCATTTTAAATGGAAGATATTTTTCGTTATTTCTTATTTTCTGGTATATTTGGACATAATCTGATATTTTTCCCGACCCCCTGGGACCGAGACCTTTCATTTGAGCCATCTCCCATCATCCTGCGAGCTGTCAAACTCTCACAATTTTGATTGAAAAAAATCGCTTACAGAATTAATAATATAGCCTAGAGGCTTGAAGGGGCTAACAGCCCCTGAGCATAATCCTTCTTTACTATAGTACAAAATACCTTCTCAGAAAATAGGCTTTTGGATCCACAACATTTTGATTATATCTAGCATTTGGTTTTAAGTAAGCAAAGCAGACCTTTTTACATCCCAGTGGTTTTTAAATGACAGGTACTTTACGTTATTTCTCATTTTATAGTATGCAATTTCAGTATTTTCCCCAAGTTCCTGGGATGGAAACCTTCAATTTCAGCCCCCTCCCATCATCCTGCGACCTTCCAAACGCCCGCAATTTCGGCGCAAAAATGTCCCTTACGTAATTTTATATGTATATCATTTGGTATTAAATCTGTATCGTTATAACATAAACTAAACAAACGTACTTAACTTTTTATAATTTTAAATTATGAAAAAACTCAAACCCTTAATTATTATAAAATCAGAAAATCTTAAATTTAAATTTTTTTGTTATAGTACATTGATCGTGCATAATTAGCTGCATTTTGAAAAAAATCCCACATGTCAACATCTAGTTCGTGTCAGAAAGGAAAAGAGAGTGTCGGACCGGTCCAGGTAGGCCCGGGCAGCCCTAATCCACTGTTGTCACAACACCTATTGTTGTGAGGCCGGCCGGCGACGGGGGTGGGCAGCCCCCACGCCTGTGTCATTGACTGCGGGCCGCTTCGAAATTCCTTACACCAGGAATTACTCAAGAAATAACTCGCCGGCCGGCCTCACGACAATAGGTGTTGTGACAACAGTGGATCAGGGCTGCCCGGGCCTACCTGGACCGGTCCGACACTCTCTTTTCCTTTCTGACACGAACTGTACCATATGGCTTTGAATCAAGCATTAGCACCACATGTTTAATGTAAACAAAGCAGACGTTTTTCAATCCCAATGCATTTTAAATGGAAGATATGTTTCGTTATTTCTCTTTTTCTGGTAGATTTGGACATAAACTGATATTTTTCCCGACCCCCTGGGACTAAGACCTTTAATTTGAGCCCTCTCCCATCATCCTGCGAGCTGTCAAACTCTCACAATTTTGATTGAAAAAAATCGCTTACAGAATTAATAATATAAGATACAAGAAGAAAGATAGATGTTTTGTTGTTTATGAAAGTGCGGTATTGTATTCACATTGGTGTTGTATGATAAATGTAACGTATGAATAAATAGTTTGATTCCATATAAATCACTTGCATGAGCTGTTCTTTTTGGGGGAGTAGTTCAAAGAACGGAATTTATTCCCCTTGGCGCTGCCAACCTGACAAAATCAAAGGTGTCGCTGGTTTACTATTATTACGTGCGAACTCCAGTAGTCAGTAGTAAAGGTAACATCTCACTGACCCAATCCAATATTGCCAACGAGTAATTTAAAATGTTTTGCTAATTTCCTATGGAATACTTTATAATTATACTTTACTATAGCAGGACCCATGGCTTTAAAAATACAACATACACAGTATCACCTTAGAATAGGGAGCCCTTCAATAATGTAGTTGTGCTTTTTTATACCTATATTCTTCTTGTTGTAAAAACTCATTTCTTTTTACATGCCAAATGTACCTTCATAAAACAGATAAAATGTTTTCGCCCCAGTCTGCTGCGACGGAGGTATTCTATTCCTGCCTAAAGGGCATGTCTATACTAACAAAGCGACCGTATCCAACGCCTCAAAGGGTGTTGCTGTGTTGCTGCCTTGGGTATACTATGCCTAATATCGGCGGTGCTCCCTTTTGCAAATGCCGTCGGCTGTCCAGTCGATCTTGCAATGAGGTAGACAGGATTGCGCTCACGCACTCGAGAAGCGAGTTTACCGAAACTGGCTTACTAGTACAGTGCATTTAGCTCAAAAACAGGCCTTAGGTCACCCTTCAAAAACACAGAAGAAATTTGCTTGGAATATGTGCAGGACACCTCCCTTGCTTTGGGAACAAAAGTCCCAAAAAATCCCGTGACGGGTTTTCCGCCATCTTGAAAAAACCTCCGCCATATTGGATTTTGGTAAGCTTCTAGTAAAACTTAAATCAAGACAAAACCAGATGAGCCAAAGTATTGAATTTGATTTCATCTTGTTCAAAAATAAATTTGCTTCAAGAAAAGTATAGTTTTTGTGGTAATGTAATGGTATAAAGCATGGTTTAGACGCGATAAAGTGAAAAAAGTTATAGTTTTTCCCGAAAAATCAAGTACACTCTTATAAATTTGCCGCATTTGTAAATGTATGATATTTATAAATACTTAACTTTAACCGATTAAAAATATCACAATAAAATTCTGAACAAAATTTATTACTGTACAGTTTTCAATTAGTTCTCTATAGCTACTCCGGGGACAAAAGAAAAATGAAGTTTAAACGCGAGCGTCCGGTGTTGCGTCGGTTATTGGATTTGTGTAAGCTTCTAGTAGAACTACAATAAAGTCAAAACTAAATGTCTCAGAGTATTGAATTTGATTTCGTCTTGTTCGAAAATTAATTTCCTACTAGAAAATTATAGTTTTTATGGTAATTTAATGGTAAAAAAACATAGTTTAAACGCGATAAAGTGAAAAAAATTATAGTTTTTTCCGAAAAACCAAGTACACTCTTTAAATTTTGCATATTTTTAAATGTGTAACATTTATTAGTTCTTAACTTTCACCGATTAAAAATATTGCAATGACATTTTGAACAGAATTTACTACTGTTCATTATTAATTGGTTCTCTAAAGCTACTCTGGGGTCGAAAGAAAATTGAAGTATAAACGCGAGCGGCGGTGTTGCGTCGGTTATTGGATTTGTGTAAGCTTCTAGTAGAACTACAATAAAGTCAAAACTAAATGTCCCAGAGTATTAAATTTGATTTCGTCTTGTTCGAAAATTAATTTTCTACTAGAAAATTATATTTTTATAGTAATTTAATGGTAAAAAGCATAGTTTAAATGCGATAAAGTGAAAAAAGTTATAGTTTTTCCGAAAAATCAAGTACACTCTTATAAATTTGGCATATTCTTAAATATGTAACATTTATTAGTACTTAACTTTCACCGAATACAAATTTTTAATCAAATTATTATTATTATTATAAAATTATTAAAAAAATTGCCTACATGAAAGCTTTAATTTTAGTCCAGGCAACGAAAAGGTATAGACGGAAATTTTCGGAACACAATTTTTGACTTAGCAGCTTTGTTTGGACTAGTTAGGAGGTGAAAATATCCAAAGTCCTCGTCCTTAGCCCTTGGGCGGAGGGAGGAAGGGGGGTCTGAAGGTACAATTTTTTGTTTTTTGCTAAATATCTTGAAAATTATCAACTGTCAGTGCTCCCTATTCAGTAGGAAAATTAAAGTTTCTGAAAGAAACGTATATAACATGTCTAGTTTGGTCGAACCATTTACAAGATAAGCACTAATTTTATCATTATTTATGCAAATATTCCTTCTATGAGAATTACATTTAAATTTATGTGTAACATAAATATGTTACACAAACATAAATGCCCAGTGGGGCAACGCTTTTTCACCTAAAGTAAAATGAACAACACTCAGAAAATATTGAAAAAATTTACAGTAATTTATACCCCTGTCATAAAAGTTAGAAAAAATTAAAGGTGTAGGCGAGCTCACAAAACGTTGTAGAACCCCGAATATTAGTAATAATTTCTTGAAAAATCTATCATACATACTTATATTTTTGATATAATTTAAGTATAGAAAGATCTTTCCAAATCTGAAATTTTATCATGTTTGATACATTGTTTTTACCTAAAAGATCCAGACATTTTTAGGTAAAATCATCTAATGGTATGATGCTTTCCGAAAAGAATTGTTTGAGGAAGTTTACAGACATGGAAAAAATTGGTAATTTTAAAGAAAATATAAGCCAAGTAAGAACTTAAACTATAAAATTTTAAGATATATGCTGGACACATTTTTATTGCCTATTGCACATCAAGCTTACACTAGACAACGTAGTATTTTCCACTTGTAACATCCCGCTTGCAATGGTCATGGAAAAATTACTAACAATAACTATCAAATGTATTTATCCTAATTAATGTAAGGGTATCACCAACTATAACAACCTGCAAAATATTTTCGGATTCCAAAAATTAAATAAAGAAAAAATTAAAATACTATTTTTAATCATTGTTCTACTAATTTGTAAATACACATTAGCACTTACTTATGATTTTGGAGATGATATAAAAAAAGAAGTCCTAAGTCTATCCTGCTAACAGCAAACTGAAAATACCGTTAACACCTCTTAAGACCGTCCCGGTCTTACCGACCAGGCCCGCAGTGGTTGCGTATTTTAACCGGAATATGAGTAAAGGGTGAGTGCAGGATTATTGTGGCGCGATCTTGTAGCCTTGTTACTGACTAGCGAGCGCAGAATCCTATACTCTTATACGAGTAGTGTTATCTTGTATGTATGCTTGCTTGCTTGCTTGCTTGCACAACGATCTCAAAAACGGCTCCGAGGATTTCCTTCAAAGTCTGGAAATTAGTAATTTATGACTCAAAAACGTCTTTTATGCAGATTACTTGGCCAGAGAAAATCTAATAACGTAATAAATCGAATTTTAAAGTTGTAAAATTTTAACATTGGCCTTATGGGTTGCCGTGATAGCAACGAAAATAAACAAAAAAGTGTAAACAAATGAAGTAATCATAACAGCTGTTTGGAATCTACAGCCATTAAGGGAAAATACAGCAAGTGGGATGAAGAGACCATGGAGCAATAAAAAAGGTTTCTATTTATCAATTTTATGACACTGAAATATTTTATAGTAACTGGATGAACCGGTAAACATGAAATAACACCGAGCAAGGCTCGGTCCACCAGGTACTTATTGACTTAAGGCCGACATTTTCCTTTGGCAGGATTGTTAACAGCCAATGGCAATTAAAGGACCTACATTTTAACGTGGGATCCGAACCACAATTTTATTATGTTTTCCTTATCAAATAATTTACATCAGAAAATTATTATTACATTATCAGACTAGTCCTTAAAATTTACTAGCATATGACGAGCTCAAAATTAAATTAATATCGATCTGTAGTACATTTTGTTCAGAATATAATTGCGAATTGCGATTTCTAAACAGTAAAGGTTATTTAGCATCAATTGTTAGTGGTTTAAATTAGAGGAAAATTTACGACAGGGTACTTGATTTGTCCTAACAAGTTATATGTTTTTCACTTTAAATTTCACTTTAAAGTTTGTAAACCAAGCCTTATACCATTAGATGACCATAAAAAACTTAATTTTACTTGTGTAAAATTTATTCCGTTATAAATTTCAATCATAGCTAATACTCTGGGCCTATCCCTTCTCCTAAATAACAGTTTTACTAGAAGTTTACAAGGATCCAATATGGCAAAGGTGTTTTTAATGGCGGAAATCCCGGCACGGGATTTATTTTAAGGCATGGAAAGTGTCCTGCGCAAGTCCTAAACATATTTTCACTGTTATTTTGAAGGGTAAGGTAAGTTTAGCCTGGGTACAATGGTAATAAGGTACAAAGGTAAGTTTAGGTGCTATTGAAGAATGATCTTTTGATCACCAAAGATAAATGTTAAATTTCTTCATCTCTGTTACACCTAACAACAACTGTTATATATGACTTCTGCAGAGAATTTCTTTCATTTAAACTTTAGTTGAAATTAAAATTTCCTATAGGAAATGTAAAAAAATATATCGTAATCCATTTTTAAAAGTGGCGAATAATTTAAATTAAACTTTCCTGTAGTAAATGTAAAAAAATATATATATATATCATCGTTCATTTTTAAAAATGACGAAAAATTAAAAAAAAATTATTTTAATGTCATATATGGTATTGTTATCGTGGAATAATGAATATATTATTACATTAAAAATGTACAGAATTAAATTCCGAATAATGTGACACCATTCCCAGGTGTGTAAGTAAAAAAATACGTTTAGAATTTTTCAAAATATAAATGTACTACATAAATTGAAAATGGCTACCTTTTTCTCAAAGTGGCGGAAAACCCGTCACGAGATTTTTCGGGACTTTTTCTTGAAGCTTGAGGAGTGTCCCCTACACGTTCCAAACATTTTTTCACTGTTATTTTGAATGGTAAGGTAAGGTTAGCCTTGGAGCTATTATTACTGTACAAAGAATTAAAAATGCAGTTTCGTTCACATACGATGAATGTTAAATTTCTTCATGACTGTTACACCTAAAAACCATTGTTATACATGAATTTCATAGAGAATTTTTCGCTCTACAACCTTACTTCAAATATTAATTTCCTACAGTAAATGTAGAAAAATGTATCGTGATTTATTTTAAAATGTGACAAAAAAACTAAAAAAAATTATTTTGATGTGATATATAGTGTTAATATAGTGGAATAACGTGTACATAATTGTATTTAAAATGTACAGAATTTAATGTCGAATAAAACAACACCATTCCCAGGTCTGTAGGTTAAAAAATACGTTTAGCATTGTCCAAAATGTAAATGTATTACACAAATTCAAAATGGCTGCCTTTTCCTCAAAATGGCGGAAAACCCCGTCACGGGATTTTTTGGGACTTTTTGTTTTGAAGCTTGAGGAGTGTCCCCTACATGTTCCAAACATTTTTTCATGGTTATTTTGAAGGGTAAGGTAAGGTTAGCCTTGGAGCTATTATTACTGTACAAAGAATGAAAAATGCAGTTTCGTTCACATACGATGAATGTTAAATTTCTTCATGACTGTTACACCTAACAACCATTGTTATATATGAACTTTATAGAGAATTTTTCGCTCTACAACCTTACTTCAAATAATATTTTCCTACAGTAAATGTAGAAAAAATATATCGTGATTTATATTAAAATGTGACAAAAAATCTAAAAAAATTATTTTAATGTGATATATTGTGTTAATATTGTGGAATAACGTGTACATAATTGTATTTAAAATGTACAGAATTTAATTTTGAATAAAATAACCATTCCCAGGTCTGTAAGTTAAAAAATACGTTAATTATTGTCCAAAATGTAAATGCACTACACAAATTCAAAATGGCCGCCTTTCTCTCAAAATGGCGGAAAACCCGTCACGGGATTTTTTGGGACTTTTGGTTTTGAAGCTTCAGGAGTGTCCCCTACATGTTCCAAATGGTTTCCTTCTGTGTTTTTGGAGGGTGACCAAAAAGTCTAATTGCACTGTACTATACCCGAGCCTACCCAGATGATGATCATGGGGCACGACATAAGGAGTGGCACCCTTGGCTTTTTCGGTGGCGCGTTGAATCTGCTCCCATATATAGTATAGGGTAGCCCTTAGCTACTGTAAACTATTAATATTATCTACAGCACTTTCAAAAATTTCTGAAGCGGTATTGTCATTTTTTCCAAAGTTGACCAAGGCTACAGTACAAAGTTTTTTTTTCAATTTGGCCTTTCCCTTGGATAGGACTATATTTTGTACCCCCGATGCAGCAGACCTGCGTATTAGAAAATCCTAAAATTTTCTTGCTTTACGAAAATATACGTTGAACGATAGAACATGGCTTAAAATTGTATTCACTGACAACAATTATGTTCTAAAGTTTTTAGGGTCTACCTTGAACAAAAAATTACAATGCCGCTCCAGCAATTTTTTTAAATGCTGTCTTACGTTGGTAGTGTCTATTGAACAAAAAAATTAATAAGCCGTCCCGGCAGTTTTTAGAAGTGCTGTAGATAAAACTAATAGTTTACAGTAGCGCACTGTATAAATAAATAACAGCTTTTGTAAAAAAAATACTCCCGTCGCAGCAGACCTGCGTACTCAGCGAATTTCCATAGGATTTGTTTTGTATATGTGAGCGTTCAACTTGTTTGAAGGAAGTATCATTTGATACGTTAAGTAAATAATAACTAAAAACGCATATTTAATCATTCATGAGCTTTAAACATGAGGAAAATTAACAAAGAGACCATATTGGTTTTCATTAGTAATGCATACACTTTTGTATTTTATATAATTCTTAGTCTTTTAATTTTTAATAACTGTAATCTTGTTATAGAATATAAATGTCAACAAACTTATAACCAATGAACGCAAAACAAACAAATAATTTAATCTCATGAAAAAATTAAATTCAATCATATTGCCAGTTTTATAGTAATTAAAACATCCCTGTTGCAACAGACCTACATCTGCAGCCAATTTCAATAAAACTTATTATCAATCCTCATAATTGTAAACATACCATATATGGTAAAACTGCTACATTTTCAGGCAGTTTAGACCAAGACATCCCCCATTCCAAATGCTCTTACTTTCTTTATTAAATTTAAAAATAATTTGTATTTTTTGATATAGTATATATTTTCTGCAAAATCCTGATCAATGAACTCTTAACTATAGTAACTCAAAAAGTTATCTTTTTTCAAAAAACATGTATTTCACACCCCCTATGCCTAGAATGTACTCTTGGACAAAGTGAAACTTTGGAACATTTATTTTGGTTGTGCCCCAAATTTGAATTTTTTAGAAAATCTTACCTTAAAGAAACGTATAAACTATATAAATCAAATTTAATTAATGCACTGAAATCAAATAATGACATAGTCTACAGGGAGATTAATATATTTTTAAAAGAAGCAAAAAAGAATATTTAAAAATAAAAAACATAAGTGATAACATCTTTGGAAGATCTATCTTATCAAATCTTGGTTTAACGAAATTGAAGATCAACCGTAGAAGCAAAGTGGAATAGTTCACCTCGAGGCTGCATGGTTTTTTACTCCTTAGCCTGATTTGTCCAAAAAGAATAAAAAAAAATAAACACAAATAAAATATTCAATACCTGCAAATTTAATCATATGTTCAGAATTGTATTTTTTTAAATCTCGAATCAGGGTGACTATACTTTTTGGAGGGAAAAAGTAAAACAATATTGGACACGTACTGTGTTTAGCACATCCAATATATCCAAAATCTAAGCAACGGATTGGACATAGAATAATAATTCGAAATGCTAAATTGTTTGTTTTTTAAGGTGAATTCAATTTTGACAATTGAGTTGAAAAATATTAGTAAAAAGGTGTTAAATCTTGAAATAAATTTTATTTTTTGAAAAAAAAAAACCTTAGAGTAAATCAATCTTGCTGGTTTTCGAACTCGAAGTCATGAATGACGCTTTATACGTTTGTTCTAAATTTCATCCTACGGCAATAGCTACACTTCCCTATAGGGAAATTCGCTAAAAGAAGTCTTCAAGTATATCAAATCAGTGATTTATTTTAAGTTATATTCCTGACAGCTGGTTCATAAAACTACAAATTCCTTGCTTCTTACATCTTTTTTGCATGTGCTTCAATCTGTGGAAAATGAGTTTAACTAAAACCTATTTCATATAAAGATCACCTTATGCAAACAATATCTTTGCTTAAAGTTGATATGGGAACCCTTTTGGGGCCCTGAGGAGGAACCCATTTGAGCTAGGATGAAATGGAGAGCTTATAAACCTTCTCCGTTAAATTTTACATACATATACCAAGTTCCATGGCAAACGGTCCAGCAGTTTTCAAGTCCATAAACTATCTAACATATATATATATATATATATATATATATATATATATATATATATATATATATAAGAGGATATTGGTATATATATATTTATAAATTTAAATAAATACATATATATTAGAAAGTTATAACAAAATTTATGATTTTGAAAAGCAACCTGCGTCAATTCGTGACATACATATACATCTATATATTAATACGCAAGCGGTTTCTTTTCACAGTCCAACCGCAATAACGGCTGGACCGATTTTAAACGTTTGAGGTGTCAAATTAAAGGGAATCTTATGTAGATTTGTCAACAAGTCTCAGAATTTTAAAGGGCGTCACTTAAGTACAGTAAAGGGCTGAAGTTTCGGAACAGTGGCGCTATTCATCGACATTTGATCAAGCTCAGTTTACTTTGTTTACAAACTGAACATATGGTCAAGCTCTGAAATAGTTCTACAGGTAAACCACAGATTGCAGCAATGAATTACAATTAATTTTTCGAAAAGAGCAGTTTTTATTTTTACAGCTGGTTTGGCTTTGTTTTCAACAGTTTTCTTTTTAAAAGACTTATTATGTAATTTAGGTTATGTTATGACGTTTTTAAAGCTGTTAAACCATTGCAGTTACCGTTTTTACAATGTAGTTTAGTGTTTTTAAAGTGGTGCATTACGTAAGTGTTTTAATGTGTGTTTAAGTTGGTGCATTTATAATGCCACCGATAAGAAGACGAACGTTGAGCGGTCGGAGGAGTAGGAAAGAACCGCTGGCATCGCCCTCTCGATGTAACATTTGATGCTCCTTCCAACCCCAGACCAATGAAATACTAAAAATGTTTTCATTGCGGTGGGGTTGCATTTCAAGAATGAAAAGACTGGTAGAGTAGTGCGTCATTTACGCGTTTTTGCCACAAAGGAAATGTTGCCTATAAAGACAGCCGTTCCCTACAATATCGGTTTTGGCGATAATTATCAATAAGATGCAGCGGCAATCCCTAAACAAAGGAAGTCATTGCTTATGGCGCCAGTGTTTGCCCTCGGTCAGCTACATGTTGCTGTAAGCAGAGCGTGATCTTTTGCCGGTGTTAAAACATACATTTCAGAAAAAAGAGGACATGGGGAAATGAAGGTGTTCCCTAAAAAATCGTTTACGTTTACCAGAAACTCCTGCGGTAGATCAAATTAACTTTAATAGTTTCAGTAGTTATGCCATAATTTTGTTAATGAAGTTAGCCCTTTGATTAATCTTTACAAGTATATACGTAGGCTTATTATTCTTCATTATTTTACCACTTGATTTTTGCTCGATTTCGAGCTAGGTGATTATCTAGTATATATATATATATATATATATAATATATATAATATATATATATATATATATATATGTGTCACGAATTGACGCAGGTTGCTTTTTAAAATCATAATTTTTTTTTATAACTTTCTAATACGATTTAAAAAACTGCCATTCCCATAGAACTGAGCAATTTACTTCAACAAGAGGCCACACTTACACAGATGGTGTGCAATTGTTTAATGAAGCTTATTATGGAAGGCGTCGATAAAAATTGTGAAACATTACTTTAAATTATTCAGTATCTAGTATTCAGCGCCACCAGTAGACATTGTTTAGGGGTTCATTTTAATCCCTTTGAAACATTGTTGCGTTATTCGCCGAACCGACGATTTTCGGGTTAGATCCCCGATTTATCGGGATAGAAGATATCAATGCGCTATCGATGTGAAAATGAATAGTCGTACCAAAATCGTGCTTATTTCGTCCATGATGGTTTGTAATTAGTGGAATAATATCAGTAAATTTAAAAATCAACTAACACAAAACGTATGAATTTAGCACAGTGTATGTCACAACGTTTAATTAACACACAGAACAATGTATATATTAAGAATTATAATAAGAATGTTTTATTTTCTCCATAAATTTTACAGATTAATTACACTTACATGTTGCAATTATTTTTCAAATATACTTTCATAATGTAGAATAACATTTTCAGAAAAAATTTCGAAATAAAACAAAAATAAATGTCCACAAATGTTCATACACTTCCGTCAGTCTGACTTGAGAAATATAAAACACTCTAGATAATACACATAAAGCTACTTAAAATACTACTAATAAATCCGTTGCTCGAAATCGAGCAATTAATTGTCGATTGTATTGATTTCTGAATAAAATAATTATGGTACAATATTGTAGAACTATAGATGAAATGACTGACCTTTGAAGCCACTTTCAGTAACTCTGAAATTGTTTACAAAAGCTGTAAAAGCTTTATCAACAATATTTATTGTAATTACTGTGTCATCTGGAGATATCTTGTTCTTAAGTGTTTTCTACGAATATTACGGACCTCCTCGAAGGACTTGGCTCAACTTGCAGCCAAATACAGGGTGTTTTTTTTAAACGCAACCCATTTTTATAATTTAATCATGCACATATGATGCGTATTGAGGTATTGTTTTAGTGATCTTTACATTTTATACAACCTATTATTTAAGTTTGATCACATTTAGTTTACATTTTGTGCTCAAACAGTCCACCATTGGCATTTGTATAAAGTTATGCTCTTTCAATCAAATTCCCGAACATGAATTTGCTGTGATGCAAGGTGCCTCTTTAAATTTCTTGTATTAAATTTGTTATGTTTGTTTTAAGGTGCTGAATAGCTTTTGAATTGCTTTCGTAGAATAATTACCTCTTTACATGTCTGTGGCAAATTTCATTCAGATCGGACCATTTTACGCGAGTTATCGTGCTTAAAGACACACACATTAAAAACGCAACCCAAAACTTGATTTTATCGGTGAAGGATTTCCCCCCCAAGATCCCTGGATATGACCCCACTATATTATTATGTTCTTTGGGGATACATACAAGTAAGGCCTAAAAAAACAAGTCACATCATATTCAGTACCTGAAAACAAACAAAATGTAATGCAAGAAATTCAAACAGGTACCTAGCAACACGTGTTCGGGAATTTGATGGAGAGAGCATAACTTCAAACAAATTCCTCTGGCGGATTTTTCGAGCATATAAGGTGAACTAAATGTTATCAAACTTAAATAATAGATTGTATAAAACGTAAAGAACCATAAAACAAATACTTATTTCATATTTATATATGAATTATTCAATCTTAAAAAATGGGTTGCGTTTTAAAAAAAACACCCTGTAGTTGTCCATGAGATAGTACTGCCTGGGAAAGATAAATTCTATCTTTTACAATAGACTGACCATTTATGTAAGAGCATAACCATCTCTAGTATATATTACTAGAGATGGCTATGGTAAGAGTCAAATTTAGCCAGGAGATAAAGTCCTAGCCTGATTGGTGGTTCCTTTCATTTAGATTATTAAATAGAAATAGTTACCAGATGAAAATTGAATATAAAAAATAAATCGATCTCTTATGTTTTAGTGCTATGAATTTTGTTAAGCAGAATTATGAAAATTCTGCAAAACTGCAACTAGTACTGAATAAACTATGATTTGGATTATTTCAAACCGCGCACCGCACTTTGCTGCCAGGCGGCTCATGGCACTCCCAGGTGATGTCTCAGCCCATGGTATGAAATGCTTAATTCCTGGAAATATTGAAGATTTTCACCTTTTAAAACAGTAGCCAAATCCTTTCATCTTCCCTTCATTGTATCATTTTAAACAATTTATAGACTTATTTTTACAGCATACCAACATTGCAGAAGACAAATAGTAAACGGTTATTTGTGATCCGTATGACCAGGAAGGAATGAGGGCAGGGATTTAGATGTAACGTTCAGCCTATGAATGAATAAATGAGTTTTATTCGTTAAGTTCGTTTAGTTCGTAAAGTTTAAATAAGCCATAAAATACAGGGTGTTCGATATTTGAATAGTTAAATACTTAAAAACTGTATACATTATCGTACATTTTTTTTAACTTTATATACGCTCAAATTTAAGAACTTTTTACTCTCTAACATTTTTTCTAAACGCAATGGTTAAGCCAAGGCCACTAAGACCACTTTTAGTGTGGCCTTGGTTAAGCCGTTAAGGTGTGATTTTCCCCCATTAGAAATGCATTGTTTGCGTTACTGTCGGTATATGCTGTACATAGTTAACGGTTGGGTTAAAAATAAAACATAACGAAGAATAAAAGTGCCTTAAAATGTGATTTTATTTGTGAGTCAATTATTCATATATTTTTAGTCAAGATTCACTTATGTAAATGAATAATTTTGATAATTGTTGTAGGCCTACTCCTTAAAAAATGCATGGGATGGCACGGCTAAAATGAACTCAATGCATTTCTAACCAGGAAAGATCCAACTTTAACGGCTTTTCCTTAACCATTGGGTTTAAGATAAAATTTTAGAGAGCAAAAAGTTCTTAAATTTAAGCGTAGAATCCAAGTACAGGTTTATCATGGTGTTCCATCGAAAAATCAAAGTTGTACGCCATATTGGAAAATTGCGGTCATTTACAAGAAAATTTAATTCATATTTTAATGTCTTAATAAGTAGGTGGAAACCTCTTTAAAGTTTCCTCTGAATCCAATGGTTTCTGAGATACCAGTGGTGGTACAGTTAAGTTGAACACCCTATGTGTACATTAAGAGGATGATGAATGATGATTCTGTATAACAAGATTGTGTACTAGTAATTTTGTGTTCTAGATGCTGTTGTTCGTTCTAGAGGTGCTGGGTGGAGACTGTTGGAAGAATTACTTGAACTGTTGTGTGGATGAAGAAAAATGTCCTGGAATGTACGGACAGTACACTGGTTCCGGTAGGCCATCGATGTCTGTGATAAGCGTCATTTATAAAAATAATTTACGCCATTAATAGATAGATATCCTATCCAATAGATTATATATATAGATAATTTCAACTGATAAATAATTAATTAGTCAATTTAACAATAATTAATAATTACTAAATTACTATTAGCTATATTAAAAAAAACTTGCTGAAATTACAAATTTAATAATTTCTAATTGGCTAAATAATTAGTCAATTTACAAATAGTTTAGATCCTTATATTTATTCGATGTACCATAAAACGGTTCTTTCTTCAGGTTATCATATATTTAATTTCGTAAGGCGATTCTCTGCGTCAAAATTGTTGGCGTCTGGCAAGTCGTTAGAAAGATGGGAGAGGGCTCAAATTTAAGGTCTCTATTCCGTGATGGCGGGAAAAATACTAGTACAGTAAAAAATAAGTGAAAAACTCCATAAACCCCAAAAAATTAGCACAAGCAAGGAATTTGGAACAGATGTTGATGTCCTTCCTTTTGAACATACTAAAAGTCTCCTAAAATTGGAGCTGTGCTACGGCCGCCATCTTGGAAAATGGCGGCAAATTTATGTATTTTTGCCATTAGCTCCTTTATTATTGGAGGTACAGAAAAAATTTTCAATAAAAATTGTAGCCCATTAAAAAATAAACATTTTTGGTTATTATCATTTTTTTTCTCTAAACCCAACGGTTTTTGAGTTATTTGCGATTAAGTATAATTAAATCGTGGCTTTGCCCATTATTAAAAAATTTCAGAAAAAAGTCACTCAACTGTAGTTTTTATCAATGTTTTTTTTTCAGGCTATTGACGTTGAACCGCTATCCATTATTGTTAAGTGATTGGTTCTTAATTTTGACACGGTTCTCATTTTTTGGCCACCATCTTGGATCCGCCATATTGGATATAAATTATTTTTCTCGAAAGTAAAGATGGTGTTGTGATACATCATTAACAGACTAGATTTCTGGCCTAAACTCAATTCTGAAATCCGTTTTTCAAAATGTGTATTGGCTAAAAAGATATGCTCAAATTAAAATTCAGCCTTATACATTTCTTATGGATATTCCGTACTGTGAATATTATATTTTTGATTATTTATCTTATATCTCCGGTTCTAAATAAGATATTCTGCAGGTTTTGGACTTAATATACTCAGTGATTTAACGGCTTTTGAGGGAGTCATTGATCGAAACTTGCAGGGCATCTTAATTAGAACCGGAGATTTAAGGTAAATAATCCAAAATAATATTCTAAGTAAGAAATATCCATACGAAATTTATATGGCTGAATTTTTATTTGAGCATATCTTTTTAGAGAATCCAAATTTTAAAAACGGATTTCAGCATTGAGTTTAGGGCAAAAATCTAGTCTATAATGATGTATCACAACACCATCTTTACTTTATAGAAAAATAATTTATATCCAAGATGGCGGCCAAAAATGAGAACCGTGTCAAAATTAAGAACCAATCACTCAACAATAATGGATAGCGGTTCAAAGTCAATAGCCTGAAAAAAAACATTGATAAAAACTGCAGTTGAGTGACTTTTTTCTTAAATTTTTGTATAATGGGAAAAGCCACCATTTAATTATACTTAATCGCAAATAACTCAAAAACCGTTGGGTTTAGAGAAAAAATGATAATAACCAAAAGTGTTTATTTTTTAATGGGCTATAATTTTTATTGAAAATTTTTTTCTGTACCTCCAATAATAAAGAAGCTAAAGGCAAAAATACATAAATTTGCCGCCATTTTCCAAGATGGCGGCCGTAGCACAGCTCCAATTTTAGGGGGACTTTTAGTATGTTCAAAAGGAAGATATACCCAACATCTGCACCAAATTCCTTGCTTGTGCTAATTTTTTTTGGGTCAAAACTTATTTTTACTGTACTATACTGGAATTGCTTGAAATTCACCAGAAAACGAGAAAAACGTAAAATATCGTCCATTTAAATAGCACTGGGATCTAAAAACGTCTGCTTTGTTGACATTCAAACATGTGGTGCTGATGCTTGATTCAAAGCCATATGATAGATGTTGACAAATGGGGTTTTTCAAAAGGCAGCTAACTATGCTCAATACACTATAACAAATAAATAGTTTAACTTTAAGATTTTAAACTTTGTAATTACGCGTTTGAGTATATATTTAAAATTCAAAATTATAAAGAACTAGATGACCCGACAGACGTTGTCCTGTCTTCTTATGAATAATTTATTTTAGTTTGAATAAATATGATCAAAATAGTCACACCAACAACATAGCTTTTATTTTAAAGCTTTTTTAATATGCAACATTGTTAGTTTTGTTTTCTGGCGCAAAAATTATTTTTTCAGTGTTCCGACACGGGAACAGTCGACATACAATTGGCCATGTGAAAATCATGAATTTTCAAGGTTGTTTCCACAAATATTCAACGACTGTCCATTTCTTTCGGACATTGCAAAGTGCAAGCTGCTGGAAATTGTTGCCGCTTAAAATCAAAGGGCGTATCGTTTTGAATTATTTGGATACGTGGAAAAAACATCTTCACCTTTGTAGTTTTTATTTTTGCGAAATCGTTGCCTCAATTATGTTGTTAATTAATTTTTCACCGTCAGCTGAGTGCCATTTCAAAACCGGTAGTAAGTTAATGCTTCGCAATGCAATAATTACTGAACCGACTTTTAGCTGAATGAATATTCTTCATTATATAAGCTGATATCACATAATCAATTTCCTTCGGTTTTATCCTCTCAACCAACCAAATAAGGATGTGTGCGTGTTGCAACCCGCGTTTTTGCCATTCTACTGAATACATCCCACAATGCGTCTCCCGAACATGCAATGCTTAGCAATAAAATCCATGAGTAACTTCATTTTCTTTTAAAACCTCTGCTTGTGGTAATATGGCGATCAATGGGAGATTGGCCAGGAAATAATTCTTGTAGAATTTCTGACCAATCTGAATTGCACGTGAATGTAATAAACAAATCTGGTGTACCATAATAACGTACATCCAACTTAGCATCATGAGCGCACTCATGCTCATATGTCGGGGACTTTCGACGTATGTTGCTGGGAGAATAGTCACTCTGCCGTCTTTAAATGCATTTCAATCAGTATTGGTAGAATCCCCAAGATGTACGTATTCCACGGAACGGAGTTTTGCCTGGTTCAACCTGATATGCCAATCGTGTCAATTGTAGTTGGCCACTGGTGCAGCACACTACAGCAGGGGCTTCATTTTTAACCTATAATCATTGCAACTGTTGACACACAATGTTCATTGAGCCAATAGCAACAATTGGCAATAAAATGTAATCGATCGTCGCGTTATAATTGTATGCAGCTCAATGGGGATTGAATGCAAGATCTCCTCGTTGATGATTTAGATTAAATAAAGCACATTCGTCTCCATTTCGAGGACTCGTTTTGCTTGTCATTTTGACTTGCCCGAAAGTGTCCTACACTCATAATACCACTGCGTTCTTGACGTTGCGTCGAGGGTAATTTTCAAGAATCAGAATAATACTGAATCAATGTTATATTAAACTTAAAATATAGTCATGATTTTGGTGAACTATGAACTCAAACACTTCTCAACCTCTCTGGTCAAATAAAACTGCAGTTTTTCACACACTCATATAAGGCTTGCAATATTAATTTTTCGAAAGCTAAACAAAACTATGAGGGTTTATCTTCATTTCTGTCCATCCTAAAAGGTTAGTTAGATAAAAAGGTAGATTCACGTGTCATGTAATCAGAATTCTTCAGATACAAAAAATTAACTTTAGATTAGACTTTTTAGATTCACAAAGTCCTTGAACTACAAAAGTAAATAATCCAAGTGTAAATAAACAAACACATTATTCAGATTCTCATTTGTTTACATGTCAACATATGGTTATGATTTGAAATAGTTCTCAAGTTACGAAGTTACTCCACCAGAATGCATACATGGTCAAGTAACCTTATAGGCCTGGTAGGACAGAGCCCTCTAGCCTATAAGGTCGAATTAAACATTTTATTTCACTCATATCTTGTCCTAAAAATACGATGAAAACAAAAAAAAATTATCCAGTTTGGTGCACAAATAAAAGAGTTGTAGAGGTACAAAGAAATAGGATTGTTTTTATTTATTTAGGTAAGATCAAATTGGAAAAAACGTCGGGGCCTACTGTGTTTACCACTTATTGAATTGATTTTATTTATATATAGATTATATGTCAAATGGTTCGTAATTTAATGCTGAATTTCAATATGTTAATAACTCAAAACCGGAAAATTCCAACTGAGATCCCTTTTCACTTTCCGCATCATATATTGCTTTAAGTTCACATTAGGTTTACGATCTCCACTTAATGAACTTATTCATATCTGTAATTTGTTTGGTTTTTTTTTAAATTGATGAAATTTTGAAATATATTCGAATATAAGTAATCCATCAAGACATTATTGCGCTAATGAGCTGTGGCTGTGAACTAAAAAAATCGAAAAAATGTGGTTATTTTTAACGAGAGAACGGGTTTCTCAATAACATCGATTAACCAAATGATAGGTAAAATATACTTCTAATTAAAATATATGGAAACTTCAGTGGAGCAATGAACATTGAACGGAGGGGGGTAAAAATTGTTCCAAGATTTTTACAAAACGTTTCCTTTAATTTGACAGCTTATCCCATAAAGTCGGTTTATAAATAAAAGAGTTTGGCTGTACACAATAAACTCCTTAGGGAATTAGTGTAATAAAATTTCAAGGGAACCCTAAAAATCCACCTTGCAAGAACACGTATTATAGAGTTCTATGCAAAAATTTCTGCGCATTTGCAGTTTCACTTTACATTTTCAAATTATTTCGAAATAACTGATTTTAGGTAACGACGGCATTAATAATAAATTTTAGGTAATGACGCCATTAGTGATCTCACCAATGACGTCCCTGATGATAACTCTGGTGACGTCACTATCATCTCAATGATGACTTCCCTGATGATAGAACTGGTGACATCCCTGGGCATAGAACTGGATAACACGTGATGTCCCTAATCATCCTACTTATGACGTCCCGTGATTATACCTCTGCAAAGCCGTAGCCAGAATTTTTTTTTTTGGGGGGGGGGGGTTTTTGGGCAGGGCCGGCGACAGGATTTTCGGTCCTTCAAATCTGGTGACCTTTTTTCTTTTTTTTTTAGCTCTTACGTCTGCTTTTCGACCCCTTTATTGTCATTTCGGACCCTTTTTGGGCTGTTCCGGGCCCCCTGCGAGCCCGGACTCCTATGCATTTGCCCCTTCAACAATTTTGGGAGGGGGGTTTTCACCCCCTGACCCCCCCCGTTGGCTACAATTTCAAGGCTATTTCAACTATTTCGGGGGGGGGGTTTGACCCCCTAACCCCCCCCCCCCGTCGGCTACGACCTGTTTACCTCTGCATGGGACGTCACTAGTCATCTCAATGATGACGTCTCTGATGGTAGAACTGGTGCATCCCTGGGCATAGCACTGGGGAAGTCCCTGATGATAAAATTAATGACGTCCTTATTCATCGCTCTGAAGACGTCCCCCGATAGTAATACTGGTGACGCCACTACTAGTTATCTAACTGATGACGTCCCTGATGATAAAACTGGTGACAACCTTGGGCATAGCACATGGGGACGTCCCTATTCATCTCACTAATGACGTCCTGATTATAACACTGGTGACGTCCACTAGTCATCTCACTGATGACATCCCTGATGAAAGCATTGGTGACGTCACTAGTCATCTCACTGATGTCCCCGATGCTGATGGTAACATGGTGACTTTACTAGTGACGTGACTTGAAGTCATAAATCTGTCTTTATTAACAGGTCTTAATCTGAACAGCAGCCACTACTATTGCCACTATACCGGACCACAAAAACAATACCTCAATGAACACTACAAGTCCCCATCAATAGGCCTAAGTTTAAATTATTCAATCGTAGAAGGACCAAAAAATTGTTATGCATTCTGAGACTACTTCTGTTTGAGATGAGGGTAGAAGAGAATGGAAATGTACCACATTACGTAAAAATACTCAGTTCAGTTGCATAAAAACAGAGTAAAACAGGCTTTGCACTTGCTACTTATGGAGTCTCCCGTTAAAATGGTTAAACACGATTCACAATTTTGACCAGTGCAATCTGAGTTTTTTTGGTGATTCGCACTGTAAGTATAAAATTAAAAAACTAAAATAATTGTATGTAAATGTCATTATTTAATTGCTATAATGGTAGAACATTTATGAACTAATGTACACATTGTATTTATGTAAGTAACTAATAAATTTGTAGCTAGTAGCCTAGTAGCTTTGTAATGTCATCAGCCGTGTTAGGCATACCATCAACACATTGATTATGTTTCAGTGACTGGGAGCAGACCGTGTTATAAAGACGAACTCTTCCATGGTGACTGCGAGCACTGGCTCCCCGCCTTCTTTTCGGCGGACATCAGTCAAAAGCTCAATTCTGTGCTCGATAGCTCGAAAAAGAAAAAAGATAGCTCGAAAAAGAAAAAACCTTGATTGACCCCACGTAAGATCTAATATTACTGTAAAATAAACATAAATATTTTGATAAGACATTAACCAGCTATTGTATTGCATAGGCCTAAGTTATATGAACTGTAATTTATTTGTTCATTCATATATGAAACACTTATTACGTGAAGTTCTGTACTTCCGTAGAAGATATTTACTAAAACAAAGGATCCGTTCTTTTTTTTACACAATCCATTAAAAATTATGAATAGTGGTTGACTTTTTGTAATTTATATTATGTTCAACCACTATAACCCATCTAATGTATTTATTTTATACTAGCTGTTGGTAACCCGCTTCGCTGGGTTGAAAAATCTTATAGAGGCCTAAATAGTAGCTTCAAAAGACGTAGTTTGGAAGCAAGCATTATTAGTAGGGCAAGTAGGGGGTGCTAGGGGCAACCACCGCGTGGAAGATTGAGGATTGTGACGTCACAGGTCACGTCCCTGTGATTATCTAATTAATATGCAAATCAGGTGATTAATATGCAAATTTATACCACTGTCCATTCCTGGTTTAGTTGACACTACTGTTTGTTTCTTGTTTAGTTAACAATACTGTTGGTTCTCGGTTTTGTTTTTACTACTGTCAGTTCTCGGTTATGTTATCTCTACTATTGGTTATCGGTTTTATTATCATACCTGACGGTTATTGGTTTAGTCATTACTACGGTTTGTTTCCTGTTTAGTTATTACTACTGTCAGCTCATGGTTTAGTTATCACTACTGTTGGTTCTCGGTTTTCTTATCATTACTGACAGTTCTTGGTTTAGTTATTACTACGGTTTGTTCCCTGTTTAGATATTACAACTGTTGGTTCTCCGTTTTGTTATCATTACTGCTGGTTCTTGGTTTGGTTATTACTACGGTTCGTCCCCAGTTTAGATATTACCACTATCAGCTCTTGTTTAGAATTAACATTTACTATGGATTCAATAATTTTAAAAAGAAAACTAAAACAGAGACGTGAAGACGCACCATGCAATGAAGATCCATGTAAACTAACTCCCATTTAATGCAAAATGAATATTGTTGTACTGTCGAAATTTCTAAGTGTAGGACGTATACACTATTTTAAAGCAGATAAAATAAATATACCTCTTAAATTCTGTGAGATATTTTCTACCCATATTCAAGTTTCAAGTCTAAAGCATAAATGGTCTAAAGAAATAATTACTTTTAAAAAGATTGCCCCAATGAGAAGTTCAATTACTGACATTTTATTCCAGTGCTGTGACACAAAAAAATTACTCTAGAAAATAAAAAAAAATCACCAAAATTCACAAACTTCCTCTTTAAAAGGTATTTTACGCTGCAAACCTCCATCCATAATTAACATAAAACTAAAGCCTATTTTACCAAGTTTTTTTAAGTCACGAAGTGATGCGGGCGCTAGTTTATTATTAAAAGTGAAAAGAGCTATATTGTTACAGTGGAAACATCGTGGTAGTTCTCGATCCGGAAATTTATACCATCGAGTTATGTTCGCATCAGGTATAAACATACAACAAAGTCAATGCAATAACACAGGAAGCCATTGGAACACCTTCTTTCCTTTGACCTGGTCATATATGCGTTTCTCCTAATCATTCATCCAGGGTTCATGGCATCACCGATAATTGTATAGTCCAATGATGTATCGCGAACATACACTTGTAAACTACGTGTTAGATGACTAATTTGATTCGTTAAAATTGATTATTCTCTTTGAATGTTACAACAGACTGTTGACGCAATGTCAAT
This sequence comes from Flexamia atlantica, assembly GCA_035578135.1. Classification (NCBI taxonomy): domain Eukaryota; kingdom Metazoa; phylum Arthropoda; class Insecta; order Hemiptera; family Cicadellidae; genus Flexamia; species Flexamia atlantica. The sequence goes on from JAQJVK010000004.1 coordinate 46,062,811, forward strand.
AGCTGATGAGTGTAGACGTTCATTTTCAGTCACATATGCGTCTATGCTGTTCAGTGGTCTCTGGCGAACTGAACTATCAGTGTATGTCAAGTGGCGCCACTCTATCGCGATAATGGATGAAACAGCGACTTTCCAAGAATTTCTAAAGCAATTGAGAAAGCGTAAAATTCAAAGAAGTTAGCATTGTTTAGCTTAAAAGCCTTTCAAGAGATAATGGACCTGCCAATCACCCGCAAATTCCTAGAAATGACTGTTCTGGCTCTAGTATGGTGGTCGTTGATAACGTCATGGGAGTATTGACGGTTGTCTTGATTGCATTGCAGGTTGAGTTAGGTATTTGAGTCACCTGTGCATCTTTAACGTTCACCGATCTACGGCAAACTCAAAATCTAAGCGTAGAAAAAGCAAGTAACATCAATCTAGTACCACTCTGTCCAACAATAAACATATTAGACATTAAACATATATAAATCTTGCACAAGGTCTGTTATGAACGACAAACGAAGCAGACGGAACGACGGAGTTCAATTATCACCAAAAGTACCATTTCAGAACATTCTTATTTTGAGCCTTTCAGTAAAGTGGTCTTAAACGGGAATTCCATAAACGCTGACCATGATATAGAGTAGAACATCGTGTATAATGTCTAAATACTGAGTTTCATAAAAATACATCAATGATACGATTTTTAAGAAATATCAAATCTTTGAGTCTTTCAGTTGGGTGGTCTTAAATGAATCTTCCCGTAAACGCTCTTAGTTCCATAGGGTAGAACAATATGTACAATGAATAAAAACAGAGTTTCATAAAAGTCTAAAAATAAATAGTTTTATCACAAAATACTTGTTTTTGGTCTTTCAGTAAAGTGGTTTTAAATGAATTTTCCCGTAAACGCTCGTAATGCTATAGGGTAGTACCTAATGTACAATGACTAATACCATAATTCATAAAAATCCAACCATAAATGGATTAACTTGATAGTTGAGAATTTGAGTCTATAAGTAAAGCTGTCTTAGAGCCGCTTTCCCCAAATCAGGCTTAAATTAAACTTAAGTTTAAACCTAAATTTAGTACAAATTTTGTTTTCTAATCATATATTAGATGGTTTAAGCCTGGTTCAAGTTAAACCCTGGAGTGTTTTTTTTAGCAAATCTGATTCAAGATAAACCCTGTTATCATAACCATCTCTTAGAGATGGCTATACTGTTATTCAAGAAAATAAACAATTATGAAGTCACTTGATAGTGTCTGCTTAATTTACGTTCACATGTTTAAAATAAATGTGGATGGGACAATTTTTGAGGAAAACCAAAATTAACTTAAACTTAAGTTCAACTTAAGTTGAGTTTAATCTAAACCTTATTTGGGGAAAGCGGCTCTTAGAGTGCGGCTCTTAGAGCCGCTTTCCCCAAATAAGGTTTAGATTAAACTCGAGCTTAAGTTGAACTTAAGTTTAAGTTAATTTTGGTTTTCCCCAAAAATTGTCCCATCCACATTTATTTTAAACATGTGATTCTTCATGGTTTTGGGTGATATTGAGTTTTGAATTATCTCCAATACAATGTTTGCAGTTCTTTTGTGCATGCGGAACCTGTCAAAGAATTCCAGTTCGTTCCACTTTTCAAAGTGATCAATTCTATCTTGCATTCTAGTAGGTCCTCTTGTTCTAGGCACAAATATTTCATAATCACCATCATCAACATCATCCAAAACTTCCAGAATCTCCTCCATGACTTAAAATAATGAGAAATATTAAAATACAAATATAAAAATTATCATACCCTAATAAAAAATTATTTGTAATAAAGTAGCCAAGATTTAAAAAACCAGTTTTAAGGTTATGTTTTGATATAACTATTGAAAAACCCAACATGGTTTATCTTGAATCAGATTTGCTAACAAAACACTCCAGGGTTTAACTTGAACCAGGCTTAAACTATCTAACATATGATTAGAAAACAAATTTTGTACTAAATTTAGGTTTAAACTTAAGTTTAATTTAAGCCTGATTTGGGGAAAGTGGCTCTCAAACGGATTTCCCCGTGAACGTTGATTATGTCATACGATAGAAAATCATGCATAATGTCCAAATAGCGAGTTTCATAATAGAACAACAATAAATAGATTTATCATGAAATATTAATATGTTTAGTCTTCCAGTAAAGTGGTCTTAAACGAATTTTCCCGTAAACGTTGGTTATGTCATAAATTTATAATGCTTATATATCAAGTTTCACGAAAATATTCCAACTAGTTTTTGTGCTATGAATTTTTGAAAATCTTAGCGCCTTCAAATCTCAAGATAGGCAACCCGCAATACACGGGTACTCCATATGGCTATGAGGGGTAGACGAAGTTTCAACACGATCGGACAATAAATAACGGAGATACAGCTATTTACATGGTACCTATATGGAGTATAAGTAAGTAAACAGTACCTCCCGCCAACTGAATATCACCCGTACGGTAATTGGGTAGTTAAGTAACCCCTTAATTAGATTAACTAAACCAGAAGTAGATATTATTAATAACTACACCAATAACTGGCAGTACTATAATAAAACCTGAAACAAATAATATCCTTAACTATACCGGTAATCAAGAATAGTAATAACTAAACCAAGAACTGGCAGTAGTAATATCTAAAACGGGAACAAACAGTAGCAATAACCAAACCAAGGAGCACAATGATTAATGATAACAAAACGGAGAACCAATGGTAAAAACTAACCCAAGAGCTGATAGTAGTAACATCTAAACCGGGGACGAACCGTAGTAATAACCAAACAAAGAACCAGCAGTAATGATAACAAAACGGAGAACCAACAGTAGTGATAACTAACCCAAGAGCTGACAGTAGTAATATCTAAACAGAGAACAAACCGTAGTAATAACTAAATCAAGAACTGTCAGTAATGATAAGGAAACCGAGAACCAACAGTAGTGATAACTAAACCATGAGCTGTCAGTAGTAATATCTAAAGAGGAAACAAACGTAGCAATGACTAAACCAATAACCGACAGTAATGATAATAAAACCGATAACCAATGGTAGGGATACCATAACCGAGAACTGACAGTAGTAAGAACAAAACCGAAAATCAACAGTATTGTTAACTAAACAAGAAACAAACAGTAGTGTCAACTAAACCAGGAATGGACAGTGGTATAAATTTGCATATTAATCACCCGATTTGCATATTAATTAGATAATCTGCAAATCAATATTTTAATTTGCATATTAGAGAATTTGCATATTAATTAGGAAATTTGCACATCAATTAGATGATTTGCATATAAGTGAGCTAATTTGCATATTAATTACCTAATTTGGATAATTAATTACCTATTTGCGTATTAATTACCTAATTTGCATAATTAATGATTTCGTCGTGGATGGTCTCGGGGGGGGGGGGTTAAGGGGGGGCACGTGACCTGTGACGTCACAATCCTCAATTCTCCACGCGGTGGTAGCCCCTAGAACCCCCTACTATTTATACGTCTAATGTAATGTAAAAATTCAATAATTTTGATGTTTCCCCATACGTACAGGGTGAGTTTTAATTGTCCCCCCTACTTTTTTTACATTTATAAAAATAACTATCCCAGACCTCACCCAAACATGATTGGGTAGCAAGTACCTCGTTTTGAGCGGGTAATCATTTTCGGCCGCCATCTTGGATCCACCATATTGGATCCAAAATAAATCTTTCAAACGTAAAAGTGGTGTTGTGACCCATCATTTAAAGCTAGATCTTTTCACTGATTACAATGCCGCAATCCGTTTTTTAATATCTCAATTTGTTCTCAAGATATGAGTACTTTTAATTTATTTATTTTCAACCAATTTTAATATTGCAAATTGATAAAATAGGCCCACAACCACAAAATAATGCTAGATAGTGACGAATAACCACCATCAGTCATTGTTGAGTTATTTCCACTTAACTTTCACCAATGTAAAATTTTTGGCCGCCATCTTGGATCCGCCATTTTGAAATTAGGTAAGTTATTTCAAATAGAAGATGGTATTGTGACCCAACATTTCAAACTAACTTTTTCCGCCGAATTTAATGCCGCAACCCGTTTTTAATTGTTGTGTTTATTTTTCAAGATATTGACAAATTTCTAAAATAAATCTTTGAAATATGCATTTTTCAAAAACTAAATTTTGTAGCTAAAATCGGGTTTCGGCATTGAATTTGGCGTATAAAGTTAATTTGAAATGATGGGTCACAATACCATCTTCTTATTTGAAATATCTTATCTCATTTCAAAATGGCGGATCCAAGATGGCGGCCAAAAACTTTACACTGATGACAGTTAAGTGGAAATAACTCAGTAATGACTGATGGTGGTTATTCGTCACTATCTAGCATTATTTTGTGGTTATAGGCCTATTTTATCAATTTGTAATATTAAAATTGGTTGAAAATAAATAAATTAAAAGACTCATATCTTGAGAACAAATTGAGATATTAAAAAACGGATTGCGGCATTGTAATCAGTGAAAAGATCTAGCTTTAAATGATGGGTCACAACACCACTTTTACGTTTGAAAAATTTATTTTGGATCCAATATGGTGGATACAAGATGGCGGCCGAAAATTAGTACCCCCTCAAAACGAGGTACTTGCTACCCAATCATGTTTGGGTGGGGTCTGGTATAGTTATTTTTAGAAACGGAAATACCCCCGTTGCAGCAGACCTGCATACTCAGCGAATTTCAAATGCAAAACAACGTATTTCAAGCAAACATAGCAAGATTTGACATGTTTCGTTAAGCTCCATAAGAATAACATGGGAAATGAGTATGCAGGTTTGCTGCTACAGGTATATTAAAACTGGATGGTTTTAATTCAGTATTTAGTAGATCTGAACTAGAAGAAGCCATTTACCAAGTTTTATCAAGATATGTTGAGAAATAAGCGAGATATTGAATTTTACTTATTTCCCATAAGGTTAACATTGGGACAACGTACTGTGTTTACCACTTTCAATATCTCGGTAACCAATGGGCATAGAGCAGTGATTCAAAATACTAAATTATTTGTTTTTTTGAGCTGAATTCAATGGTGCCCACAAAAATTTGATAAATTTTATTTTTCTATGTAAAAAACTCAAAAAACCCATTTTTGGGGGGGTTTATCCCCCTTTACCCCCCCCTTCCGGTGGTCCGATCGGGCTGGTTCACGAACTCGTCCAATTGATTACCACTTTACATGTCCGTACCAAATTTCATAAAGATCGGACCATTTTTGCGGCCGCTATCGTGCTAACAGACACATAGATATATATATATATATATATATATATATATATATATATATATATATATATATATATATATATATATATATAAATTCGAACGAATAGTGTTTTTTGCTTCTGGGGGCCCCAAAACGAAAAGTTATAGTGGTCCCGAGCTTAGGTCTTACCATGAGACCTACGGTAATAGCTTCTTCCCTATAGGGGAAATTCGCTAAAAAGTAAGTGGGGACAATTAAAACTCACCCTGTGTATTTGCGAAAGCCGGGGGTGGCGTATTTGGTGGTAGCAGTCTTATTTTCCCTTTCAAACAGCTTATAATATGCGTTTCCTTTTTCAATTAATTTCTTTGCCAAGCAATAACTACACATTCTGTCCATCTTGCAAATTACTACATTCGGGTGTTCAATATAATCTACATTTGATTGGGATAATGTTTCCATTACGGTCCTAATCACAGTTCCTTTCCTTATGCAAACAGCTTGTAAATTGTTTAACTTAAATCAGCTTCTTATGTCTGTTCTCTTTTTTTAAGGTTCTCCGTTATCTCTGTTCTGATTATTTCTTTCATCACCTTTAGATACATTAGATACTTTAGATACATTAGCTGTGCGTCTGTCTCCCTTTCTGTTCCAATCTGTTACAGTAGTGTTTCTTGGTGTCGTTGTGAATTTTCGCGTGATACCCTTAAGATGGCCATTCATGTACGTGCTTTGCACGCCGTGCATTGCTCGCCGTCCAATACTACAACAATGGTCTTATGCGTCGCGTCGTGCCGTACGTTTGTGGGCTTCGGTGTGCGCGGTACGTCTCGTAAGACAATGTTGAGACGTTGCATAGCGTGCAATGCACGGCGTGCGGGGCACGTATTGGAATGGCCACATTTAGATGAGTGTCTTTTTCGTCGTGTTTCATTTTTTCTTGCAATCTTTCGTCTATGTGATAAGATTCGGAATTGGAAACATTTTCTCCAACGTTTTGACATTTTATAACCCAATTTTTACTACTAACTTTGAATTCAAGACAAAAAATATGTAACTCTACATTTTAGTGCAGTTAATAACATACAGTAAAATTTACTAAATAATTGAAAACGTAAATAAAAACACATTTGCTAAATAAGACATACTAGGGGCCCCATGCGCAAATTGCGCATTTTAAAATTATTATTTTTGTTTCTTGAGAAACTCGCCTACGATTAGAAGAAGTAGGAGAAATATTTACTAAACAGGCGAACACTATGATGGATATTAAAACTTAAATACCAAAGCCTGCAAAAACTCTCCTGTTTAAAGGTCCTTTCATTAATGTGTTTTTGGTTTTTCAAATTTTCTGCGCGCCATTAAAGCTTTGAACTCGCCGTTATTACTCAAGTTAACCTTTCAAGTTTAATTTAAAGGTCTCACATAAACAAATAAATGCTTAGCTGAAAAACACACACACACACACACACACACACACACACATTGTTCATCACCTTAGCATTAGGTATTTTAATTTGTCTTCTGGCACAACAGTAGTATACTGGAAGTTTTTGTTCGCGTATTCATGTCCTAACATCTTCTTTAAGTTGTTTCAAGTAGATAGGTGGTGCAGTATCCCTCTGATGTTCTATCAGTCTTTGTCTCTCGGCAGTTCTCTGTTCTTGACGAAGGTTACGTATGTTTTTCGCTAATCTCATCGACTCGGTTTTCTCTAGCCTTCCACTTCTTTCTGCACCGTTAAGAATGATTTTCCTACCTCAATTAGTCTACAATTGCCAAAACAGTGTCCCATTTAAGAATTAGTTTTCATGAAATGAATCAAATCTTGTAGACTTTCTATTTTTGTTTACAATCTGACTTAGGTTAAAAATCGATCTAAAGGTATTCAGCTGTTAAATTACAATCACATTTTAAAACCATGTTAACGCAAGTTGCTCAGCACTGGAGCGTTGAAAGCGCCCTCTAGAAATAAATCAAAGGCTTGGGGGTCGAAGCCATAAAAGAAATGCTAATTTTAATTATCAGTCGCCGGTGCGCTACATTATAAGCTTTAAAATGACACCTCAATCGTCAAAATCGGTTAAGTAGGATGGCTGAAAAAGGGATCTAACAGAAAAAAACCTTATTGTATTAAGTATATAGATTCACCTGTTCTACAAAAACAATTGTAGGAGCAGCATTCTGTTGGCAACCACTGTAACCACGTACACCATTTCAAATTAAACCACATGTCTTGATATAAACAAATTAAAACCTGAAGTACTCACAAAATCCTTGACGTGGGTCCCTTTTGGACGTTCCTGTGCCTACACCCTATAAGATATCAAAACCCAACCACCATAGTGCACATCATGAGATTCCAAGCTTTAGCTGTAGTATTGTATTTACTAATACTTGTAAGCTTTAGCTGTTTAGCTGTGGTACAAATCTACAAGTCTTAATGCAAGTGCAGAACGAATCGTTCACCCTTGCATGTATCAGTTCGTAATTTGAGACCTGTCTTGTAGGGGTTAAAATGATGTTAAAAACAGGGTTAACAAGTATGCATTTTGAGGCTTATTGTTCGAAAAGGTGTTATCTCCAAAATGGGTCCCATATAAATCTGGTGTATTTGAGCATTTTTAGTCCAAGTAATAAAATAACAAAATAAAAATATTGAGCTCCGTCTGGTAGACGGGTATAACAACTATTATACTTAAAGTCCATCATCCAACTAGAGCTCAATACGAGCTCATGTTAGTCCTCTAAAAAAGGTAATAAATGTGCACTTCTAGGTCTTTATTGTTCGATAATGGGTTGCAACCAAAATTGGGTCCCAACTGAATCAGTCTAAAAATGTGCTAGGTATAAGCCTTTTAGAGGTAGATGGGGTGATATTAGAAATGTCTAGCCCACCAAGTTAGGCCTCAACAGCGACCACATAGTAGAAATAGACGGAGCACAAGAAACCGCGACTTTAAGCCTAAATTTGCTTCTAGTCCCGATGCATGGAAAAAACAAAGTACGTAAAAAATTACAATTCGAAGAACACACTTCGCCAGCCAAACGGCACCTCGTCACGTTCGTCTAACGCACCTCGACTTCGATTTTATCGACTGAATGACACTTAACGATGCACTTAATAACGTGCGTTATCGATGGTCGTCGTACCTTGACCCTCACCTAATTTATAACGAGTTTTGGTCGCATTTCAAATGATTTGCTACTTTGACATTTTCAGGGCTACGAACATTAAATACTGTAACTTCATAACTTCGCGACTTTGTAAATGCGGTCATGTAACAGAAAAGTGGGCTACCAAGAATTAAAAATTTTTAATAAAAACATAAAAATTTGAAAATATAGGATTTTCCATAAATGATGGAAAACTTTACAGAAAAGACAACCTTTCTGTAAACTTATTGAGATAATTTAGATCAAAGTATTCCTTTTGGCAAGACCTTCTAAAGTGCCGGCCAAATCATTAGGCGGGTGGCGAAAAATGGAAACTCCAGCTGTATAAATGACTTGATGTTAAAGACACCTCCGCTCCTCTACACAGTTAAGTAGTTGAACATATTTCCAACAGATAGAAGCACATTTACTTGGCTATGTTTAGAGAACTTACTCAGCTGATTTGGAGAACATAAACAAAGAGCATAACCGTCTATAACTTCGGATGGGTAAATGATTGGCCAAAAACATATTTTGAACGCCAGCAGCGCACTCACTCACCCGCCTAATGATTTGGCCGGAACTCTAAAATGTTATACAACATCTATATACTTAATACAATAAGGTTTTTTCTGTTAGATCCCTTTTTCAGGCGTCCTACTGAACCGATTTTCACGATTGAGGTGTCATTTTAAAGCTTATAATGTAGCGCACCTGCGAGAAACAGTTAAAATAGGCATTTCTTTTTCGGCTTTGACCCCCAAGCCTTTGATTTATTTGTAGAGGGCGCTTTCAACGCTCAAGCGCTGAACAACTTGCGTTAAAACGGCTTTAAAATGTGATTTTAATTTAACAGCTGATTACCTTCAGATGGATTTGTAACCTATATAAGTCAGATTACAAACAAAAATAAATAGTCTGCAACTAACTTTTAACAAGATATGATACATTTGATGAAAAATAATTCTTAAATCAACATTAGTTTTTATCTAATTGAGGAGAGAGAGGCAAAGAGGAAACCGAGTCAATTAGATCAGGGAAAAACATAATATACCTTCGACGAGAACCGAGAACTGCCGAGAGACGAGGGACACTGCATCACCTATCTACTTGCAGCGACTTGCGATGATGTACGCAGTTCTAATGGTATGAATACGCGAAGAAAAACTTCCGGTAAACTACGTTGTGCCAGAAGACAAATTAAAGTACATAGTGTGATGAACAATGTGTGTGTTTTGTTCAGCTAAGCTTTTATTTATTTAGGTGAGACCTTTAAATTTCACTTGAAATGTTTACTTGATTAATAATGGCGAGTTTAAAAAGTTATAAAATTTCTTCAAATCGTAGTTGAGTTTTTCACAAACGGAAATAATATTAAAATGCGCAATTTGCGCATGGGGCCTCTAGTACTATTGGTTTATCTAAGAAAAGGTTAAGATTCGAACCTGTTCGATGAGGGTAAAAAACGATGAACATATTTTTAATTATTTCATTATAATATGTAAATTGCTAAAAATAACTATATTTATTTGATGTTTCTTGGATTAACTGTTTTCCCGTTACATGAGGTGGACGGGTGGTCTGATTTATTCTGAATTATTGTTATTAAAAAGAAAATTTATTGAATTTCTTTCAGGTGCCATGAGGATCCAACCGATTTTGCTGAACTGGACTGAACTGAACTGGCTGTTTTGAATTTAACACAATTAAGCTTATTATCACAATACCTGACAAGTTAATTTTTTAAATTTAAGTAGAAAACCTTTCTTTTGAGAGGTGTACCACTAAATTAAAACTCAACTTAAAATGTTATTAAATAAACTTCAAATAAAATATTAGTAACCAAACAAATCTTGATTGTTTAGTCTTTTGTCAATTTCAAAACAATTAATTGCTTTTGTAATACTAAAAAAAATTGTTTTTCAACATACCTAAAAATATGTATTCAACATCCTGAAGTCATGTTTAAAAATAAAAAAATTGTGAATTCAATTTCTCTCTTACTTTTTTCAACTAAGTGTCTCTAGATTTAAGACTACTAGATAACACGTAGCTCGAAATCGAGCAAAAATCATATAGTAAGTGAATGAAGAATAATCAGCCTGCTAATATACTTTTAAAGTTTAATCAAAGGGCTAAATTTATTAAAAAAATTTTAGTTAACTACTGAAACTTTTAAAGTTAATTTTATCTACCGCAGGAGTTTCCGGTAAACGTAAACGATTGGGAACACCTTCATTTCCCCATGTCCTCTTTTTTCTTAAATGTATATTTTAACACCGGCAAAAGATCAAACTCTGCTTACAGCAACATGTAGCTGACCGAGAGCAAACACTGGCACGTAATGACTTCCTTTGATTAGTGATTGCCGCTGCACCTTATTGATAATTACTGTATCACCAAATAGAGATTGTCGGGAACGGCTGTCTTTATAGGCAATCTTTCCTCTGTGACAAAAACGCGTAAATAACGCATTATCTATACCAGTCTTTTCATTCTTCAAATGCAACCCACCACAATGGAAACATTTTTAGTTAATTGGTCTGAGGTTGGAAGGAGCATCAAATGTTACATCGGGAGAGTGATGGCAGCGGTTGCGATCGTGTTCTTTCCGACTCCTTCGACCAGTCAATGTTCGTCTTCTTCTTATCGGTGGCATTATAAATGCACCAAACCCTAAAATAGATTTGCTCAGATTAATATAACTTCAAAAAACGCTATGAAATATCGTAAACTACATTGTAAAACTGGTAACCGCAATGTTTAAGAGCTTTAAAAACTTCATAACATAACCTAAATTACATAATAAATCTTTTAAAAAAGAAAACTGTTGAAAACAAAGCCAAATCAGCTGTAAAAATAAATATTTGAAAAATTATGCTGCAGTCTGTGGTTTACCTATAAAACTATTTCAGAGCTTGGCCATATGATCAGTTTGTAAACAAAACTGAGCTTACTCAAATGTCGATGAATAGCGCCACTGTCCCGAAACTTCAGCCCTTTAGTGTTCTTTAGTGACGCCCTTTTTAAAATTCTGAGACTTGTTGACAAATCTACATAAAAATCCCTTTAACTTGACACATCAAACGTTAAAATCCGTCCAGCCGTTATTGAAGTTGGACTGTGAAAAGAAAACCGCTTGCGTATTAATATATAGACTAGATAACACGTAGCTCGAAATCGAGCAAAAATTATATGGTAATAGAATGAAGAACTATCAGCCTACTTATACACTTTTAAATTTTAATCAAAGGGCTAACTTAATTAACAAAATTATGGCTTAACTACTAAAACTTTTAAAGTTAATTTGATCTACCGCAGAAGTTTCTGGTAAACGTAAACGATTTTTAGGGAACACCTTCATTTTACCATGTCCTCTTTGTTCTGAAATGTATATTTTAACAAAGGATCACGCTCTGCTTACAGCAACATGTAGCTGATCGAGAGCAAACACTGGCGCCATGAGCAATGATTTCCTTTGTTTAGGGATTGCCGCTGCATCTTATTGATAATTATCGCCAAAACAGATTTATTGTAGGGAACGGCTGTCTTTATAGGCAACATTTCCTTTGTGGCAAAAACGCGTAAATGACGCACTACTCTACCAGTCTTTTCATTCTTGAAATGCAATCCACCGCAATGAAAACATTTTTAGTAGTTCATTGGTCTGGGGTTGGAAGGAGCATCAAATGTTACATCGGGAGGGCGATGCCAGCGGTTCTTTCCTACTCCTCCGACCGGTCAACGTTCGTCTTCTTCTTATCGGTGGCATTATAAAAGCACCAAATCCAAACATAGATTTGCTCAGGTTGATATCACTTTAAAAACACTAAACTACATTGTAAATCTGGTAACTGCAATGTTTAACAGCTTTAAAAACTTCATAACATAACCTAAATTACATAATAAATCTTTTAAAAAAGAAAACTGTTGAAAACAAAGCCAAACCAGCTGTAAAAATAAAAACTGCTCTTTTCGAAAAATTAATTATAATTAATTGCTGCAATCTGTGGTTTACCTGTAGAACTATTTCAGAGCTTGGCCATATGTTCAGTTTGTAAACAAAGTAAACTGAGCTTGATCAAATGTCGATGAATAGCGCCACTGTTCCGAAACTTCAGCCTTTACTGTACTTAAGTAACGCCCTTTTTTAAAATTCTGAGACTTGTTGACAAATCTACATACAATTCCCTTTAATTTGATACCTCAAACGTTAAAATCGGTCCAGCCGTTATTGCGGTTGGACTGTGAAAAGAAAACCGCTTGCGTATTAATACAGACTAGACTAGATAACACGTAACTCGAAATCGAGCAAAGGTTATATGGTAATAGAATGAAGAACTATCATCCTACTTATATACTTTTAAATTTTAATCAAAGGGCTAACTTCATTAACAAAATTATGGCTTAACTACTATAACTTTTAAAGTTAATTTGATCTACCGCAGAAGTTTCTGGTAAACGTAAACGATTTTTAGGGAACACCTTCATTTTCCCGTGTCCTCTTTTTTCTGAAATGTATATTTTAACAAAAGATCACGCTCTGCTTACAGCAACATGTAGCTGATCGAGAGCAAACACTGGCGCCATGAGCAATGATTTCATTTGTTTAGGGATTGCCGCTGCATCTTATTGATAATTATCGCCAAAACAGATATATTGTAGGGAACGGCTGTCTTTATAGGCAACATTTCCTTTGTGGCAAAAACGCGTAAATGACGCACTACTCTACCAGTCTTTTCATTCTTGAAATGCAATCCACCGCAATGAAAACATTTTAAAAAATACTTAAGTGACGCCCTTTTTTAAAATTCTGAGACTTGTTGACAAATCTCTCTGTTGAGAATCTACAATTCTCTTTAATTTGATACCTCAAACGTTAAAATCGGTCCAGCCGTTATTGCGGTTGGACTGTGAAAAGAAAACCGCTTGCGTATTAATATATAGAAGATTTTGATGATTGATTGTTTATTACCTTTTGTTGCCTGCTTATAGTCCTTGATGCTGTTGTGTACATTTCACCACGGTTTGCGGTATCGTCAGGGGACACTATTTCACATTAACAATAAATATACTATATGTACATTTTGAAGTTAAAGTTTGCTATTCACAAAATTCAAACACGGGGCGATTCGCGGCCGCGGACGCGGGTGTACCGACATCTGAGTTTGAACTGGTGGTACAAGGGATGACCGGGGGTGGTGGCGGAAGGCTACGAGTATTTGGAGCAGTGAATTGAAAGGTTTCACTTTTATTACTACTGCGTTGCCAATTGGGTCCAGGGTTGTCAGACTGTATGGTTTAATAAAGTAATAAAAAGCTTATGTATTTATATTTATGACCATGGTGAAATGTACACAACTTCATCAAGGATTGTAAGGCAAAAAAAGGTATATTGGGTACATGTCTAGGTGCCACCACGTATAGTCGCCACCTATCCATAGCGTCAGATCGCCACCACATAAAAATACACCAATGCCGTCAAGGTGTCACCCCGTCAGATTGCCACCTTTCTACCCCGATGAGGTGGCGGGTAGTCGTTGACGTACAGGACAGACCGTCACCTCGCACGGACGCGTCAAGTAGCCACCCCGACAGATCACCACCCCACTCTGTTTTCCTTTGTGTGCATGATGAGAAAATGTTTTACGACCTTACTCTGCCTTATAGGCATACATGATTATTTAAGTTCTTAAAATCTTGTAAAATTATGAGGAAGCTGGTATGTATAATACCATTAATTAAAATTGATTTCCAATCATCCTTAGCCTCTATTTTATCAAATGAGAATGTTATATTGCTCTCGTTATTTTTTAGTAATTGGTGGGCCGAACTTTGTGCGGTAATTTTTCATGTTTAGTACTGTAAAAATAAGTTTTGACCCAAAAAAATTAGCACAAGCAAGGAATTTAGTACAGATGCTGCGTATATCTTCCTTTTGAACTTACCAAAAGTCCCCTAAAATTGGAGCTGTGCTACGGCCGTCATCTTGGAAAATGGCGGAAAATTTATGTATTTTTCTTTTAGCTCCTTTATTAATGGAGATACAGAAAAAGGTTTCGATTAAAAATTGTAGCCCAATAAAAAATACACATTTTTGGTTGTTATCATTTTTTCTCTAAGCCCAACGGTTTTAGCGAATTTCCTTAAAGGAATAAGCTATTACGGTAGTACTCATGGTAAGACCTAAGTCCGAGACCATGTTAACTTTTCATTTTGGGGTCCCCAGAAGCAAAAAACACCATTCGTTTGAATTTATATATATATATATATATGTCTGTTAACACGATAGCGGCCGTAAATATGGTCCGATCTTAATGAAATTTGGTACAGACGTGTAAAGTGGTAATAACTCGGACGAGTTCGTGAACCAGCCCGATCGGACCACCGGAAGGGGGGGTAAAGGGGGGTAAACCCCCCCAAAAATGGGATTTTTGAGTTTTTCACATAGGAAAATGAAATTTATCAAATTTTTGTTGGCACCATTGAATTCAGCTCGAAAAAACAAACAATTTAGTATGTTGAATCACTGCTCTACGTCCATTGGTTACCGAGATATTGAAAGTGGTAAACACAGTACGTTGTCTCAATGTTAACCTTATGGGAAATAAGTAAAATTCTATATGTCGCTTATTTCTCAACATATCTTGATAAAACTTGGTAAATGGCTTCTTCTAGTTCAGATCTACTAAATATTGAATTAAAACCAACCTGTTTAAACATCCCTGTTGCAGCAAACCTGCATACTCATTCCCCATGTTATTCTTATGGAGCTTACAAAAAACATGTCAAATCTCGCTATGTTGGATTAACATATGTTGTTTTGCATTTGAAATTCGCTGAGTATGCAGGTCTGCTGCAACGGGGGTATTTACATGTATTGCTTATAGCAGGGGTATTAGAATTACAATTTAGAAAATGAATAATACCAACAGTTATTATAAATATTTCTTTTACGTATTTATACTCCTTTTATAAGAAATTTGTTTCTACAATTAACGCTATTTACACTTTTTTTGTATCTCTTATGGTTTTCGTGGTGATTAGAAAAATGTTTAGAGAAACACGGACCGGAAATGGTTTTTTTCAAGACGGAGGCATGTTGCCAAAAAGTGATTTTTTGGGAATCTTAGTTTGATGATCCCAGCTACATGTACGACCTCTCCACTAATTTTCAGCCTGTTAAATGAAAACTCAAGAACTCAACACTATTTTCCTGCACTAATATTCCTGTCCTCAAAATCTTTCAAGGCCACGCTCTCTAATATTCATACGTTTCACTAATTTGAGGTTTTATTTATTCAGTTTATAAAGCAACCATCCTTATTTTCCTTCATCTACAAATAAATCATTATTGAGACAAAGTAAGTAACTTATTTAACTCTTACACAAAGGGTACAGCCGCTCGTCAATTATAAAATACACCTATGAATTTCTATAACTTTCAAGATTTTTCATTGTTCGATCTTTTTTCAGTCGCCACGATTGTCTTAAGGCTACGAACAATTTATATTAATAGAGTACATATGGTAATACAGATTCTATGAATATGAATGAATAAGGATAGTAAAATTAATGTATATTATCATATAGTGTATAAGGCATTATACTCTTTTTAACCCCAGCGTGAGGCAGAACCAGTCGACCGTACTAATAGGCTTATCCCTTGGGTCTATTGTGCACGGTCGGGGGTGGGCACGCTCGCCGGCCCTAGTCGGTGAGTCATTGCTGCTTGCTCTAGTGACGGTGCATAAACTTTTTAAACTGACGGAAAAACGAAAAACCAAATATACCACGCGCTTTGTTTTGATCGCCTGATTATTTTGATATAAAAAAAATATGAAATCGGTTGAGTTTGAGGAAGCCAAAGTAAATAATACAATTTTATATGTTCTTTCGGGTAGTGTTTATTGATCATTGATATGCCTCAATAAATTTACTTTGTAATTAAATAAATCATTAATTGATTAATACTGTGCACAATAAACATTGCAAAACATTAAAGTGGATAGAGTTTTATTGATTTAATGCATTAGCCGATATGAATTTGACCGCTGTAGCTTGCAACTGATCAGCTATATTGGTGTGACAAGGTGGTTGGTTCACAACAGTATTTTGACTCCAGAGAGAATAATATTTATTTAATAAAAATATATTTACGTATTTATGATCATTTATTAATATTTCACTAACATGTACATATACGATTGTATAATTTACTTTAACTTTGTCAAATTTTAACCGATTTTCATCTTTTTTATATCAAAATAATCAGGCGATCAAAACAAAGCGCGTGGTATAATTTGTTTTTCGTTTTTCCGTCAGTTAAAAAAGTTTATATACCGTCACTAGGGCAAGCAGCTATGACTCACCGACGAGGGCCGGCGAGCGTGCCCACCCCCGACCGTGCACAATAGACCCAAGGGATAAGCCTATTAGTACGGTCGACTGGTTCCGCCTCACGCTGGGGTTAAAAAGAGTAATTAATAAATGGTATTATAATTAATAAATGGTATCAGCAAACTGACACATACATTCTCTGTTCAAGCCATTTCAAGCAAGAAAACTTGTATAATGAATTAAAACAACTTTACAATTATTTCACAAATACATAAAAAATGTTATCAAATTCGGTTGGTAATTAATGAAGGTATCCGTTTTCAAGGTCGTTCATCATTTGCGCGGTATGTAAGCCTGCAGTGAAATATTCTGAAGGGTCGCCTAATCCCCCTTACATCATCTGCGCGGTGTCCCGTCCAGGTAGCCTCAGCCTGCCGACAACAATTCGCCAAAAGCCGCCCTCCCGCACGTACCACATGAGGCGGGTCTTAGCAAAACTCGTCAAGTGACCGTATTCAAATATTTGCCATAAGAATAACATTAGTCAACGTACTACGTTACCGCCAAACAAAAATAACAACTATAAGTTTTTGAGAAATTTGGATTCTGGTCGTTTTATGGGGTGAATACCCTTAAAAATATAAAATTTAAAAAATCCTGGATATATCATGACTTCATACTTACTTGCCAAATTTCATGAGAATCAAACAACTGGTGTCGTCTATAGCTTTGTTTACATCCACACACCCATCCACACGGACAGGCAGACACCACTATATAAACCACTTTTTTATTCAGGGAGCACTAAAACAAATATATCCACTAACAACTCAAATTCGAAAATTTCGACGAAAACAATACTTTCTCCATGTACTATGTCACGTATTGGGAGGAGAAAGCGAAAATGAGCAAAACCAAAAGGTTTTAAATTTAAACCAAGAAAAATCACCCAAAACTGCTAAAAAAAAAAAACTTGAATATGTTTTGATCGACACGGCAGACTCGTGTTTTATTGCATGCGTAGCCACGCCTTAATCCTTGTTATAGTATGAATATAATTGGAGAGTAAAGGTCAAATTTATAATTTATTCAGTGTGGGAAAGTTTATTACCTATTCAAGCATCTTGCACTTGTTAACATATTCACCTGATCAATCAAATTATTATCTTCACTAGTCATCATCACTGGAAATCAACCTCCAGGCCAGCGCAGCGGACCTTTGGCCTCCACATGCACATGAAGATTGTGAGAAGCCTTTGGGTGAGTCTCGGAAGGCTAGATTTTTATTTATTTGTGTTTGAGATATTTAGATATGCCAGGTTATTGCTAGGTTCTCAGAAGCAACGCGAAATTTATATTGGAAACTCGCTGATTGTTTTGCAAAGAAAGTTTGTTTATTTTTCAATTTTCGTTATGTTAAGAAATTACAAAATGTTTTATACCATAGGCCTACTGTGTTTTTATGATAATCATTTAGAGTAATATAACCCGTTTTCTAAGGGTTTACGTCAGAACTTTGATTTCAAATATTTCCTAAAAACAATCTTTATTTTCGGGTATTATTAAGATAGAAAATATAATTTTTTGAGAGCGAGAAGATACCATCACAACACAATGTAAATACCATTCATAAAAGTTTTATCTAAAAATGAAAACTGCCTATACTCCGCCTCTTCCGGAGGGAAACCTGCGGGTAGCAGCTTCTGATTATAATCATCTTTGTTGTGGTTGTAAGCGATAGTTTAGTAATTAACTTTATCTATAACATTCTATAAAACCCATCAGTCAAGTTCATCATGTTTAAATGTCATCAGCCCAATTACCGCTGCCGATTGCAGGGCGGCCCGGGCGGGAGGGCGACAGGGTCGGTCCGCACCCAGTGGCGCCCCGCGGCCCAGTTGAGATGAATGGTGGCGATCGTGCGATATGTAGAAAGTAGAACTCCGTGTACTTGACAGTGCACGACAAACCTGGATTGTACATCTGAGGGGAAGAAATATTTATTTATTATATCTTACTATATATCCTCTACTACTATATATACTCTTTTACTATATATTCTGGTCGTTTTATGGGGTAAGTACCCTTGAAAATATAAAATTAAAAATCCTGGCTATATCATGACTTCATACCTACTTGCCAAATTTCATGAAAATCAAACCACTGGTGTCGTCTCTAGCTTTATTTACATCCACACACCCATCCGCACGGACGGACAGACACCACTATACAAAGCACTTTTTTATTCAGGGAGCACTAAAACAAATATATCCACTAACAACTCACGTAATCTCTTCCTTATCTTCAAAAAAGTCACTGTATGTCTCAATTAACGGCTAGTTAAAATGTTAAAACATGTGTTCAATCTACAGTAGAGCGCCGATTATCCGAACTAATTGGGGACAAGGGGTGTTCGGATAACTGAATATTCGGATAATCGAACATGAAAAGACAACATTTTAAAATTATATATGTAACGTAATTCTTAATAGTAAAAAGGCTAAAAAATGATCAAACAAAAATTATTCACTTATTTTATTATGAAATCTATCAGAATACATTGATATCCCGGCGCAACGGGAGTTTCGATTGGCGCGCGAATTTGAATTGCTTGAGAATCATGTTCAAAATATGAATTATTACGGCGTTCGGTTAACCGACGGTTCGGATGATCGACGTTCGGATAATCGACGCCCTACTGTATTTCATTAAGAACATAAAATGATCTTAATTATTTTGTTTCGTTATTTTGATTTTACTTAAATTGGAGTGAGATATATTAATTTTACAACCTTCTTTCAATATTATCTGGCGGTAATTCAATCAGCCTGAATATTGTTTTTGGGTAGTCTAAGGAAATTTGATAATGTTATTGTACAGAATTTAATCTTTTTATAATAACAGTTATTTACAAAATGTGTTATTAAAGATTAATAATGGTAGTCATGATGTCCATGGTGGTAAGCTCCATGCAATGCCTGTAGATGGTGTTCCCTGGCGGCGGCGACCTCGTGAGTGTCTGCCAGGTATCCGGACTTGAGCACCACGGGCTTGGCGAGGGGTCCGTGGTAAGGCACCACATGATGGTCGGCGTATCTGCCACTGTAGTGGTCACTGTAGCCTCCGTGAGCCTTGGCCTTGGCTACGGCGGCGAAATGCTCAGCCTTAGCAGCGGCCACCTCGTGAGTGTCTGCGATGTGTCCGTCATGCAGGACGTGTGGGATGGCAATAGGTCCATGGTATCTGAAGTCTCCGTGATGGCCGCCATAAGATCCGCTGTGTTCTTGGCTAACACTGGATTCGTAGCCACCATAACCACTGTAGTCGTAGTCTCCTCCATAACCATAATAGGATTCTTTAGCTAAGGCAGCGAGATGAGCGTTCTTGGCTGCTGCTACCTCGTGGGTGTCTGCAAGGTAGCCGTTGTGGAGGACGACAGGCTTGGCGGTGGGTCCGTGGTAGTGGCTGCAGTACACGCAGTGGGTGTACAGGGCCACAAATAAAAGAGTAAACTGAAAAATGAACATTTTTTTATTAAATTGAATCTTCTTTACATTAATAATTGTCTAAAGAAGAAGCGGAGAGTATCTGACCAAAATTCATTACTGAAATAAATATACTACGAAAGAAAATACCCTATCAAAAGATGAAAGGATAATCAGTGAATTTAGATTATTAGATTTTGGACAAAAAACATGCTTTATAGTGTAAATATGACAATGAGTCCATATATACTGAAGGAAAACTTTATTTAACAATTGTTTTAAATAAATTGCAACAAAGAACATAATAGGTACTAAATGTCAAATCTGCATGCATCACTTGTTGGTTGCATTTGTTCTTTTGCAATCAATCAAAAACTGTCAATTTGTAACGACCTATCTTATCTTGCATATTATAAAAAAAACTACTATAAGTTAATTAGCTATGTACATTTTAAGATGAAGTCAGAATCAAGGCCCAGTTCACCCGACCCAGAATCTGAAAGTCCTTTGAGTGGAACTTTTATATCCAATATAACTTCTTTGGTGTTATAATTGTAATATAAAAGCCGTTACACAGTATACTTGCAGGTTTAGCTCTCGAAGAAACTGTAAAATTAAATTTCCGAATACAAAAATAAGTGAAAAAGAATGTGCCATTAACTTTTTACTGAAGTAATAGTATTATCTGTATAGTGCTCTAATTCCCTAGCAATTTTCATAGCTCCCCATGAAAAAAAGCTTTTGCATGCGGCGTTCATATTCTACGTTTAAAATAATATTCAAAACATTTCATACCAATCCAATAATAATAAATAAAGACAATGTATTAGTACATTAAAAATTATCGTGTAAGATTTGACTGCTTTTAACAACACTATCTTAAGTTTCATTAATTTTATTGGATTTAGATGGTTTAATATCTACAAAATTTTGGATATACGTTGTATGTTTTCAAGTTTTTATATCAAAATTCTTCTACAACGCTTCTATCACTCTTAATTTTGTATACCCTTGAGATGACCTGCCTTATAATTAAAATCAAGAACATCTTGTGAAGGAAATTAGGTATGAAAATTAATCCAAACCGGATTCGCACGGGAAATAATAAGTTCTGCCATCCCTGGTTAACCGTTAGAACTATTACTAACCATGGCCATAAATAAAGTTAATTGAGTTTAAATACAGAAGTATTTTAAATCATATATTATGAAAATATAATTGTATAATATACTTTTCAATATAATATATTAAAAGCCAAAGTTTTAACCCAGTGTCGGCAGATAGTAACTCTGTTCTGAAAGCCCTTTACTGAACAACTTAAGAGATGCCCTTTTTTTAAGACTCAGAGACTTATTTTCAAATCGCCTTAAAGTTACCTTTAATTTGTATTTCAAATCCAACTGTTATAGAGTTATGACTCGAAAGAAAATCCCCAGTATATAAAGAGAAAAATGAAAAATCGCCTAATCAAGAGCGAGATTGTTATGACTAAGATAATAGTCCCACATAATTACATTGTAATTGTTACTCATTATACTGACAATGTGTAAACACTTAATCTTACAGCAAACCCATAACACTTTCACTTGGTACTCACCAGAGTGTTCATGTTGCAGTGGAGTGTGAGATGGTCTGTGCTGGTCAGAGCTCTGTTCTGCTGTACATATACTGACCGAGTGGGCCAACATCCTGCGAAGATGTCTGCAACAGGAAGAATTTCATACAATAGAATTCCAATTATCTCAAATTAGTTAATCGGAAAGTAATCTGTTGCTTAATTACCAGTACGGCTATTAATTAAACTATGTTTAATCTAGTTAAATGAGATTATTTTGTTGACAGTTTAATATATAATATATATATTACTTACGAAATAGCCTGAAGGTATCAAACAAATTTGTTATCATACCGGACTTATTGCAAAGATATCACTCTTCATCAAGCGGCAAATTCCTATATATATATACTGTATTTTGAAAAGATGTCAGGGCTATCGGAATAAATAAAAATTTATTGTGGGTGGTGACTTTAATATTCACTTTTTCAAAACTTGGGAGCCTAACACAGTAAATATTACACATTTCAAATTGCTTGAAAACAGACAAAAAAGGCCAACCCGTAAAATTTCTTGTTTCAATAATATTCTTGTGAAGTTTCAGAACCTTTGTTTTAGTTAAGGCACCTTGACGGTGGTCTCTCTGACCAGTGACCATGACCCCCTCGTATTTAATGTAAGCACTTAAAATAATTATTGTGATAAAAACCACAATCAAAATTTTGTGTAGGTAATATACACAAAACTAAAACCTAACTTAACTTTTCAATGAACTGCTGAAGTGTTAGAAGTGGCACATGGCGCAATCTTGTTCAGATCATTCAGTAGATTTAAAATCGTTGTTTTATAGCTTTAATAAGTAGGAAATTTTTGAAATTTTTTCACAATTAGTTGAGAGAAGGGGAAGAATTGAAAAAATAACATTGAGTAGATAAAGTCTATTTTGAGATTTGCGATTATGACATTGTTTATGGGAAACTTCGATACTATATCTCGGCAAATTCTTAAGGTATGTTGCATGTCTTTCCAATCGATCACAATATGTGTCAGTAAATGGAATAGTCGTTAATAGAGGTAGTTAGGTATATGTTGACGCTTGACGTTTCGGAGAGGAGGGGAGGAAATGATTGATGACGTGGAAGCAAACAGAGCCATATGATGCTACTAGTCTGGTAGCATTGACTTTGAATCTGAAGCAGACCTTCCATTGTATTATTAAATGTGTACCAGGTTTTGAGTGACCAAGGTTTTAAAGAGCTCCTAGTTATAGTGAATCACCAACAGAGTGTGCCGATTTCACCTATTAGTTTAATTATCAGGAGGAGGTAATGTATTATTTAGTGACCCAGAAAAAAATCCTAAACCAAAACAAAGTGTGGTTTAATATTGGAAACAATGTTTTGCTCTTTGAATAACAATCAATAAAGAGGTGAAATGTTTTTAGCGAATTTCCCCTATAGGGAAGAAGCTGTTACCGTATTACTCATGGTAAGACCTAAGCCCGAGACCATGATAACTTTTCGTTTTGGGGCCCCCAGAAGCAAAAAACACTATTCGTTCATTTTCATATATATATATATATATATATATGTGTGTGTGTCTTTAAGCACGATAACTCGCGTAAAAATGGCCCAATCTTAATGAAATTTGGCATGGATGTGTAAAGTAGTAATTATTCGGACGAGTTTGTAATCCAGCCCAATCGGACTACCGGAAGGGGGGGGTAAAGGGGGGTAAACCCCCCTAAAATGGGTTTTTTTAGTTTTATACATAGAAAATTAAAAATAATCCAATTTTTGTTGGCATCATTGAATTCAGCTCAAAAAAACAAACAATTTAGTATATTGAATCACTGATCTTTGTCTATTAGTTACCGAGATATTGAAGTGGTAAACACAGTACGTTGTCCCAATGTTAACCTTATGGGAAATAAGTAAAATTCTATATCTCGCTCATTTTTCAACATATCTTGATAAAACTTGGTAAATAGCTTCTTCTAGTTCAGACCTACAAAATATTGAATTAAAACTACCCAGTTTTAATATACCTGTAGCAGCAAACCTGCATATTCATTCCCCATGTTATTCTTATGGAGCTTACCGAAACATGTCAAATCTCGCTTTGTCGGATTGAAATATGTTGTTTTGCACTTGAAATTCGCTGAGTATGCAGGTCTGCTGCAACGGGGGTATTTTAGTTATTTGTGATTAAGTATAGTTAATGTTTTTAATTAATCAAAATTATAAGACAAATGTGTTGTAATATGACATTTTAAGGGGTATATAATAGGGAAATTTAATTTTTTTAATGCATAATATTATTCTAAGTCCCTGAAAGTTTTTTTCCCGGTTTAAAAATGTATTTCTTCTCTACTTAGAATATTACTTTAACTAACCCTTCATTCTGAACGCAGTGTTTTAGTGTTATTAATTTACGTTTAATCGAGGAAAGATAGGGTTATACCCTGAAAAAAATGCTATAAGGGAGGTTTCTGCCTTTTCTGACATATTTTATATACTGATTAACATACTAAAAGTTTACCAAAGTTTGACCACCGGAAGTGCCTCATTTTCAAGATGGCGTCCAAGAAGGAGACAATAGCATTAAAGATATAGTAAATAAATGCCATAGGCGATTTATAAATGAATCTGGTGTCATAATACCACTGCCGATAATTGAAGGGAGGTATGAACTTCAGTTTTCGTTGGTAAAAAATCGGCCGCCATCTTTGATCCGCCATATTGGATGAAGTAATTATTTTCAAATGTAAACGTATAGTTGTGACACATAATTTCAAACTAGATTTTCACAGTATTTACAATGCCGAAATCCGTTTTTGAAAATCTTCACTCGTTTTCAAGATATTCCCAAAGGATATTCCCTATATAAACCTTATGGGCATTTTGAGCTTGGGATATTTTTTGGGACTTTTTGGACTATTTTCCTTATAGCTCCGGATGTAATCAAAGTACGTTGTTCGTTCTAATCTTGAAATATTCGTTAGTATTTTGGCTTCCATATAAGCAACTTATCAATTGATTCAGATTTATTAGGGATGAGCTATGATACCTTTATTTAGTGTAAGATGAGATTTTTCTAAAATTATATTGTCAAATAAAGAATTATAACTCAGGTTAGACCGGTCCAATTTTCATGATCAATAGTTCACATTAAAGCCAGTCAGTCACCAATTCATTTAAGATCTTAACGAAGATTATATCTTTTTAAGAACTTGAGATATGAGTCCTTACTTAAGGACAAAACTCTAAAATAATTACATTTTAATTTAAATAAAGGATTATTACACTTCTTAGAATTGACTGATTTTCATGATTAGTATCTCAAAAGAAAGCCCATAGTTTACCACTTAATTTAAGACTTTAATGAGGATTATGTCTCACTTAGAGCTTGAGATATATGTCTTCAACTGAAGATTGAATGCTAAAGACGTTAAATTTTATTTGAAATAAAATAACATACGTCAGCTTAAAATTGTCCTATTCTCATGATTAATAGCTCAACTGAAAGCTAATATTTTACTGATCGGTTTAAGACCAGAAAGAAGTTTATATCTTATTTAGAATCTGAGATATACAATTTTTACTGAATATTGAATTCAGAAAAATCACATTTTATCTAAAATATATATATATATATATATATATATATATAAAGGAGAAGGGGTTTTCTATCGGACAGCAAATCTCCAAAACTATAAGGCCTAAAGAGTTGAAATTTGGCACATGTACTCCCCTTGGGTCTTAGATACACACTAAGAAACGGTTTTACAAAATTCCCAAAGGGTTTTGCCCTATGGTACTTCAAAGTTTTAATGTTAAATTATAGGGAAGGATATAAGGTTGTCATGACAGCATTAAGAAGTCTGACAAATTAAATCCTAAAAAAAGACGGGGGAAGTTTTTATGTTTTCCACGGGTGAAACCGTGTTGATCAGCTAGTCTAATATATATTTGTCAAATACCACTCACCTATCATCGCACAGCCCAAACTATACAACCTAGGACCTTGAAATTTTGCGTGGACTTTCCTTTTAGGGCGTAGGCATCCGCTAAGAAAGGATTTTACATGATTCGTAGTATAAAGGGGTTTTTGTCGAAGTAGAAGTTTTCAAATTTTCCTGTATAAAAGTGTTATTATGGACGATCTTTTGTTTACATTCTCAACGTTCATTCAATCAAGCAGCTGGGAGTTAGCTTCACAAATGTACAAAATACGCTTTTACAGCTGATTATAATCTGCTTTCTTTCATCACGGTTTTATGATTTTCTGTTGATTTATTCTACGGGATATAATTATGTACTATATAAAAGTTACATTAATTTTAAAACCTAATCTGTTTAATCATTCTTAATCATTCTTTAGTGAGACAGGTACCTCATGGAGGACGTTACCCTGAATATGAGTGAATGATGAGTGTGATGATCGTGATGATAGTAGCGCGATCTTGTAGCCTTGTTACTGACTAAGGTCGGCACGTTCCTTAGTCAGGACTGTTAATTAATAGCCCAACAGCCAAATCACAAATTCAGAATATGGCACAATCTTTATTTCTGCAACGGGAGTTGTAATTATGCCTGATACGATGATTTGGCGTTTATACTAATTCGACCTCAATAGTTTAAAGCCTGAAGAGCGTGCTGCCTTTTGTGGTTGAGTCTTGAAACTGAATCCCGGAAAAATGAGTAGTTCCCGTGCCGAAAACGAGACGGTGCCACTTTAATTTTTCAGTCCGATTGGAATATTTGTTGGAGTTCACGGATCAAGCTGACTTTCTAAAGTCAAGCAGCTGGTTGTAATATGTTTACAGTTGTATGTTAGTGTTTTATATTGCTGTAATCTTTGACCATGTTTAATCTGTTTTTTTTTTCTTATTTTACAAACATTATCACTTTTAAATTTGGACAATGAGTGGAAGCGCGGACGACGGAGTTGTTATTTCCTTAAACTATTCTATTCGTCAGCGCTAATTTATCCTCTGCTTTAAGGCGGTGGAACTGACAAAAAACATTGAATATCCCTACCTAGAGGGTTCTGTACACACTGATATATGTTAAGTGAATCAGTTTGAAACACTGTCGACGGACAGCGCCACTGTTCCAAACATTCAGCTCTTTATTGTACTTTATTGATACCATATATTTAACAATTTTAAGCTATATTGGCAAATAAGCATAGAAATCCCTTAAAATTGACACATTTAAGGTTAAAATCGGTCTTGCCGTTTTAGAGTTATGACTGTAAAAAAACCTACACCATCGACTGTAATATGAGTTCAACTGTTTTATAAACCTACTAGAAGAACCCGTGGCTTCGCTCACGATAAAAATTAAACATACTCTAGATCTATCACCCATCAATTATATCGTTTTACTTTCCCATTTATGTTTCTTGTTGTAAAATCTACTTCTTTATATCAAATGTACTTCCATAAAACAAAAAGGTTTTATAAATTTGCTCTTAGTACGCATATGCTATGACGGGGGTATTCTATTCCTGCCTAAAGTGCGTGTCTATATATAAAAAATGTGACCATATCCAGTGCCCCACCGACAAAGCCCCAAATGGTGTTGCTGCCCTGGGTAGGCTCATGCCCAATATCAGCGGTCCTTCCTCTTGCAAGTGCTGCTTGCTTGTATCGGCTGTCCAGTCGATCTTGCTATCAGGTGAAGAGGATTGCGCTCACACACTCAAGAAGCGAATTTACAGAGACTGGCTCACCCAACACAAACGCCGAGAAGAATTTATGGTCGTTTCTGCTTAACGCACGGTATCTGAGCTTGCCCTGATGATGATCATGGGGCACGATATAAGGAATGGCTCCCATTGCTTTTTCGACGGCTTTGAATCTGCTCGCATATGTAGCATAGCAAGGCCACACTGTGGGGCCTTGAGCATAGTTACCCTTAATTTGAAATTTATTGCACCCCCGTCGCAGCAGACCTGCGTATTAGAAATCCTATTTCTTTCCTTCATGAAGGCATACGTGTTAGAGGAACCATAGAACATGACTTGAAATTTCATTCACTGTAAAAGATCATTTTCTTAAGGTTTTGGGGTCTACCTTGAACAAAAAATTACAATTCCACTCCAGCAATTATTAAAAAGTTCTGTCTTACGTTTTTAGACTCTATATTGAACAAAAAGATTGAATGAGCCGTCCCGGCAATTTTTTTAAAGTACTGTAGACAAAATTAATACTTTACAGTAGCACACTCTTCCTCTTTAAACAGCAGTTGTTGTCATAAAAAAGAAGTCCTTCAAGTATAAGTGATCAGTGATCACAGAAGTCCTTCAGTAATATCAATTATTTATTTTATTTTATACTACATACCAGCATTTTATATAGTGTATTGCACTTAAAATATATTAAAAAGTCTTAATTCATTAACCATCTGGCACCAAGTAATAAATCTTCATGTAAACAAATACAGTTAAATAGCAGAAAGAAATACCATTAATTTACATCACCTGTTTTAAATTTTACTTTCACATGTTTTGTTAGTAAACAAATCTAACTGAAATTCTTTCAAAATCCCTGACATGGGTACCTTTAAGACGGTCCCAGGGCTAAGCCCTGAAAGTTATCACGAAATTGAAGGTGTATAAACCTATTCCATGAAATTCTACATGTATCTACCAAGTTTCGTGGCCATCGGTCCAGCGGTGTCTGAGTTTATCAATGCTATATATATATATATATATACCAACATCCTCTTTTATACTTATAGATATAACGCTACAACACGTAAACAGACCTCTACATTACAAATTCCTTGATATAACCTTTTTTCATTTAGTCCCTTCAGATTCCTCAAATCAAGGTTAGACTTTAGTGTTTGTCGTGAGCGAAGCCACGGGAACTGCTAGTAGTTAATAAAGGTGTCATAACTCATCTCTAATGAATCTGAATCAATTGATAATCTGCTGATATGGAGGACAAAATACTACCGACTAGCTTAAGACTAGGACGAATAACGTGCTTTGATTACATCCGGAGCTATAAGGAAAATAGTCCAAAAAAATCCCAAAAAATATTCTTAGCTCGAAACGTCCATAAGGTTTATATTAGGGAATAATCTTTGGGTATGTCTTGAAAACGAGTCAAGATTTTCAAAAACGGATTTCGGCATTGTAAATACTGTGAAAATCTAGTTTGAAATGATGTGTCACAACACAATGTTTACATTTGAAAATAATTATTTCATCCAATATGGCGGATCCATGATGGCGACTGATATTTTTACCAACGAAAACTGAAGTTCATACCTCCCTTCAACTATCGGCAATGGTATTATGACACCAGATTCACCATACATCGCCTATGGCCAGGGCCGGACTGGGAAGAAATTTCGGCCCGGGCATTTATATGCCGTACCGACCCACTGCATTTCTACACCGGCCCACATTATTTCTATACTTGGCAAACATACAGTACTTAACCTTTTAACCTATTTTTTAGATTAAACATAACAAAGAGGAGGAAATCAAAAGGAAAATAATAGTAAAGAATGTATTTAGTTTAGTATTTAGTAAATGTATTAAGAAATAACACCTTACCAATTTAATATAAAATAAAACTCACCTGACATAAGCATGTATACTGTATAAAATGCTATTTTGAATTATCCCTTACACATATCTAAATTGTAGTATCTAGTTATGTACGGTATAAAAAAGTAATTTGTACTTTTTACAATATTATCAGACATCTAGAGAGGTCTTCTTTTTTTGGAGTTGGCTCAGCGAGCGACCACCAAGCGGCGAAGCGGCCCAGAGGTGGCGGCCCACCGGGCATTTGCCCGGATGCCCTTATGGCCAGTCCGGGCCTGCCTATGGCATTTATTTCCTTTATCTTTAATGCTATTGTCTCCTTCTTGGACGCCGTCTTGAAAATGAGGCACTTCCGGTGGTCAAACTTTGGTAAACTTTTAGTATGTTAATCAGCATATAAAATATATCAGAAAAGGCAGAAACCTCCCTTATAGCAATTTTTTCAGGGTATAACCCTATCTTTCCTCGACTAAACGTAAATTAATAACACTAAAACACTGCGTTCAGAATGAAGGGTTAGTTAAAGTAATATTCTAAGTAGAGAAGAAATACATTTTCTAACCGGAAAAAAACTTTCAGGGACTTAGAATGATAATAGAAAAAATTAAATTTCCATTTTACATACCCCTTAAAATGTCATATTACAACACATTTTTTTGATAATTTTGATTAATTAAAAACATTAACTATACTTAATCGCAAATAACTAAAAAACCGTTGGGTTTAGAGAAAAAATGATAACAACTAAAAATGTGTATTTTTCAATGGGCTACAATTTTTAATTGGAACCTTTTTCTGTATCTCCAATAATAAAGGAGCTAAAAGCAAAAATACAGAAATTTGCCGCCATTTTCCAAGATGGCGGCCGTAGCACAGCTCCAATTTTAGGGGACTTTTAGTATGTTCAAAAGGAAGGTATACCAAACACCTGTACCAAATTCCTTGCTTGTGCTAATTTTTTTTGGTTTATGGAATTTTTCACTTTTTTTTACTGTACTAGTTTACCAATATATATATTATCACAATAAAATATCAGTCGTGATTGATGAACGAAGTGGAATGAATCTATGTACACTTGGCGCATTATATCTTGACCCTTGGCCTAGTCCATTGCTGGAGTTGTCAGATATTGTTTACTGTCAATGATTTTGTACAACAAACAATGGAAAAACTAATTTCTACAAACATCAACTGTATTTTGTTTACAAATGACAATTAAGATATACACCGACAGC
Organism: Flexamia atlantica; assembly: GCA_035578135.1. Classification (NCBI taxonomy): domain Eukaryota; kingdom Metazoa; phylum Arthropoda; class Insecta; order Hemiptera; family Cicadellidae; genus Flexamia; species Flexamia atlantica. Next base: position 46,093,403 of record JAQJVK010000004.1, read on the forward strand.
TGTTGGAAAATGCTAACACGTCAGGCTAGTACAACTTTGCGTATCAGCTGTGGTCTTCTTATGAATTTCACTCAACTCCAATCGCTTCAGGTGTAAAGGGTTCCCAAGGGTCAAGATATAATGCGCCAAGTGTTATAGAAGGATGTATAGAAGTTTAAGGTTCGTCGTCCGTCACTGTGTGTGTGGGTGTGTGTACATGGCAGTTTAGCAAAAAAGATTTTCTCGTTATGCATAGTAAAATATGTTTAAATTCAATGAGTTGTGATAAACAAAGACAAACCAACGCCGCCAATTATTTTTTAAGCCCCTATTACACTATCAAATATTGAATCTACTGTTTGATCAAAGATATTTGGTAAAAAGCAGCTGATACTTACATTCTGATTGGTCGCTACAATTTTAAAAGCAAAATTTCAAATTTACTTGCACTTTCGCTGAAATTTTAAAAGTCTCCTGTGCGGAAGCTTTTCATAGAATGTTTTCCAAACCCGCAAAAAGCATTTCTAAAGAGCAATTCCTTTAATTTAATACCAAACCAAATATGGTTAGGAAAATTAATTCCTAGGGTTTAATATGCTCTGGACAAAATCCCAGAAATTCTTTTAATAATACAGAAGATCTATTCAAAACAACCTATTGTAGTCATTGATCAAATACTTCTCGGTTTCCAAATTTAAAAGCTACATGAATTTCGGAATATTCCATCCAAAACAGGATTCCGGAATGGTGTTGCTCCGGTAACGGGCAATTTTCGTATATACAGAGTGATGAAAACGTAAATGTAATAATAGTTATTTGTAGCAATTTCTCACTTCGAAGTATGTCTGCAAATTGAAAGTAATATACTTGATATTTTTGAAACCACTTATAGAAGCGTACCTTTTAGTCTTCGTGAGACTAAAGGTGATTGCCCTAGCTGCAAGCCACTCGTATGACTCATCCGCAAAACCTGCACCGGCAGCCGACATCACCAACCCTCGACAACCAGTTTTAGCACATTTACCTAGAAGGTGGTAGTGTCTACATGGACAGCTGACGGTTCTGTGCAAGTTCCTTAGTTCCTTAGTTGAGACTAGACAGGAGTTTCGTTGCGGTTAAAGTAGTGAACTTATACTTACTTGGTAATTTAGTGATTAGTTTTATATTTAGCTGAAATGTTTTTGGTTCGTTTTTGACTCGTGTGTCTCTTTTGCTCCACGGTTAAGGGTCATTTTAGAAACATCGCTTTTGCTCCACGAGTTAGCAGGTACATTTCGGAGCCGCCCAAAATATCGCTTTTGCTCCACGAGAGAGGGGCCTGCGCTTCATCTCCCCCAAATTTTCCCTTTCGCTCACCTCCAAGCTCCAAGTTCTTTTTTGAATACTGCCATATAAACGTAATATGCAACTTTGCTATTATTTTAAACTACTTCAACTGTAACAGTAACGACAAGTAAACAATATTGTTTAGAAGTAATAGCATACAAAATAAAATAGTATTACTGTACTACATCTTATCAAGGCCACAGCAGATAACAACAAAAACGGAGCTACAACGGTTTTTTTTGTTGTGTCAGGCTATCCGTCTTTCATTTATTTTATACAATAAATCACAATAACAAACAGGGAAGCCTTATAACACAAGATCAGGCTTTTAGGCATTAGCAGGAGGTTCAAGGTCACTAGATGTATTCAGACTTATCGTTTTTGCAGATTGCTTCGTTTTTTAATAAAACATGTAGCTTTAAAATAATGTGACCTTGAACCTTCAATTGATTTGAACTTTACTTTTTATAGGTACCAATATTGGTCCCAAACAGCTTGATTAATATAAAGCACAGTAACAGCCGATCGAGAAGGAAGACAACTACAATAAGCTTAAATTTAGTGAAATTAGGTTATTTAAATAGTGTTTGATGCCCGTCGAAAATATACTCTTACGGCTCAAACGTGGTTTTCTGCTCCATGCTCGTGCCTAAAATCTTTATCTTTTGTCGAAAGAATTGTTTCTAATAGTGGATTATTGTAAAAAATAAATGGAATGTGGATAAATAACACGTTTTATTATGTAAGTTGTAAATAATATTGTGTAAGTTACACAATATCGCTTACTTGCGCTCACTTTTACAATTTAAGTAGTTTAACATTCTTTCAAAAATCTATATTTTCCATTAGGCCTAGGCAAAAAGGTAAAGTTGTAGTATTACGTTTGAATGAAATTTTTCAAGTATTAACCTAGAGGTGAACGAAAGAGAGATGTGGGAGAGAGGGAGCGCAGGCCCCTCTCTCGTGGAGCAAAAGCGATGTTTCGGGCGGTTCTGAAATCTACCTGCTGACCCGTGGAGCAAAAGCGATGTTTCCAAAATGACCCTTAACAGTGGAACAAAAGTGATGCAATCTTTTTTACATGGGTCATTTTGAAAAGTTTCCATCACAAAAGAAGAAACGGAGAATTACTGCGTGTTTGGCAGCACTGAACAACAAAAGAAAGTTCCCCCAGGGGCGGCCGGCTTTCGGCTGTTCGGGTGTCTGGCGACCCCGGGTTCCCGAGCCAAGCTGCGAGACTCTCCTTCTCGCAGTTCTTCTTGAGCCAAGATCTTTCTTCCTTTCTCGGGTCTTGGCCCGCCTCTTTTTTCTTTACTGAGCTAATCTTGCTCACCCTCTTCTTTCTTCGACCCCAGACCCTGGGTGTCTTTTCACGCCTTCTTCTCTTTCCGTGTTGGGCCGGAGTAGAATGTTCCAACAGTATTCCCTGCTTGCCGTAAAAGCCGGCTACAAGGGGGCCATAAAGCATGATGTCTGCGAAAAACCACGGTAACGTACCCCAGGTGGGTCAGGACTCCGGTCCGAAATCCCACCCCGATCACTCGGGCTGCCCTACGGATTCTGGGGAGGGCAACCAGACATTCTTGACTGTGCCACAGTCGCGCCGAAACTGCTTGGCGAGCACAACCAGCATGGGCAGTGACTTCAGTCATGCCACTGCGCAAGACTTGGAGTACTGCGAGAGTCAATGGGGAAATGTCCTCAAAGCCCGCGAAGAAGAGAACGAGATTTTTGGCCAAGTGGAGACTCTACTGGCCAACATGACTGGAGCCTGCAGGATCCAAAAAAACGTAAACAACACGGTGAAGGAGGGAATCCTCTCCCTATCCGCGTTGTTTGAGAAGTTGAAGCTCCTGCGCAGATCGGCGGAAGAAGTCCAGGACAGATACCACCACAACGTCAATGACATTGAGGTGGCGAGAGACGCCCGGAAGAGGACAAGGTCGCGGATCCAAGGGCGGCTCCTCAAGGATGCCGTCCTCGCGGCCAGTTCCTCGGCTCCAGCCAAGCGGGTGCACAGCCCTAGTGAGAGCTCTGACGAGCACGAGCCTAGGGTTGTGCCAACGAAGAAAAAGAAGAAGGCAAAGAAGAAACCAAGAAAGGCGGAGGCGGAGGATCTGCCGGCTATCACGGTTACCAAACCCGATCAGGGCGCGGTGGCCGTGAGGCCGAAAGCCAAGCCGGGGGCGAGCGCTGGTCCATCTTCTGTGCTCGTCAGAGTGGCTGGCGGCCAGTCCTATGCGGGTGTTCTCGGGAAGATCCGAAAGGACCTCAACCCCGACACCTGCGCCGCCAAGATTGTCTGCGCGAGGCCGACTCCGAAGGGGGATGTTATCCTCCGGCTGGGGAAGGGCTCAGACAGGCAGAAGTTCGCTGCAGCCCTCGGAGCTGCTGTCGGCAACGCGGGCAACGTCATTGCCCCAGAAAAGCGTGTTTCCGTCGAGGTGAGGGACCTTGACGCCCTCACGGAGAGACAAGAGGTTGTCGACGCACTCGACAAGGCCCTTGGCGGACCCGGTGACAATCGCAGGGTGTCACTGGGACCGGCAAACAAGCGACAACTAAAGATGGCAGTCCTCGACCTTTCTGAGGAAGAGGCTGCCAAAGTGCTGAAGACCGGCCACCTTCGGGTGGGTTTTCTGAGCTGCGCGGTGCGCCTGCGAACCGTGGTCGTCAAGTGCCTGGGCTACGGGCACCGTCGCAGCGAATGCACGGGGACGGATCGGTCCGCTCTTTGCTTCAAGTGCGGAGAGTCGGGCCATCACCACAAGGATTGCGGCAACGCAGTTCACTGCTTCCTCTGCAGTGAGCTGCAGCCGAAACCGCAGTGCGACCACATCGCTGGTTCCGGGGCATGCCGCGTTTTTAGGCTTGCCCTGGAAAACGCCAAACAGGCAGAACAGCAACGCAAGTCCAAGCCGGGTAGAAGAAGAGGGAAGTAGTTTCCTCTTCTGACAGACCGCGGTCTCCAGTATGTGGTTTTCCAGCACGGGGCCTCCCCCTGAAGTAATGTGCGAAACAGTCCCGGGGGGAGATTCGCCCGGAACGAGGAGGTGGTTTAGTGGGTAGGGCTTCGGCGAGTCCCACACTTCGTCCGTAAATGGATTCCACCTGCCTTTCCCCCCCCAAAAAAAAAACAAAAAAAAAAAAAAAAAAAGAAAGTAAGTATTAAATCTATGCATTACTAACCATCTCCCAATCAGATATCATTTAATAAGTTTGAAAATGATATATTAAAAATAAAACTATTTCAAAAATAATTAAAATTACATACATTATTTTCGATAACTTACTTTTGCGCTTGTTTATTATGCGAGAGTCATTGGAAAAGGAAAACCATATGTATTGGTATTGGTGTTTTTAAAGGAGAAAATATATGCCAGGTGGTTCATCACATTGTTATTTATTAAAAATAAATAACATCCATGAGGTTTATTAAAATATACATCCATTTGCTAAATAATAGTCAGTCTGGTTTGTCATTAGGAAAACGATGATAACATGTATGTCTTCACTTTTCTGTACTTCTCTAGTGTGATTTTTACATCCAAATACTAAACAATCTGTCATTTTTACATCACAATACAACAATTTTACTTCTTAGATTATTTCCTAGAATCCACTGTTTACAGACAAAAACAAACATAAATTAGTTACCTAATGAATGCTTTGCCGTAAAAACTCCCAACGCGATTAAAGTGAATTGGTTCAAAAATCAACGATCGAAAACATGTTGATTTATGATAATTTAAATTCATTGATTTTATACCAATTGAAACAGATATTACCATCAGTGGGCAGCGGGGATAACTGAGGAGCGGGGCCGAACGGTCTGGGGGAGGAATTTACTGTCCGCACAGACATTTTATTATTGTTTAGGTCCACTAAAGTTTATGGCACACCACTGAAACAGCCATTTACCTATGAAATGAACGAAAATGTTTTCAAATTTTATATTACGGAGTTTCAAAACTTTACATTAATTTTATCTGGGGTTTAATTTGATACTTTATATAACGAAAAAATGGAAAAACCGGTATTATTTTACAATGTTTTATGTAAATATCAAATTTAGACGATTATTACAAAATACTTTGTAAACGTAACAGCTTGAAATTGTTACGACGTATATAAAGGTTATTTACAAACACTTCTGTTAAGTTTCATATTTTTAACAGTATTATTTGTTATGTCATGGCATACCTTCGTTATCTTGCGCTGAAAATTCATGTTCAAAGAAATTTTTGACTATCAAAACAGTATGAACGAAACACATCGTGGGTAAAGAGTAGCGATGAGTTTATTATTTGTTTTTGTTCCCATGCAAGGGAGCTTGTAAGCGGGAAACGTGCGGGGGAAGGCTTACTTCTCCCTCTCAGGGAGTGCGATTTTGCCGGAACCCTATATAACCGGCTGGTGACTACCTAGGAGAATACGGGACTACCCTTCCCTTGTACGCCCTCTAACAACAACCCTGTCGTTCCCTATGAGTCGCAACATCAGGCAACATTGCACTCCTCGAGAGCGAGAAAGTGAGCCTTCCCCCGTGCGTTTCTTGAACACTTCTTGAAGCTGATAGGTTTCCTAGATATTTTTAAACTATCGTCAAAATTCGAAATTTACTCAAACTTTGAACTACAGTAATATTGATATTTTCCGATTTTTTATATGTATCACTATTATTGTAAACATGAGTAGGTGTCTGTCTGTCTGTCTGTCTATTGTTCCATCACGCTAAAACCACTGGGCCAGTTATGCTGAAATTTTGCTCAAATGTAGTTTATTTACCGAGGAGTGTCATAGACCTATCGCAGTTTAGAAGTGTCCTCAGGGCGCTGCCCCGTGGGACTGCTAAGATCCCATGTTATTCTTATGCAGTAGAATTCCATTTGGTTTGTGTCACATGTGTGTTCCTAATTCAATTCATTTTAATAAACACTAGCAGAACCCTTGGCTTCGCTCACGATAAAAATTATCGTTTAACCTTGATATGAGGAATCTAGAGGACTGAATAGAAAATATTTATATCTAGGAATATGTCATGTAGGGATAAGTTTGTTTTATGGTGGAATGTAGGATAAAATGTAATTGTCACAGTAGGATGTAGAATACCACAGTAGATAGTGAAGGTTCTTTTCACCGTTATAACTCGAAAACGGCCAGACCGATTTTAACACCAAATATGTCGATTTTAAGGTACTTCTTTGTAGATTTACCATTACGTCCCTTGATTGCCTAGTAGGGCATCAATTAAGTACAGTAAAGGGCTGAATGTTCGAAACAGTTATGGTGCTATCCGTGGGCAGTATTTCAAACTTGATTCACTTAGTTTTTAACTTAAAATATGGGCGGGTAGTAATAATTTAAGATCAACCACTGATTGCAGCATTTGTTTTTCCGTGAAAAGCCGGGACACCGTCGAATTAGATGAAAAAGGAATTTGCCAAATTATTGTAACTGGCATGATTGTAATTAAAAATATAAAGGCCGGCCTAAGGAAATAACTATAGCTCCCGCTGCCTAAAAAGATGGTACCACATAATGAGGATTGAACGTATAAGGTACACTACGCTACCTAACGGCGCGGCGGTGGTAGGGGGGCTATATGCATGATTTAATAAAATTTGAAATTTAAACAAAAGATCATTAACATGGGGCATTTTCAAAGCTTCAGCTCCACCAAAAACCTCTAAAAACTTCGAATAAAAAAATCCGTTCTTGGTGAATGCCAACACTCTCTAAGGCCTTGTTTGCACGACGACCAGGCAGTAGGACAGTAGGAAAAATTCTTTTGTTTAAAGGTGTTACTGTCCACTGTACTGGGCGTCGTGCAAACAGGCCCTTAGGAACGTCCATGCAAATTTTCAAGGTTCTAGGTTAGGTAGTTTTGGCTGTACAATGATAGGTCAGTGGTATTTGACAAAAATATAGTAGAAAAGATAGTATAAATATAACTTACAATCATGGATTTGTATAATTTTTAAAATTTTACATAAATAGATCAAAGAATCATATCATTTCAGCAAATTCTGTTTGTGACTGAAAAACCACTGTTCTTTTCTCTTTCCATCTTACCGGGATTTAGCCTCAAGACTCAGCCACAAAAGGCAGTATGCTCTTCACGTTTAAAACTGCGTACGTCGAATTGTACGAAACACCAAATCATCGGACAGGCATAGATGTAATAAAAAAATGATTAGGAACGCCTCCAGGAAAAACGGTAACTCCCGCTACCGAAATATAGATGGTGCCACTTAACTAATTAATGGTGGATTTTATCTAAACTAAATGTAACTTTTATATAGTACATAATTATGTCCTCGAAACAAATCAACAAAAATCAATGAAGCCATGATAAAAGAAATCAATTTATTATCATCTGTATCAACGTATACATTTCCGAAGCTAACTACCAGCTGATAGTTTTATGAACATTAAAAATGTAAACAAAAATCGTCCAACATACTTTTAAATGGGAAAATTTGAAAACTTCGGCCTCGCCAAAAACCCATGTATACTACGAATTTTGTAAAATCCGTTCTTAGCGGATGCCTACGCCCTAAGAGGAACATCCATGCAAAGTTTCAAGGTTCTAGGTCAAGTAGTTTGGGCTGTACGATGTTTCCACTGAGTGGTATTTGACAAATATATAGTAGATTAATCAGAGTATATCAAACTACAGACTGTCATTGTTTTGTTTACATTTATGCTACTCTAAATTATCACCCCTGTGCAAAGCGATTTGATAAACGCACCTCAACTGTCACGTGGCTATTACGAATGAAATTACAATCCATTTTTGGCGAAGGACTTCATGCTGTTTTTTAGGATTGCTAAATTGAACAAAGCAAAAGGGACAAGTAGAGATGGGCATTCATCAGTTGCAGACAATCCAAGTCCTCCACCTGCAATTGCTATATACGTATAAGACAAGACAAAATTCTTATGGAGATTAAAAAAAATTGTATACATTGCTTTATTTATTAATGTATACTGATGAAACTTGGCATGTTGCTAAAATTAGTTGGTGATATTGACGTTTACATGAAAATAGACATTTTTGTTTCTTGTTGCAGCAAACCTGCGTACTCATTTCTACTGTTTTCTTGTGGAGAGTAATTCAAATTGTATTATCGCTTGTTCGAGAATATACTTGCAATTCGCTGAGTACGCAGGTTTGCTGCGTCGGGGGTTATTTATTCGATAGATGTAGGATGTGTGATGGTATTTTGTATGTCCTCGAACAAATTACTAAATAAATAAAATTTTACACGCAATTTGTATTTGTTTTAGAAGACAAGCAGAAGAGGGAAATTCTACTGATCAGCAGCTTGAAGAGGAAAATCTGACTAATTGTATGCTTCAACAAGAAAGCTGTGTGGAGGATGAACAGTGTGGGACAGTGTGTAGTAGGAGAAGAATTGTGAATATTGGGGACCTTTTTACACAAATCAAACAGTTGGACAATCACAGCCTATTTGGCTGCACATTCGCGGATATTGAAATAGTTTCGGAAAAAAGGGTAGGGATCAAAAGTGGATTCGGTGTCAAATGTAAAATGTGTTCTTACCAAAGTACTTCGTGGACTGAACTAAAAAATGAAAAACTGATGGATGTGAACACTGGTGCTGTTTGTGGGACGGTTACAACTGGCGGTGCTTATGCTCAGTTAGAGGAGTTTTAAATGTCCTCGACATACCACCAGTGTAACAGAAAACTTTTAAAAAGTATGAAGAGAAGGTGTCAGCGGGTTGGACAGCGACGGCGTTGGTGGAGATGGAAGCAGCGGCTGCAGAGGAGGCGCGGCTGGCGCGAGAGAACGGCGCCCTCGATAAGGACGGCACACCGCTCATCACCGTGGTTGCTGACGGGGCTTGGTGCAAACGATCGTACCGGACAAATTACTCCTCCTTGTCTGGCGTTGTAAGTAATCCAATATATTGCTATTCATCTAAAATGTGCATCGTAAGTTTACGACAAACACTGTGCGCTATGTAAAAGGAATTCGATCTTATTATTGTATGTCGTATCCTAGGAATACTATTTTGGAATCACTTTTAATTTTTATTAATAACAACAAAAGTAACATTTTTTCTCCGTAAATCATCAATATTCAACCAGAAATAGGTCAAATTTCGGTTTCTATTTCCCTAGTTTACATCAAACTATTGGCATAACAAATCCTTTTTATCTCGCTCACATTGTTTATCGCAACATTCCGTTGGAAATAAAGTTAGCAGAGGGTGGCAGCGAGGCTATAACGCCTCGTTAGGTTCAAACGCCTTGTTACAAAGTGGTTGCTGGACATTGGCCCCGATGCGACTGGAGCGGCTCGTTCGGTCCGTCTACACATAACACCACCAACTCTCAACCCCAATTACATAATTATTTATTTTTAGCGAATTTCCCCTATAGGGAAGAAGCTATAACCGTAGGTCTCATGGTAAGACCTAAGCCCGAGACCATGATAACTTTTCGTTTTGGGGCACCCAGAAGCAAAAAAAAACACCATTCGTTCAAATTTCTAGATATATATATATATATGTGTCTGTAAGCACGATAGCGCTCGCAAAAATGGTCCGATCGGAATGAAATTTGGCACAGGCGTGTAAAGTAGCAATTATTCGGATGAGTTTGTGAACCAGCCCGATCGGACCACTGGAAGGGGGGGTAAAGGGGGTTGAACCCCCCCAAAAATGGGTTTTTTGAGTTTTTTACACAGAAAAATAAAATTTATCGACTTTTCGTTGGCACCATTGAATTCAGCTCAAAAAAACAAACAATTTGGTATCTTGAATCACAGATCTATGTCCATTGGTTACCGAGATATTGAAAGTGGTAAACACAGTATGCTGTCCCAATGTTAACCTTATGGGAAATAAGTAAAATTCTATATCTCGGTTATTTCTCAACATATCTTGATAAAACTTGGTAAATAGCTTCTTTTAGTTCAGATCTACTAAATATTGAATTAAAACCATCCAGTTTTAATATACCTGTAGCAGCAGACCTGCATACTCATTCCCCATGTTATTCTTATAGAGCTTACCAAAACATTTCAAATCTCGCTATGTTGAATTGAAATACGTTGTTTTGCATTTGACATTCGCTGAGTATGCAGGTCTGCTGCAATGGGGGTATTTTATTTTAAATTATTCTCAACTTTCATTTGTTTCATCGTTCATTTGTTCAACGTTCATTTTGTATTCATCACAAAATAATAACAATTTAACATCTTCTTTTTAATATTTTTGTGCTTTAACGAATTTCCCCTATAGGGAAGAAGCTATTACCGTAGGTATCTTGAAGACCTAAGCCCGAGACCATGATAACTTTTTGTTTTGGGGCCACCAGAAGCAAAAAACACCATTCGGTCGAATATATTGGGTTTTTTGAGTTTTTACATAGAAAAACAAAATTTATCGAATTTTTTTGGCACCATTGAATTCAGCTTAAAAAACAAACAATTTACTATTTTTAATCACTGCTCTATGTCCATCGGTTACCGAGATATTGAAAGTGGTAAACATAGTACGTTGTCCCAATGTTAATCTTATGGGAAATAAGTAAAATTCTATATCTCGGTTATTTCACAACATATCTTGATAAAACTTGGTATTTAGCTTCTTCTAGTCGAGATCTAAATATTGAATTAAAGCCATCCAGTTTTAATATACCTGTAGCAGCAAACCTGCATACTCATTCCCCATGTTATTCTTACGGAGCTTACCAAAACATGTCAAATCTCGCTATGATGGATTGAAATATGTCTTTTGCATTTGAAATTCGCTGAGTATGCAGGTCTGCTGCAACGGGGGTATTTATTTCTTTGTATCGATGTGTCATGTACGCGGCTCATTCCCACACAAGAGCAATTTGCTTATGTGGGAATTATTATTTCACACAATGTTGTATGTAATTGTAAATATTTTCTGGAAATAAACGTTATTTTCAATTTGGATTTGAACTGTAGCCAAAATTAAATCTGCTACGAGTTGGCTATTGGTGTTCTAAATTGGAAAAGAGTTTAATTTTGTTATTACGAATAAAATCAATTAAGTTATTTATAAATAACTATCGTTTTAAAAGGTCATTCCGTGTTGATAATACCTACATTTCTTTAACCTTTCTTAGCCTTTAGTTCTTGGTGATGATCAGGTTTTCCCGATGCGCAGTTCGCCGCGGAAGATATGGAATTTTTTATTTCCCATAAGGATAACATGGGGAATGAGTATGCAGGTTTGCTGCCATAAAAATGGAAATTGCGGGGGTTTTAGACTAAAATGCATTAGATCTTATCTAGATGAAGCCACAAACCAAGTACTTACATGGATGTAAGTACTGATAGTAGTATATCGTCTACTATCAGTACTTACATCCATGATTTGATCAAGCCTTCTTATGATAATTTCTTGTGGTTTTTAAATGGATTTCTTTTTGTTTAGGCAGTTTTATATAGGCCTAATGAAGGTTAGTGAAAATGTTACCCTAATATTCGTAGTTTAGGCCTAACATCGAAATCATATATTTAATTTCGTAAGGCAATTCTTTGCGTCAAAATTGTGAGCGTCCGGCAAGTCGTAGAAAGATGGAAGAGGGCTCAAATTAAAGGTCTCTATTCAGTGATGGCGGGAAAATACTAAAATTGCTTGAAATTCAACAGAAAATTAGATATAACATAAAATATCTGCCATTTAAAAAGCATTAGAATCTAAAAACGACTGCTTTGTTTACATTAAAACATGTCATGTGTTGATTATACTTGGTTTAAAACCACATGATAGATGTTGGTATATACCGGGCCGGCGACAGGGGGGGCAGGGGGGCAAATGCATAGGGGCCCGGGCTCGTAGGGGGCCCGGAAACACCGAGAAAGGGCAGGGCCCGAAACGGCAGAAAGGGGGCCCAAAAACACACGTAAGAAGTAAAAAAAGGGTCGCCAGGTCTTAGGGGCCCGGCGTTGTAGATTGCACAGGGGCCCGAAAATCCTGTCGCCGGAAAAAACTGTTTCTTTTACTTTTTATTTTATAATTTAGGGGCTTTAACATATTCACCATTTTAAAAACATTAGGAATACATACGTCTGTTTTGTTTAAATTAGTAGTAATTGATGCTGATTTAAAGTCAAGTGATTTGTAATATTAGCACTTGACATTTTTAAGGCCTATAACTCTGCCAGTTTTATGTGCGGTCGGAAATGGTCATAATTTTGGCCAGCGATTGAGTGCAACATCAACTTTAAATTTAGCCAATAAAAGTACATTGAATCTTGAATATACAAACACAAAGCATCATTTACTCCCGGGCAACTTTAGGCGCGCGGTGGAGAGGCCCATGAGTGAGTCATACTCCTAATCCCGTTATACAATTAGAATTCAGCCGGCTATTGGCTCTCAATAATTCAATATCACAAAGGCTGGTGTCGTAGGCTGTTTGATGATTTTTAATGATAAACTATGTTGAAAATCTAACCCTCAAAATAATATATTTGCCTAATATGTAATTAAAATAAATTTCAAATAAGCTTGGAAAAGTTTACATTTATATAAATGATTGAAATAACTAACAATTTCAAATCTTACTAATTGATGTTTGTCGAATGGTTACAAATTTCCCAATTTTTCTCGTACGGACTAATATGACTTTTGGTGTACCTAATCTCTGGTCTTTTAAGAGTTACGACGGTGATTAATTGAATTCTAACAGTCAGTTGTTAAAATTTACTACCGTACTCCCAAATTTTCAAGGTCGCTATTTCTACTCTAAAAGCTACGTAATTAGAAATTAAAATTATATTATTGTATACTTATATTTACAGAATATGTTTCTATATCTAATATAATATTCTAAGAATAGTTTTTTATTTCAATCTATGAATGCCAATCAGTAGCCTATGACTTAAACAATTCTTTAAAAAAGTGATTTGAGAATTTTTTGAAGCCTCCATATACGCCACGTGGTTAATGTATGCCACGCGAGTACGGGACAGCAGGACAGTAAAACATAAGAATGGGTTGTGCTGTACCGTATTACAGTATAGGTTACCGACTCATCCCGATGGTGGATGATGTTCTACTATTAGCTAGAGGGTTTCTAGTCCTACTAGTGGCCGCGGCGATGGTGGCGCTACCGCGTTATTGTATTCGAAGGCGCTGTGAAACAGTGATATTTTGGCTGACTCCGGCCGACTCTTAATCCATTAAGCAACAGTCTACGGACGGAGCAACTGCAAGAAGGAAGAAAAAAGTAGGAAGTATTGGGATTGTTTAAATGTTTGTTCAAATGCGAATTATTAATTTATTTTATCGTTAATGATAAGGGGTAGGGAAATGAGGGGTGGTTGGGATTTTTAAGGAAGAGCGTTTTGTAGTCTTTCTGGCTTGGGTCATAATAGAATGCTTGGATGCTTGTTCGGTAGCTGATATGCATTAATAAAAGGATTGCCACAAAAGTGTATTTTGTACGAACAGTTTGTATTTTTGGCAGTGGCGTATATAGAAATTATTTTCGGGGGGGCCAGGGCCGGATTTAAGATTTTGCCACCCATGGGCCCAAAGCATTTCGCCGACCCTCCTCCCAAACGTGACAATTTGCCGGACCTAATCATAGGCGTAATTAAGGGGGAGGGAGGTACTTGCTCCGCCCAATAATTTGTGATTATAATTTATTAGCTAAACCTGATTTTTTAACATTAAAAACACCAATATTTGTGTTTTCCTACAGTTATCTAACAATGTACATGTTCTCTAACTGATTTGAGAAAGCAAAGTGGCCAATTCGCTCATCAGTGAGACAATGTTAACATTGTCTCACTCTAATTACTTTGTCTCACTCCAGATTTGCAACGTGAAGGCACGAAATAGTGAGCGCATAACATGCAGACAAGGTCGTATGCGCGCGAAATACGTTGGCAGCACTGGCTGTAAATCAGCTGGTCAGCTGTTGTACTGTTGTATTTGTCACAACACTTCAGGTCACGGCAGAAACCACCATTTCATTGATTTGCCATTTGTAAACATTGAAGGTGGTTTTGCTGTCTGCTTGTGTTATTTGTCTTTCTATAAGTAATTCTTTGGTTAACAATTCTTTTAGGGTGTTTGTGTTCATTTTTAAGGAGATTATTTTTTGTTTTATAATTTTGTTTCTGATTTATTAATACTACTTTCACATTAAATGTCATATTAAAAGTTAACTTCTATGTAAAAATATGTTACGTTTCTTTACCAATTTATTTGTTTTATGGTAACTGTAGGAAAATATAATGTGCAACTCGAGTGCAAAGTGCAATCGCCTCACTCGATGAAACCATTCCTCACTCGCCCACGGCGCGTGAGTAAGGATTTCTCTCGAGTGAGGCAATTAATTGCTCACTTTGCTCACTAGTTGCACAAATAACTATTGTGTCTGCTGATGTCAGCTGGCGAAAAGCCTGTCAAAATAAAATCATACAAATACTGTGGTGTTTTTCAATGTCAAAATTTTATAATATCCAATATTAACAATTCATTTACAAGAGTGAATAATGTATTTAATTTGTGGCCAAAAAATCAGTTGGCCGCATTTCCGCGGTTTGAAATTCTCTTGATTGTTTCGCCACGATCATGCCACGGCCAGTTCGTGGCAACAAAAGCTTCATTATCGCCTTCTTTTTATCTCGGCCGTTTCGTAGTCGAGAGTCGGCCGGTTGTATCGTGGCCGTCGAATCTCTGTAAATCATTTGCAGGGTGTCTACCAGTCGGCAATTCGGGAATACCCCCGTTTGAGTAGACCAAGTCGGGAAAAAATAATGAATTTAAACATTTGGTCAGAAATTCTGATACGAGTTCTAACAAATCGGAATGTAGCCGTTTTTCATCGTTGGTATCGTCATCGAGGCCGGAAAATCTCTCGATCGAATCGTAAGAAACCAATTTTTCGGTAATATCGTGGCCGGAAATTAGTCGTTTACATCGCGGCTGGAGAATCTCTCGACCGCATTGTTACCGGAAGATCGCTCGCTCGTTTCGCGGCCAGCAAATCTCTCGATAGCATCGCAGCCAAAAAATCTCGGAAATCCCTGTCGCATTATGGCCATCAAGCATGTTTCCCCGTGGCCCTCATATCTCTCAGTCAAATTTGGCCAGAAAATCGTACGTTTGTCCCGCAGTCAAAAAATTACTCGCACGTTTTGCGGTCGGTAAATTGCCTGCTTGTATCGCCACCGGCAGATCTCTTGGTTGCATTGCGTCCGACAAGTCTATCGCTCTTTTCGCGGCCGATGTATTTACTGGCCATGTCATGGTCGAAAAATCGGTCGTTTTTACAGCGGTTGGCACGCAAATATCTCGGACGTTTCGAGGCCGAAAAATACTTCGATTATTTGCAGCCGACGAATCTAGGTTGTGTTACAGAACAAATCTTTAGGATTTGTAGCGATCGGCAAATTCCCACGGTCACTTCTCGGCAATAAAATCTAACGGTTGTAAATCTTAGCCGGTAATCTTGGTTGTATCATAGATGACGTACTCGTTAAATATCTTGGCAGTATCGCAGCTGCGAAACCTCTCAGCTGTAAAACTGTAGGACATTTCGCGGCTTCGCGGCCGTCATTTTGTATATATTTTTAACAAAACTCATAACGCCCTTCCCGCGCCTCCTCCCTCTTATGATCCGATACCACCATCTCCCCGAATAATGAACGACTCAGCAGCAGCGCCCAGGCCAAAAAAATAAGCTTTTGCACCACACTCGCCTTGAGTACAACGACTGCCACCCTTCCGCGCAGGTGGATGATACCGGATGAGGGAATTGCAAATCTGTATTGCTCGAAATTAATTTATTCTCGAAATTCTGCTTTCTGCTAATAAGATTTTGCATATAATTTATCTAAACAATTAACGATATTTAATTCCCACATTATTTTCATTTACCCTTCTAATTTCGGGGGGGGGGCCCGGGCCCCCTGGGCCCCCCCTTATATACGCCACTGATTTTTGGACCCGTTAGTGATGTGTACAACGGCAAAAATGCGGATGCCCGTTTATTTGTTGAGCGGTTAAAAATATTAAAACGCGTGAACGTTATCGTACACTTTCCCCTGAAGGTATGTTATAACGGTTTTATTTTTTTTGCAACAAATAATTTCAATGGAACCATAATTTCATGCAGCAATAAAATATTTTCAAGCCAGAATATTAATAATGATTTTCAATTCAGAACTGGAATTATGGATTTCACTTTGGGCAAACAGGCCTGATCAACCTGCATTGTTTCCTTATCAGCTGGTGAGTCAAATAATAGCTGCAGCTACAGCTGGCCCAACATAGTTCAGACATTCCAAACCAGACAGGATGTTTCTCTCTCTCACTCTCTCTTCTCCCCTCAACTGTTTCTTGAGTTAAAATATCAGAACTCCAGCAACCAAGCCGTGCACAAGACATCACTGGGTTCCTGTCTAGTCTACTTGCTCCCTCCTTTTATGCCCAACGAGGATTTTTGGCAAAGGTGAGATATTTTGATATAAATATTGTTCATAGGTTTCAACTGTTTATTTGAATTTTTAAATGTGTTTGTAGTTATTTAGAATCTGTAAAATTTAAATGGTTTGAGCAAAATCAACGAATATGATAACCAACCGAAATGGAACATGAATAGTGACAAAATAAGTCATGGCAAATGTAATATGATTTTTTTAAGTAGAACATTTTACCAATAATTACAAATGATTTGAATTTTCTGGAAGTTATTTTTGTCAAAATGTTTAATGTTTATGAAAGCATATAGATCTATTGAAGCAAGTTTAATAAATAATTTCACCATGTGCTAATTATTCCTGAGGAAACTTGTAATAGTGATTTCCTGTTGATAATTGTCAGATTTGTGATTTTTGTGACTTAATTATTTAATTGTTCCATGTTCAAGAAATAAATTTTACTTTTACTGTTTAAATAAGTAGTAAGTATAAAAGATTAAATTCAATATTTCTCAGTGAAAGTATTAAACAGCTATCATGATTTATTTATTTTAGGCGAATATTCAAATGTGACCTGTATTGTTCGGGTAGTTGCTGAAATGTTTAACGTTATATGTAAATGTCTACTGATTGTTTCTTAAGAATAACTTTCTATTATATTTGTATATTGTTTTTATGAGATTTAATAGTTAATATGTATTTTGTCAAGCAGTAAATTCTTACTGAAAGTTACTAAATATTTTACTGACAATTTTTATGCTCTTGTAATTTAATTTGTCTTTATGGAAGTTAATAAGTAAAATGCTAAATTAAAATGACATGTTAAATGTTTGTTCATTTTATCAGTAATTATGATAATAATTGAAAATTCTTGAAAACTCATATTAATCAAGTAATTTATCGAATTTTAAAAATAATCTTGAAATATTTCAAGTGTTATTCTAGTTAAACCAGTACCTACCTAGATTCTAGTGCCTAAGTGTATATACAGGGATCACCCCGGGAGCAGACTGCGTGCGGCAGGGTACCTACAACTTACCTGTCTACGCTGAGGGTGCCTACTTACCTGTCTACGCTGAGGCTACCTACAACTGACCTGTCTATGCTGTGGCTTACCTGGCTACCTGTCTCCTACGCGCTGGACCTACCTGGATGGACCTACCTGGATGGACCTACCTACCTTTCGCTGCGCCTAGATACATCGACCTGGAGTTCGACGGCAAATACTGGGCCCAGTCGACTGTGACCGATAAGTGATAGACATAAGCGCTTGCGTAGTATTATTTTGTTGTTGAATTGTTGCAATTGTTGAAATATTACGAAATTTTTATTGAGCTCAGATATTATTGGATAAAAATTCATTGCTCAATTTATATTTAGAAGTTCACGTTATTTATGTAAATCTCTCTTAACTGTTCTTATCTTATGGGGAATTTATTGTCTTTATAGAGCTTTGAAGTTAATATACATGAATAAAAGCAGGCTCTGAATTTAATTGTTTTATTTTCGCCTGTGTTATCTTGTTATATTTAGAAGTTTTTTTAAATGAATTTTACTTAAAATTAAAATATTTAATATTTAATATTTACCTTAATTAACATTTTTTTGCTCATTTTGATATAAAGTTATAGACTATTCAGTGTACAGTGTGGAATAATGAAACCACAGTCAAAGAATTGATTTCAAGATAAACTAACTGAACTTAACTATTTAAATAGTCAAGTATACCATGTTTCATATTCACCAGCCACACTGGTAAACAACAAAAGGTTATTCAAGATTATTCAGTGTGAATATTAGTGTTATAATTGTTATTTATTATTGCTGTATTATTGTGTATTGGTGTTTTGGGTAATTTGTTATTTCATTCTGGTTGGTCGTTTAAAACTTTAATAGTAAATATCTCACCTCAACTTTGGTCGTCGTTGGGTTTTCCTTGTTTACCCAACCTCATCTCGACTACATCAACAAGGTGGCGCCCTCTTTACATTTGGAAAATATATACCTCGGAAGAAATTTTTGTGCACCGTCCCACCCCTACTCGGCTGAGCCACTGGGACCGCTACAATTTGGCGCTCGCAACGTGGGGCCTGTGACTTTATGAAATTTTTGATTTTGCTATCAAAGCGATGACTCAAATGATGAACTCTCACCACCTGCGTAGAGAAGAAATAGAATATGAATTGAAGATTCGTGGTGTACCGATTGAAGGAAATGCAGACAATTTAAGAAAATTATTATCAAATTGTTTTTCAAATAATGTAACACCAGATGACAAGATTGTGGCGAAGTTAGATCCCTTCCAGGAAATTGACTCGTGTGAGGAAAAATGTATCGATCTCAAGAAACTTGTTGATAGTTATGAAGGAAACATAGGAGACAACGAATCAAAGCGACTTAAAGCCAGGTTATGGCACTGCTACTGGCGGGTGGAGAGAATTCCTTTACCAGCAGCATCTGAGGCGAATGACCTTCAAGAGAGGCAAGAAAAAGTACTGACGGAATTGAAAGATCTCATTAATTCTTTTTCGGAATTAAAAGGTGGCTTAAAGAAATCTGAAGAAGAAACGTCTGAAGCTGAAAATATGCCGGACAAAATTGTCAACTCGCCAGATGAAATGGAGAAATTGTCAGATAATGGGCACGATGATCTTAGGCCTACTACTCAGAAACCTTTGATGAAACCAAGAATCTTTCCAACAGCTAATGCTCAGTATTCATCTGAGAATAAACAGTCTATTGAACATCGTAGATTTGAGGATCGACCTTCTTCAAAGATGGTTCCGGTGTACAAGTGGAACTTAAAATTTGATGGCGATGGGAGCCAAAGTGTTGCTTCTTTCATTCAACGGGCCGAAGAACTTAGTAAGGCTAGAGGTGTCTCAATGCAGGAACTTCATGATAGTGCGGTGGATCTTTTTGGTGGTACTGCGCTTATATGGTATCGCTCAGCATGCCAAAGGATTTCATCCTGGGACCAACTTAAGGAAGAGTTGAAAATAGTTTTCCAGAGTGCGGATTACGATGATCGACTGCAATTGGAGATTTTAAGTCGTACTCAAGGTGAAACGGAGAGCCTGGATCTCTTTCTTGCTGCAATGGATGGATTGTTTGGACGATTGTCGACACCTGTGTCGGAACAAATAAAATTATATCGAATTTTGAGGAATGTTAACACCTTTTTGCAAGAGAAACTCTGTATGTTTAACATCACGACACTTGAAGATCTTCGGCGTCTCGGAAGAAGGGCGGAAGTTGGAAGACTGCGCTCATCGACCCTTCAACCACCCCCTCGACCCACTGGTGTTTTAGAACCCGATCTGGCCTGGAATTCAAATCGTAGGAAGCCAATTCATGGGAACGTAGCCTACTTAAATAACAGTCGAGATTCATCCTCACCTTATCCACGGACTCCTCGGAAACTTAAGTGTTGGAATTGTGGAAAAGAAAATCATAGCTACAGAGACTGCAATGAAGACTTGAAGATATTTTGCTTCGGGTGTGGTGTAGCTGGAATTAAGAAGACAGACTGTTCAAAATGCAAATCAAAAAACGCGTAGGCGAGGAGCTATCTACAACTAATTGTGGATCGCTCCGTGGAAATTATGAAATTGAACCGGAAAATCGAAACCCTACTGATCTAATGGCTGTTCAACCGATAGAATTGAATTTTCTTCTGGAATCTCAAGGCAATGATCCTAGACCCTATCTTACAGTTCGGATTTTTGGAGCTTCCTGCAGAGCATTGCTTGACTCAGGAGCTTCTCATACTGTTATGGGCGGAGAACTCATGTGGATTTTTGATAAATTTCCAGCAAGGCTACAACCCCTTTCAGACCAGTATATCTTGACGGCTGATCAAAAGAAACATCCTGTTGTTGGTAAAGTCACACTGCCGTTGACCCTTGCTTACAAAACTAAGAGTCTCACTATTTTAGTGGTTCCCTCATTGGCCCAAGGACTCATTTTGGGTATCGATTTCTGGAACCAAATGCATATAGTCATGGATGCCTACAACAATAGTTGGGAATTTTCGGATGTACTCGAGTCGAGTGGACAAATCTGCTCTGTTGGACTTCTGGATGAGACCAATTTGTCAGAATCCCAAAAGGAAATACTGCAAAATCTTTTGAATAAATATCTGGGCGATAACCAAAATGCTGTCCTCGGCAGAACACACCTGGTAGAACATAAGATCGATACTGGAGATACTCTACCGATCAAGCAACGTTACTACCCCATGTCCCCGACCAGACTGAAGCAAGTTTATGATGAACTTGATAAGATGTTGGAGCAAGGAATAGTGTCGCCGTCAAAGAGCGCCTGGTCATCTCCAATCATTTTGGTCGACAAGCCGGATGGAGGTCAACGCTTTTGTGTCGACTTTCGCAAGGTCAACGCAGTAACTCGAAGGGATGCTTATCCACTTCCTCACGTCACTTCAATTCTTGATCGTTTGAGAGATGCCCGATTTCTTTCAGCATTAGATATAAAAAGTGCGTATTGGCAGATAGCTTTGGAAGAATCTAGTAAGGAGAAGACCGCCTTCACAATACAAGGCCGAGGATTATTTCACTTCAACGTTTTACCTTTTGGCTTACATAATGCCCCTGCCACTTGGCAACGTCTAGTGGATACAGTGTTGGGTATGGACCTTGAACCATACGTTTTTGTCTATTTAGACGATGTTGTTGTTGTGACTCAGACCTTTGAGAAACATGTTGAAATATTAGAAGAAATTTTCAAACGCTTATCTGCTGCCAATCTTACCCTTAACAGAGACAAGTGTCACTTCTGTAAAACGGAATTACGTTATCTTGGATACGTTGTTGACAGACAAGGATTACGAGTGGACCCTGACAAGGTCAATGCCATTCTTCAAATTCCAGTCCCTCGTACTGCCAAGGAAGTCAGACAGTTTTGCGGTACCGCTAGTTGGTACAGGAGATTTATACCGAATTTCGCCTCTCGTCTGTATCCTTTGACTTCATTGCTCAAGAAAAATCAACCGTTCAAGTGGACCGAAGCCGCTCAAGCCGCATTTGACGACATACGTACGAGCCTCGTACAGTCCCCTATTCTTTCATGCCCAGATTTTGGAAAGCAATTCACTATTTCTTGCGATGCTTCAGGAATAGGAATCGGATGTGTACTCTCACAAAGTTCTGACAGCGGAGAGAAAGTGATAGCTTATGCTAGCCGAACTCTGAGCAAGACTGAACAAAAATTCTCAGCAACTGAGAGAGAATGTCTCGCCGTAATTTGGTCAATTGAAAAATTCCGTCCCTACATAGAAGGCACCCATTTCGAAGTGATCACCGATCATCATAGCCTCTTATGGCTTCATAATCTGAAGGACCCTCAAGGCCGTTTGGCTCGGTGGGCATTAAGGCTCCAACCGTTTGACTTTACCTTAGTTCACCGTAAGGGCAAGGAACATGTTGTTCCTGATCTCTTGTCTAGAAATCCTGTAGAATCTTCGCCAGCTGAACCCATCATCGATTCAATCAATCTTAACCTACCAATTAAAGACAAGTGGTACTTGCGGATGATAGAATCAATCAAGAAGAATCCAGACCTCTACTCCTCCTGGAAGATAGTTGACAATCAACTCTGGAAATGTCTACCTGCATCTACATCAGTTGGTGATGAGAAAGAAGATTGGAAGCTTGTTATACCCAAGGACCAACGTCAAGAAGTTTTAAAGGAATGTCATGACGCTCCAACTTCTGGACACATGGGAACCTACAAGACTTACCACAGACTTCTGAAGAAGTATTACTGGCCGAAGATGAGGAAGGACACAGCAACTTATGTTTCTCGGTGCAAGACTTGTCAGCAGACAAAAACCAGTGCTGTGAAGCCAGCAGGACTTATGGGAACACAACGAATAGTTGACCGACCCTGGCAGACTCTCAGTCTGGATCTAATGGGCCCGTTTGTTCGGTCTTCGAGAGGATTCAAATACCTTTTGGTAATTGTTGATTACTTCAGCAAATATACTCTGTTGTATCCACTAAGAGCTGCTACTGCGAGACTTGTCTCGAAGCACTTGGAAGAAGATGTTTTCTTAGTGTATGGCGTTCCTGACTTTGTCATTTGCGATAATGGATCGGAATTCATTGGACAGCAGTTCAAGGCCTTACTTCAAGAATATAAGGTGAAGACAATCTATACACCCAGCCGCCACCCACAAGCTAATCCTACTGAGCGGGTAAACCGAACCATAGGAAATATGCTGAGAGCGTATGTTGGGGATAACCATCGCCACTGGGATGTCAAGCTTCCTGAAATAGGCTGTGCATTACGGACTGCAGTTCATGAGACCACTGGACATTCTCCAGCTTTTCTAGTTTTTGGTCATGATATCAACTTGTCGGGGAAGGGATCTGAAAGTCTTCATGAAGAATCTTTACCTCAACCTACCAGCACAGATGATCATCTCCGGAAGCTGAGTCGCTTGGAAGAAGTATTCAAAGAAGTCAAGGAACGAATGAAGAAGGCTCATGACAAGAACACTCATCGTTACAACCTGCGAAGAAGAGAGCAAGAATTTCAAGAAGGGCAACAAGTGTTGAAGCGGAACTTCGCTCAAGCTGATGCCGCTAAGTACAAATCATCGAAGCTCTTTCCAAAATTTGTTGGACCTTACCGCATCAAGAAGAGGATATCTCCCGTCACCTACCAGCTCCAGGCAGAAGATGGGCAACCCATAGGAACATGGCATACCTCTGACTTGAAGCCATATCTTGAGTGATAGAAGAAAATTTGGGAAATTTTCTTAGGGGAGAGGGAGTGATATAACGGTTTTATTTTTTTTGCAACAAATAATTTCAATGGAACCATAATTTCATGCAGCAATAAAATATTTTCAAGCCAGAATATTAATAATGATTTTCAATTCAGAACTGGAATTATGGATTTCACTTTGGGCAAACAGGCCTGATCAACCTGCATTGTTTCCTTATCAGCTGGTGAGTCAAATAATAGCTGCAGCTACAGCTGGCCCAACATAGTTCAGACATTCCAAACCAGACAGGATGTTTCTCTCTCTCACTCTCTCTTCTCCCCTCAACTGTTTCTTGAGTTAAAATATCAGAACTCCAGCAACCAAGCCGTGCACAAGACATCACTGGGTTCCTGTCTAGTCTACTTGCTCCCTCCTTTTATGCCCAACGAGGATTTTTGGCAAAGGTGAGATATTTTGATATAAATATTGTTCATAGGTTTCAACTGTTTATTTGAATTTTTAAATGTGTTTGTAGTTATTTAGAATCTGTAAAATTTAAATGGTTTGAGCAAAATCAACGAATATGATAACCAACCGAAATGGAACATGAATAGTGACAAAATAAGTCATGGCAAATGTAATATGATTTTTTTAAGTAGAACATTTTACCAATAATTACAAATGATTTGAATTTTCTGGAAGTTATTTTTGTCAAAATGTTTAATGTTTATGAAAGCATATAGATCTATTGAAGCAAGTTTAATAAATAATTTCACCATGTGCTAATTATTCCTGAGGAAACTTGTAATAGTGATTTCCTGTTGATAATTGTCAGATTTGTGATTTTTGTGACTTAATTATTTAATTGTTCCATGTTCAAGAAATAAATTTTACTTTTACTGTTTAAATAAGTAGTAAGTATAAAAGATTAAATTCAATATTTCTCAGTGAAAGTATTAAACAGCTATCATGATTTATTTATTTTAGGCGAATATTCAAATGTGACCTGTATTGTTCGGGTAGTTGCTGAAATGTTTAACGTTATATGTAAATGTCTACTGATTGTTTCTTAAGAATAACTTTCTATTATATTTGTATATTGTTTTTATGAGATTTAATAGTTAATATGTATTTTGTCAAGCAGTAAATTCTTACTGAAAGTTACTAAATATTTTACTGACAATTTTTATGCTCTTGTAATTTAATTTGTCTTTATGGAAGTTAATAAGTAAAATGCTAAATTAAAATGACATGTTAAATGTTTGTTCATTTTATCAGTAATTATGATAATAATTGAAAATTCTTGAAAACTCATATTAATCAAGTAATTTATCGAATTTTAAAAATAATCTTGAAATATTTCAAGTGTTATTCTAGTTAAACCAGTACCTACCTAGATTCTAGTGCCTAAGTGTATATACAGGGATCACCCCGGGAGCAGACTGCGTGCGGCAGGGTACCTACAACTTACCTGTCTACGCTGAGGGTGCCTACTTACCTGTCTACGCTGAGGCTACCTACAACTGACCTGTCTATGCTGTGGCTTACCTGGCTACCTGTCTCCTACGCGCTGGACCTACCTGGATGGACCTACCTGGATGGACCTACCTACCTTTCGCTGCGCCTAGATACATCGACCTGGAGTTCGACGGCAAATACTGGGCCCAGTCGACTGTGACCGATAAGTGATAGACATAAGCGCTTGCGTAGTATTATTTTGTTGTTGAATTGTTGCAATTGTTGAAATATTACGAAATTTTTATTGAGCTCAGATATTATTGGATAAAAATTCATTGCTCAATTTATATTTAGAAGTTCACGTTATTTATGTAAATCTCTCTTAACTGTTCTTATCTTATGGGGAATTTATTGTCTTTATAGAGCTTTGAAGTTAATATACATGAATAAAAGCAGGCTCTGAATTTAATTGTTTTATTTTCGCCTGTGTTATCTTGTTATATTTAGAAGTTTTTTTAAATGAATTTTACTTAAAATTAAAATATTTAATATTTAATATTTACCTTAATTAACATTTTTTTGCTCATTTTGATATAAAGTTATAGACTATTCAGTGTACAGTGTGGAATAATGAAACCACAGTCAAAGAATTGATTTCAAGATAAACTAACTGAACTTAACTATTTAAATAGTCAAGTATACCATGTTTCATATTCACCAGCCACACTGGTAAACAACAAAAGGTTATTCAAGATTATTCAGTGTGAATATTAGTGTTATAATTGTTATTTATTATTGCTGTATTATTGTGTATTGGTGTTTTGGGTAATTTGTTATTTCATTCTGGTTGGTCGTTTAAAACTTTAATAGTAAATATCTCACCTCAACTTTGGTCGTCGTTGGGTTTTCCTTGTTTACCCAACCTCATCTCGACTACATCAACAAGGTGGCGCCCTCTTTACATTTGGAAAATATATACCTCGGAAGAAATTTTTGTGCACCGTCCCACCCCTACTCGGCTGAGCCACTGGGACCGCTACAATGTTGTTTTCATTATCACTATGTTATATATTATCATTATATTTTTTCATCACGCTGTGATGAGTTGAGTAAAGTAAGCTTAAAGAAAGAGTGTATAGAGTTGAAAAAGAATTAAAGGAGGTTGAGTTTTGTCTTTAATTGGAGGGGGGGTGCAATAATTTGCATAACACATGATTTGGTTTTCTGTGTGGGTTGGTGCACTGTGAGAGTTTGTTTGGTAATTTTCAACTATACTTGGTGGTCACTACACAGTATTTAAGCCCTTATTGCTCCGAAAGGTATATTATCACCGAAAAAATTTTCGTAATAGTGCTCTATCGGAGTTACGCTTTCGGAGTAGTGCTATTTCGGAGTTGTGCTTTCAGAATAGTGACCTATCGGAGATATGCTCTTCTAATAATGTATTTATAACTTCTAGGCATTGATCTCATTTCTAACTTTCAAGCGTTTTTTTAGGCATAATTCCGAATTACACTACTCCAAATGTCATAACTCCGAAAGGCACTATTCCGAAAACATATTTCCAAAAATGCACATTTCCAAAAATCTTAACACCAGTTCTTTCGGAACAGTTCCCTTCGGAGACATGACTTTCGGAGTTGTGCCCTTTCGAACATATGCTTTCGGAGCACTGCCTTTCGGAATTATGACTTTCGGAGTTGTGCTCTTTCGGAGATATGCTTTTGGAGTTTTGCTCTTTCAGAGTTATGGCTGTCGGAGTTGTGCCTTTCAGAAATACGACGTACTGAGTGACGCCTCGACGCCTAAGCAAATTCTATAGCCAATTTGTGAATAATGGCCGAGTGTTGTTTTTAATAATGGTTATGCTCTTTCGGAGATATTCTTTCGGAGTTGTACTCTTTCGGAGAAGCGCTTTTTAGTTTTGCTCTTTCGGAGTTATGACTTTCGGAGTCGGGCCTTTCGGAATTGTGCTCTTAAAAACACATTATAAAGTTAGAAATAAGAGAAATTTCCAAAGGTTAGTTACAAATTAAATATATGGTAAAAAAACATATCTCCGGAAGTCCGGAAGAACACTACTCCGAAAACATATCTCCGAAAGAGCACAACTCCCAAAGTCATAACTCTGAAGGACACTGTTCCGAAACAATTCAACTCGGAGTAAAGACTTTTGGAGATCTTTGTCGGAAATGTGCTTTCGGAGCTTTGCCTTTCGAAATTATGAATTTCGGAGTTTTGTTCTCCGTAACTATGCCGTAAAAAATACATATTTTATTTCGGAGGTAAGCCTTTTGAAGTTATGACTTTCAGAACAATGCATGGCACTCGGTTGACGTTGAAATTAAATTAATTGAGTAAAATAAGACACACATCACTTAAAGTTCACGCATTATATCTCCGGCTATGACTACTTCGCTACTAACCGTATCATATTATGATATTTTAAACATATGATTTTGGTAAACACTGTGTTTGACGAACAGCGGGACTGTAGAATAATGTTTTCAGAAAAGTACCCCCTCACCCCCCCCCGCGCCTTGCAAGCAGCTGATTTGGTCATAGCCGGAGATATAATGCGCGAACTGTACTGAGTTGGCATCACTGAATATTTGTTGAGACTATATTATCTGGGCCAAGGTCTGTAGATAAGAAGATAACAATAACAACACTATCATGCTGTCAGGTTCCCTTAATCCCTAAGGCCTGTGGAACCGGAACCACAGTTATAAGTTTCCGGTCTATAAAAGACGTCAGGATTTGTTTCATTTTTGATTGAGATAACCTTTTGACAATAGTACTGTAATTCTTCTTTTCTCTTCCTCTCTGCAGACCTTGGGGCTGGGCCAAGGCCACTGGCTGGGCGGCTGGACGCAAGAACAATAAATAATCCCATAAGGCCTGTGGAACCAGGTGATTATATAAGTTTCCGGTCTTGCGGTCTATAAAAGACGTCCTGATCCCAGCTGGAGGTGATATGTTTCCGGTCTACAGAAGACGTCAGGGTTTGTTTACATTTTTGATTCAGACAACCTGAGTAATAATTTTCTTCTTTTCTCTTTTCTTGTTCAACAAACCATTAAACCATTTATGCAAGGCTACATATGACTTTATGTAATTAACCCAATCTAAGAAAATTAATTACAGTGTACGGAGTACGGATCAACATTGGGAGCAGCCAGGACTAGTGTACTCCGAGGTTGCAAGTTTTTTAACCTAGCCTGCTTAATAAAAAAAGAATACCATAAATACCTTGTGGCGTGGGCGGGCTAGGGCTAGGCCTAGGTTAGGTTAGGGGCGTTAGGGCCAGTGTTTCCACTTTAAGGGATTTTATCCCTTTTCAGGGATAAATCAGGCTCTCGAGGGATAAGAGCGGGATTGAGGGATTTCTAGGGATAATTAAGGAAATAAATTAAATAACTGTATAGACGAAACACGATTATTCCTAGCCCCGCCACCATACGTTACTTATTTGCAATATTTTATAATGGTGTTCTCAAATTGTTAAAGCAATTAATTTTACATTAAAATGTCATCAAACTACTTTCGTGTTTTGCAGTGTTCCTCCTGGCCATAGCTGTGTGGTAACTCCTTGGTTCAATTATATTTTAATTTAAATTATTAATCATATCGTCTCTTAGTCAAGAACAAAACATTTTAACACTCGCTTCCCTTTTTATATGCTGCCATCAGCTTGTTTTATTCACATTAATAAAGTCAAAATTTCAGTTACGTACGAATACACACTATTACAACACAAAAAATACAAAATGACAAAATTGTATGGATTCGTTACTGAGGGATAAGAGTTTGGAACTCAGGGATTAAAAGGGATTTTTCGGGCGCGCTACGTTGAGGGATAACAAGGGAATTTTTGGGCGTTAATGTAGGGATTTTATATTTTACTCTGTGGAAACACTGGTTAGGGCTAGGACGGGCTAGGGCTGGGCTGAGCTGGGCCTATTACTTTTCTTCGCTCGGTGTTTTTTAATGAATTAATTCTCACACTGGAACTTGATGATTGTTGGTATGAACTCTATTAAAATAGACTATTTAAGTTTTCTATTCATTGTTATTTATAACATCATGATCATTATAATATGATATTAGTCGGCCCTATTGATGTGTGGTAAATATCAAGGATGATTTTTTACCCTATTGTGAAATACTACCGTATTGAATCGTTGAACAGTTGAACGGTAATTTAAACTCTCTAGTTACATTACAGATTACATGAGCCTATCGCTGAGGTAGGCTTAAGTCTCTTGAGGGTATGAGGAATACAAATGATGAGCGAGCACTCTTAATGCGGATTACAGGGATCAAGTAGGGGCTAGTTGGAAAGAGGAGTTGCTTCTCGCCTCATGATATCAGTCTGGGTGAATGAGTAGCATTATAGGTAAGGGAACGTTTCAAAGAGTTATCTGTGATGTGTTTCCACTAAATCAGAAACCGAACTGAAATTCATTTGCAACTATCCCAACAAAAACGTTGTTTGTGTGTCCAGTATGTTATCACTACAATTAAAATTTGGACCAGTGAAACCAAATGCCTTTTCGACTGCTTGCTCGTCCAGTTTAATGGATCATTTAGCTTGACCCGTGTAAATCTGCCCTTACGGACATAATCTTAGGCTTGTTTATTCATTTGTACAGCCTAGGCCAGACTGAATCCTTGGATTGAAGCCAATTAACAGAAATAAATGCAGGAGTTCAACATAGCAAGTTCGGAATGGGGATTTTAGTTGTTGAAAATATGCAAACTTACGCTGTACTTATGGTGTTTTTTAAGTATGGCAGGGTAGTAATTAAGGGCCGTAGTTCCTTCGAATGTAATTTAAAGCTCTTTGTTAAGGTTGTAGACCTTATTTGGAACTGCTGTTTACATTTAGGCTAGTTATTAATTAGTAGGGTATTTTCCCATCTGTGGAATTGTCTCTATGTTTGCCTGGACCACAGGTCCAGTGCATGAACTTCAAAATCACAGCTATTGTGAAAATTCAATTTAGTCTAATGGAAGCAAATGAGCGTAGCAAGTCAATGTCTAATTTAACTGATTTGTATCTAAACCAAACCCCATGTTTAGGGGTTCAAATTCATTTATCCCTATTTTGTTATAGATCCGGTTTATATATTGTAGGCATAAACCCTTAATTTTTGGATGAGAAATTTAATCGAGCCATTGGTGTCCCAGTAAGTAAGTGTCCCTCCTCTGATAGATAAGTTACATAAGGGATGCTTTCGATTATTTTTCAATAGAACTCATTAAGATTCAAGGTAGGTACCTGGTTTTCTCCATCCATCCACCCTCAGCACCGATGAAACAAAAAACCATGACAGTTCTACAGTCCAGATCTCAATTTTCCCATGTGACCAGTTAAGTAAAACTTAGCAGTTTTCCTATGTGACCTATGTTTATAGTTAGTTTCCTATTGACCCCTAGTTTAAAAATATTTGAGAAGATGTGATTTGATCAAAGTGAGATACCTTTTAAAATATGAAATAGCCTTGATATTTGAATTTATGTAACCCTCTATGAATATTTCGAAAATAAAAAATGTCTAACTCAAGATTGACTGGTAGGTTAAAAAATGGAGCGGTCATTAAACTTGGTGGATTTGCCGATGGATGTGATTGAGGTTGTTGCGAGGGACCTGACCATACGAGACTTACTGGCGTGTTGCGCTACCTCGCGACAAATGAGAGAGATCTTCAACGACGACTGCATTTGGCGTCCCCGCTGTGACAAGAACTTGTGTCAGTACCTGAAAGTTACTCCTTGTAAGGTGAGATTTTACAATACATTAGGCCTACTTCACAAGGTGATTGAAAGTCGATGGGAGAAAAATGTTGGTTTGATAGTGTGAAGCAAATGGAGTTGAAATATACGCAATTCTCTTTGTTAAACTGATAGCGGCCTCTTATCCATGATTTTACATTTCACTACCAAAAGAAACAGAAGTTACTATTAAAAATATAATCAATTTTCAGTCGGCTAATTTTTTTATAATTTTGGGAATAAGCTGTTACCGGTACGGTACCTTAAGTCTCAGAACAATACTTTTAACTTTTAACTTGATTTATTTTTGTGGCCCCAGATGCCTAGAATGCCATTTCTTCACTTTCGTAGGTAGAGTAGACTCCCTCTTATTCAAACACATTTTAACCGGACATCGGTTTAACCGGACTACACTAGACGAATGTAAACATCTTTTTAACCTTAAAATTTTTATCAAAACATCAGTTTAAACGGATGTGATTGGCAGGAAATGGATGGTAAGCTACTGTATCAACAATTGTTCCGGAAATATATTTGGGACCAGTGATGACGGGACTACATTTATGCTCTCTTCAATTCAAGTAAAATGAGTTAGTTTCTGAATGATTGAGGAAAGATATTGACACCTCCCTTGATAAATATATATTAGACGAATTATCGTAAAAGGTCTAAATGTTAATGTTATGATTTAATAATGAAATTTAGGAATCGCTGGTTTAACTAGAAAATCAGTTTTCTAGACAGGCCTTGGTCCTGAGGCATCTGGAAAAGAGGGAGTCTATTGTATACTGACCTAAAGCATGATAACTCGCATAAAAATAATTTGATCTGAATAAAATTTGGCACAGATATGCTAAATAGTAATTATTTAAATGTGTTTGAAAACCAGCCTGATTGGACCATTAGAAGGGGGTTAAATCCTTCAAAAAATTTATTTTGGGTTTTTTTTTACATTGAAACATAAAAATTATAAAATACTGTTTCAGACCATTGAACTTAGCTTGAAAAAACAAATAATTTAGTACTGTATTTTGAATTATTGCTCTGTATCCATTGATAATGTGTGCTCTATGGCCACCGAGATATCGCCTGTGGTAAACACAGTATATACGGTGAGTGCACTAGTGAATGACCACCTTCATTGAATGACCGGTTTGCAGAAAAAATTCATAATTAGAATTTCAATTGAGTTAAAATAAATGGAAACACCTGTAAAAGGATGCTGTTATTCTTAATTATTATTTTAATAACACCTTAGGATGAAGTGTTAAGTTTTAATTTACCTTTAAGTGTTTTTACTGACTTGATTATGGCCATCAGAGCCTCGATCACTATAGTTTGATTCTATGTAAGACAATTTTTATTTTTCAAATTAACGGCTAAATATTTCTTCTAGTATTAGTTTTATAGTTTATGACTGTAAATGAATAGTTTACATAGTGTTTAAATCGTATGCTTATGATCTTTAAACAATATTAATAACGTTTTCGAGACCGGTCATTTACTGAATAAAAATTTTGTCAAAACTAGTGAATGACCGATTTGGTTATTTACCGAGATATTACACAAATTATTCAATTGATTAAAAAAAAACTACAAAAATAGTAATAATGTACTTTGTTTCTTCATATTAGTTAACTTTTAAGGGGTTCTCGTCCTATTCAGTAAATGACCAGGGATTAAGTAGTAAATATCTCGCAATATTTTTGGCTGGTCACGCTTAATTTTATTAAGGGAAAAATGGCAGATATATAAATAAAGAATACAAATTCTGACTTTTGGTTGAAACATACGCTTAGAAGATGAGCACATCTTCAGGTATCCTTTGTGAAGAAAACATCCCTGACTAATCTGCATTCAAAAAATAGAAGTAGTCAAATGACGCACCATTTAAATAAAAAACGTCTTATAACACTTAAAAATATAATATAAGTGTTGAAGACGTTTTTTATTTACATACAGTGAATCATGTTTTTATTTACATCAACACGTATCATGCTAATCAAGAAGTTATCTAACAATAAAATAAAAATGGAAGTAGAGGAGTGGTTAAAAGAAAAGCCAACGATGAAGAAAGAAGGAGAGCCACGCAAAGACGAAAGAAAGAAGCAATTAAAAGTTTTGAGTGTTGGTTACAATGAAATCAAAAATATAAAAAATTGAGGCTGAAAAAATTTTGCATTCATTACTTGATCTAAAAGGAACTTCACAAAAGTGTTATTTATCATTATTTTTGCGATAGTTTTTTGGAACTTAAAAAATATTTCTAGATATATTTTATATCTGTGTGAGTCTAAATCAACCTGGTCATTCTCTGAAACATGATCCCGGTCATTTACTGACACGAGACCGGTCATTCACTGAAACCATGACATAGTTTTCTTAAAAATTAATTAGATATTTAGATTTATAAGTAATCTAAATTTACTCCATATTTACATTCATAAGTATAATATCCTATGTCAATCTATAGATCTTTTGCAAGAGTTAGACGATATAGAACACATCAAAATCTATTTAATGTGGAAGTAATCGCAATTTCTTTTGAGATCTCACCCTTAACCGGTCATTCATTGATAACTCACCTTACGTTGTCCCAATTTCAACCTTATGGGGAAAAAAATAAAATTCATGTGATGTAATGTAATATACCTCTCAACATAATCTGAATAAAACTAGGTAGAATATGTGCCTCAACGAGTTGAAATCATCTGCTGTATTGTATTGGAAATTTCATATTTCCATGGCAGCAACCTGGCATACAGTTCGTGCATTATATCTCCGGCTATGACCACTATGCTACTAACCATATCATTTGATATTTAAAACATATGATTTTGGTAAACACTGCGTTTGACACACAGCAGGGCTGTAGAACAGTGTTTTCAAAAAAGTACCCCCTCTCCCCCCCGCGCCCTGCAACCAGCTGCTCTGTCATAGCCGGAGATATAATGTGCGAACTGTACTTTCCCATGTTGTTTTCATTGAAAACGTTTTTGTATGCTCATCTTATGATTTTAAGTTGATTTTACTTGGTTTGAGGCTCTGTCTAAACGATTTATTCAAGCATTTGAAATTCACTGAGTATGCAGGTATGCTGCAATGGGTTATGAAAGCTGGCAAAAATTTTTTTCTTAAGTGTGATGGTTTTATATGTGTTTTTTATACGTATTATTTTGATAAAAATCACATGACGAATAAATGCTCAGGAGACTTTCTGAACAATGTCCTAAAGGAGTTACCGAGGTGGTAGCTCAGAGATAAAGCTATGTCCATGTGTGTCAAACGCGGGACCTGATTAAGAGGTGTGGCGTCTCTAGGCTTCAGTTAATTTTGTGCCCCCCCTCCCTCCCGTTCACCCCCTCCTACCACTTCACCCCCCCCACACCTTGACTTAAATGTGGTTATGTATGTTTATAACATGAAATTACAGATTGGATTCTTTTAGAACTAATAACTTTAAAACTATATTTAACTTGGAAACTATGGACCTTGGAAAGAAAGTCGTTGACGCTTTTGTGGTAAGTTAACTTCGGGCATTTCGGGCTTTTGTAACCCAAAAAAGGTCCTGAATTCCTCAGGAATGTAATTTTTTGGATGGGTTTTCTTAACAAGAACAAAAAATGACAACCACTTCTAGGAGAAGCCGACGCTGAAGACAATCGATTCAACAGGAAAACAACTGATTGATTACTGGATTGCTCTGGTTGTTTGCTGTTGTTGAGTGGTCTCATCATTTTTTTGTGATGGCCTGTTGCCTGTCCTTTTCCCAATCAATTACTGTATGATGGAAGCACAACAGTCGCAGTGCTTATTATCTATATAGACCTATTTTCTTAACGGGACATCTTTTTGGGATACTGTGCGAGAGAGATGGAGAATCTTGTAAGGGAATTGTAAGCTTGTTAACCCGTCACAGTCCTTTGTGGTGACATGCTTGATCATGATTGGCTGAAGCAAATTTTTTTTTCAATTTAACAGTTTTGTTTCAGTTGTTATATACTTACTTTGATACGATAATCCCTGAACCTAATACTTTGTAACTGTTATTAGCAAAAATGTTTGATTTTATATCGTCAAAATCAGGAGAAGAGTAAAATGGTTTAGACATGAAACAGCTGTTAATAGCTTTTAAAATTAAGGCTATCTGCAAGAAAAGAAACATCAGTGACCGAATATAAATCTATATATATAAAGGAGAAGAGGTTTTCTATCGGACAGCAAATCTCCAAAACTATAAGACCTAAAGAGTTGAAATTTGGCACATGTGCTCCCCTTGGGTCTTAGATGCACACTAAGAAACGGTTTTACAAAATTCCTAAAGGGTTTTGCCCAATTGTACTTCAAAGTTTTAATGTTAAATTATAGGGAAGGATATAAGGTTGTCATGACAACCTTAAAAATATGACAAATTAAATCCTAAAACAAGACAAAGGAAGTTTTTATGTTTTTTCACGGGTGGAACTGTGTTGAGCAGCTAGTAATGTTATAAAAATTCTTTTGTAGATTTGATTGTTATACATCTGATAATGTTCTCCATTTTGACCTGATATCTATTATTCAGTGTTTCATGATGAGGCCAACCATATATCGTCAATTCTTTCACTTGAATTTTTTTTTATATTGAAAAAAATTATGTTAAAAACTTAAAACTCAATGTAAAACTGATCCATTTATTTCATATTGGCAAATACTATATTGGTTCAGTCCCGGGATTAATGTTTGCAGTCCCGTAATCCCGGGACTAAAAATATCGGCTGGGATTGGATTCCCTATTTACACCTTAAAATTAGAAATAAAAGTGAAATCTCCCAAGGCCGAAACATGTTTATTGTAATACTAGCTGTTCTACGCGTTCTGCCCAGTTTATAGGACTTGACTGTATACCTCTAAGCCCATCTTCTCAATACAACAAGTATGCCAATAAGTTAATCAAAATTGTTTGTGTTGGTGAAAGTTTGATTTTTTGCAGGTGGAGCCTCATTTTATCCCACCTGAGTTTGGTCCGTCTACTCTAAGCCCAGTTCCACAGTGGAAGTCAGATTTCATGTACCAGAACCATTTATGGAACAATTGGCGCCAAGGGCTCGAGAAAAGAGAACCTGTCCGCAGTGTGGAGGAATCCAAAGCGAGGATAAGGGATGATGCACTGTTTCATTTTTTCCTCAATAGCGACTGTATAATCGCAGTTTACAATAACAGAATTGAATTCTTTGATGTCAGGCAAACTCCACTAGTGAAAGCTGCCAGTAATATCATGTTCCCAAACGGTCTGACAGCAACCGATGTCAAAATACTGGCTTGCAACCGTTTTTTGGCTCATAACCGTTTTGTTATTGTTTTGTATAAAAACTTAGTCTTAGTTTACCAGGTGGACCTTTCTTCAAAAGAGAGCACTCTAAAGCATGTTTTTTTTAGTGAGGACACAAGAACCAATTCTGATGTTAACGAGGTAGGTGATTTGAATTCTTTTGTCGCGAATGCAAAAGGGACACTCAACAATCAAATTGTAATGACCTCTGCTGAAATTGTAACAAAGAATCTCTTTCTCGTGTTTCGAGAAGGTGAAACAAATATCCACATCTGGAATCTAGAAAGTGGACTGAAAATAAAAATGCAGGATTGTCCAGTAAAAACGGGGTCTTTTACATCAGCCTCTTACTGCAAAGGAACTACGAACGTGATCCTCACTGTTGAGGACAGAAAAAG
Source organism: Flexamia atlantica (assembly GCA_035578135.1). Classification (NCBI taxonomy): domain Eukaryota; kingdom Metazoa; phylum Arthropoda; class Insecta; order Hemiptera; family Cicadellidae; genus Flexamia; species Flexamia atlantica. Next base: position 46,129,834 of record JAQJVK010000004.1, read on the forward strand.
ACCAAACAGTTTAACATTACTTGCCTATGATTTTGCAATGCTCGAATTTCTACCATTTCAACTAACTTTTGAAGGTCGTGTGGAATATTGCCCTCTTGGAAAACATATCGCCATTTGGTTAAATGGATTTTTGAATGTTTATAATTATGAGACTTCCAAATCGCTCTTGGAAAACCAACCAATTCAATCAGTTTGTAAGGGCTTTAGGAACAACTTTGTATTTGTGGAAAACAATACAGCCTTAAAAATGTTCTCCATTTCAAGGGAATCAGTAATCACTCTCATATGTTTGGCCCTCCCAACAAATATTTCATGGTATCAGTCTGGTAGGTTTTCCCCTACGATCAGTATAGAAAGTAGGATTGATTTTGAGGTTTTAAGCGATAGATTCATTCAAATCAGTTCATCTCTTGGTTTCTGCACCTATGAAGTAGACGAGATGTTCAGTTTGAAAAAAACAAATCAAAGGTTAGGGTTTCAGAGTTGTAGCTTTTTCCTTAATGAAACATCATCCAGGTACATTGTCAGGCTGGGATGGGGTAAAGTAATTCACTTTTGGTAAAAAGTGCTTATTTGTGCTGCCCGAATCAGTTCACTGAGATATCTCGCCCACATTTTAAGAAACCCTACCAACAGCTGTAGATGAAAGTCTTACTTTCTTTAAAACCTACTTTTTAGCGAATTTCCCCTATAGGGAAGAAGCTATTACCGTAGGTCTCATGGTAAGACCTAAGCCCCAGACCATGATAACTTTTCGTTTTGCAACCCCCAGAAGCAAAAAACACCATTCGTTCGAATTTTTAGATATATATATATATATCTATATATCTATATATCTATATATCTATATATATATGTGTCTGTTAGCACGATAGCGGCCGTAAAAATGGTCCGATCTTGATGAAATTTGGTACAGACATGTAAAGTGGTAATCGATTGGACGAGTTCGTGAATCAGCCCGATCGGACCACCGGAAGGGGGGGTAAAGGGGGATAAACCCCCCCAAAAATGGGTTTTTTGATCATTTTACATAGAAAAATAAAATTTATCAAATTTTTGTTGGCACCATTGAATTCAGCTCAAAAAAACAAACAATTTAGTACTTTGAATCACTGCTCTATGTCCATTGGTTACCGAGATATTGAAAGTGGTAAACACAGTACGTTGTCCCAATGTTAACCTTATGGGAAATAAGTAAAATGCTATATCTCGTTTATTTCTTAACATATCTTGATAAAACTTGGTAAATGGCTTCTTCTAGTTTAGATCTACTAAATATTGAATTAAAACCAACAAGTTTAAACATACCTGTAGCAGCAAACCTGCATACTCATTCCCCATGTTAATCTTATGGAGCTTACAAAAACATGTCAAATCTCGCTATGTTGGGATTAAAATATATTGTTTTGCATTTGAAATTCGCTGAGTATGCAGGTCTGCTGCAACGGGGGTATTGTTAAGTAATAATCATAGATTAATTAACATATACATTAACAATTAACAGTATATCCTAAGCAATGCCAATTTTTTAAGCAAAAATGAATGCAAGATGTTCAAAACAATAATGAAAAAAAACCTTTTCTATCCCGTATTGTCCTATTTCATTCCTCCATATTACAGGCAAATTCCCTGTTGTGTTAACCTTCCCAACCAGCATTAACCTTCAAACATGTTTTATTGTTAGGATAATAGTTCATATCTCTGATATCATCCAAATGATCTGAAGCTACCAATTGTCAAAATGACAAATAACAAATCTTTATTGTGTGTGCTACATCTGTTTCAGTTATTGAAATAGTAATACACAGACAGGTACATTGTCAAGGTTTTACGGCACAAAGTAAAGGCTTCTAAATTCTAAAAATATTGGTTTTTGAAATTTCAACCTATTACCTAAATGAACTAAAAATAAAAAATTATGCTCAGGCTTGTTATTAAGAGTTGCTAACAAATTCCTCAAGGCTGTAATAAGCTTTTTCTATTAGAATTGTTTTAATATTGTGTATAAATTTTCACAATATACAGGGTGTCTGTAAAGTCCGTCACCAAACTCCATAACTTTGTTTATGGGGTCAAAATAAGCAAAAAAGTTCCTGTGAAGGTATGTCCTAAAATGCATATTTACCGAGATATCCACCATTTTGTATTTTTCACAAAATATTTTTTATCTCCGAAGTTTGTGAATAGATTTTTTGAAACTTGGTATGTACCTATAACTAGTCAAGGTTAGTTTATGAAAAAATAATCAGCATGATCAAATGGTAAATTTCAAAATGGCGGCCGTTTAAAACCTTTAATTTGAAATATCGGAAAAATGTTACGTAGTACAAAAAATTGTGAAGGATTAAAATTTTTAGACAATTTAATTTCCAGTCTAATGATACCAAAATTATGAAAATCGGTTAATAAATAACTGAGTTATGGTCAAATTTATCTACTGAGGCAGCGTAATTGACCTATGTCAGCGCATGACGCAATGCAATAATGGGCCATTCTCCTTCCAATTTATGCTGCCGTTGGATTAATTCGACCATAACTCAGTTATTTATCAACCGATTTTCATAATTCTGGTGTCATTAGACTGGAAATTAAATTTTCTAAAAATGTTAATCCTTCATATTTTTTTGAACTACGTAACGTTTTTCCGGTATTTCAAATTAAACATTTTAAACGGCCGCCATTTTGAAATTTACCATTCGATCATTCTGATCATTTTTTAATAAACTAACCTTGACTAGTTGTAGGTACATACCAAGTTTCAAAAAAATCGATTCACAAACTTTGGAGATAAAATATATTTTGTGAAAAATACAAAATGGCGGATATCTGGGTAAATATCCATTTTAGGACAAGCCTTCACGGAACTTTTTTGCTTATTTTGACCCAATAAATCAATTTATGTAGTTTGGTGGCGGACTTTACAGACACCCTGTATAAATGAAGAGCTTTGTCTGATGTCAACAGTATCCTCAAATCATTATCAATTACTTCAAAATGGAAATAGATTACAAACTATATTGTACTTACAATGCTAAAATTTATCCAATTATACTAGGGCCTTCCAGAAAGTAAATTCCATCCATGCGTAGCTCAAGAAGTAGTAGAGGTAGCGCAATAATTTACTCATCAGCGTGTGCAGAATCTTTAAAACTTGAGCACCTCAAGAAAAAATCCCACCATTGGAGTTGCGCTGCATTTGAAGATTCATTTTTTAAAAGCAGTTAGCATAAACAACCAAAATATATTCGGTATATCCTGTTTGGGTCACTATCTTCACTAAAAGACTTCCAGAAAAATTTGCTCTAGTGAAATGATTTTTTTATGACTTTGTTTCATCCACTTTGTTCACCAGGTCATCAATGACAACACAAGTTTACTTTTTCTGTTATAAATGTGGATGATAGTCCTTCCACTTAAAACCATCATACCCATCCAAGAACAACACCTTCACTTAAATTTGAAGGAAGACACACTAAACAGAATTCAGGAAAAATTTTGGTCGGTAAGTGTTTTTTTTTAATATTCTGAAAATACAGTGCCTCTAATTTGGCGGGATTTTTTTTCATTCACTTTTTAAAGGTTACGTTTAGCAAATGTGCAACAAAGGTGCAAACACAACGAAGTGCAAGTACAAACGAAGGTGCTGAGTTATCCAGAGCCGGGAGTACTGGATGTTGAATTTGTGATATTCTACTGTTTAGTGTTGGTGACTCTTAGTTTTGGTTCATTCCAGTTATTCTTGGGTCAGATATTTATATTTGTAATATTAATTTTGCTGCGTAATTCTTTATCAATATTTTGGTATTAATTTTAGTTTTATATTTAAATTTAAATTTTATTGTATTTAAATGCATTTAGAAATAAATTGTAAAGCATTTTCTTCTTTGTTACTGGTAGTAGTTCAGGATATTTTTGATACTATGATTGTATCATATATTTATGTATATTTTAGATGAAAATAAATTTGTCCACAAATGTTTAAGAGGTCTTTCTCATCAATTTGCAACACCCACTTTTCCCCAAACTTTGACAAGTCAGGTAAAATTTGTATGGTTGCGAAAGAGTTTGTTAATGTGGTGATTGAGTCTGAGTGTAGTTTTTTCATATCATCTGGATCTTTAGTGGAAGCCCATCCTAACGCTTATAACGTTATTTAAATGTGTGTTTTTGTGTGAACATCTTATTTCTACACAACGTCAATGTTGCCCTCTATGCAATGTCAGTTTCGCCCTAACTTCAAAGTTGTTGTATAGCCAGTCCAAGTTGAATAACTCTTCTAAGGTGGGTTGATATAATATTTTAATTTTTTTTTCAACTTGATCTTTAGTCAGTGTGAAACCATCATTATGTAGAAATAACAGACTCCACTATAATCACTATCCTCTTAGATGGCATTAACCGAAGTCATCTACTAAGATAGTTAACCCTCCAGTAATTATAAAGAAATTTCTCCTAGAAATTACAATACAAAAATTTGTCAAATTTAATGCCTCACCGAAGGCCTACACAAAGCACTAATTTGAAGATCTTGCAAGTTTTATTTAACACTTTAAACTAAATACTAAAATCTATACATTACGAAATGTAATGTAATACTGGGCTGTAATTCAATACAAGGCTGTTTCAAAAGTAGTTAGTGGAGGTTGAGTGGTAAAAAAATAAAGACCATATTATGAAATATATTCAACTTTTTAATCTAAAGGTACCTGATACCATGTGTACTTCCCATATAAGATTGTTTTTTTGAGCCCACACACAGGCTTCAGTTCCCGTAGCCTAAATAGTTGTAATTTATAACACAAGTGGGAATAACTTTGTTATTTATCAACAATTGGAGTGCAAGTTATAGTACACTCTCGATTATCCGATGTCTTCGGGACTGAGACTACCTCGGATAACACGAACCTCAGATAATACGGAGTTTACGTGTGTTTTGAGGTTGGGCTGTAATAAGACCACTTCAGAATGTTTTATTAATATAGTATTTCCCAATAAATACGACAATGAAAGTCCTTTTGAGTTGCAAATAATAGAATTTTAAATAAAGACACTTGTTTCACGCGTTATTATAAAAAGAAAAATGTATTTTAAGCTTAGAGCTGCCTTAGTTAACCCGGAGTCTCGGATAACCGGAGCGTGGATAATAGAGAGTGTACAGTACCTGTAATTATGTAGAATAAAATTTAGAAATACCCTCGTTGCAGCAGACCTGCATACTCAGCGAATTTCAAAAGCAAAACACCATATTTCAATCCAATATAGCGACATTTGACATGTTTTTGTAAGCTCCATAAAAATAACATGGGGAATGAGTATGCAGGTTTGCTGCTACGGGTATATTAAAAATGGGTGGTATTATTTCAATATTTAGTAGATTTGAACTAGAAGAAGCCATTTACCAAGTTTTATCAAGATATGTTGAGAAATAAGTGAGATATAGAATTTTACTTATTTCCCATAAGGTTAACTTTGGGACAACGTACTGTGATTACCACCTTCAATATCTCGGCAACCAATGGACATAGAGCAGTGATAAAAATACGAAATTGTTTTTTTTAGCTGAATTTAATGGTGCTAATAAAAATTTGATAATTTTTATTTTTATATGTAATAAACTAAATAAAACCATTCTTTACACCCCCCCTTCTGGTAGTCCGATCGGGAAAGTTTACGAACTCGTCCAAATAATTACTACTTTACACATCCATGCCAAATTTCATTAAGATCGGACCATTTTTACGCGATTATCATGCTTAAAGACACACACACACAGACACACACACACACACACACACACACACATATATATATATATTTATGAAAATGAATGAATAGTGTTTTTTGCTTCTGGGGGCCCCAAAACAAAAAGTTATTATGGTCTCGGGCTTAGGTCTTACCATGAGTACTACGGTTACAGCCTCTTCCCTATAGGGGAAATTAGCTAAAAAAGTTGTACTTGTTAATTTTTTGTAAAATAAACTGAATCTAAGATAATTTGATTTTGAAAATTTAAACTTGCTGCCATTTTGAAAAAAATTCCATTTATGTACACCCATTTATGTATACCATTTATGTATACTTAGAACCCATATACTGAGTTTCAAAGCTTTACCTCAAACACATTGAAACTAAAAATTATTTTATTTTAAACACATAAAGTCAGACAGACAGCCACTTAGGCATATTAAAAAAATAATGCTTTTGTTTATGAGCTTATTGAGCATCCAGGAACAATACCCTAAAGGATCCGACATGAATTCTGAATGAAAACCCTCTATAGTTAAATATATACTACTAGCAGAACCCGTGGCTTCGCTCTTGATACAAATTATAGTCTAATCTTGATATGAAGAATCTAGAGAACTGAATAAAAAATATTTATATCAAGGAATATGTCATGTAGAGATATGTTTATGTTTTATGACGGAGTTTAAGTTTAAAAAATATATGCCACAGTAGATAGTGAAGGTTTTCTTTTCACTGCTATAACTCGAAAACGGCCGGACCGATTTTAACATCAAACGTGTCAATTTACTTCTTTGTAGATTTACCATTACGTCTCTGAACTGTCTATAATAGGGCATCAATTAAGTACAGTAAAGGGCTGAATGTTCGGAGCAGTTATGGTGCTATCCGTCGGCAGTGTTTCAAACTCGATTCATTTAGTTTTTAACTTAACATATGGGTCAGTAATGGTTTTAAAGATCAACTACTGATTACAGAATTTGTTTTTCCGTGAAAAGCCGGGACACAGTGGACTTAGATGAAGAAGGAATTTACCAAATTATTGTAACTGGCATGATTGTAATTAAAAACATAAGGGCCGCCCTAAGGAAATAACTATAGCTCCCGCTGCGTGTTGAGCTTATGATTAAACATATAAGGTATGAAAATAAACCAAATTTAACTTTTATATAGTACGAATGACCTAAAAAAAATCATCAATACAACCATGAAATCATTATGAAAGGAATCAAATTATAAATCAGCTGTAACAACGTATCCATTTGTGAAGCTAATTACCATCTGCTTGATTGAATACAATTAGAAATTAAACAAAAGATCATCCATTACATTAATATGGGAAATTTTCAAAGCTTCAACCCCACCAAAAACCTCTTAAAACCTCGAATTTTGAAAAATCCGTTCTTGGTGAATGCCAACACTATGTAAGGAACCTCCATGCAAATTTTCAAGGTTCTAGGTCAAGTAGTTTGGGCTGTACAATGATAGATAAGTGGTATTTGCCAAAAATTTAGTAGAGAGGATAGTATAATTATAACTTACGATCAGGGATTTGTATAAACTATAAAATTTTACATTAATAAATCAAAGAATCACATCATTGCAGCACATTCTGTTTGTGACTAAAAATACATGTACTTTTCTCTTTCAATCTTGCCAGGATTTAGTCCCCAGAGTCAGCCACATAATGCAGTACTCTCTTCATGTTTAAAACTAAGTATGTCGAACTACACGAAACGACAAATCATCGGACAGGCATATTTGTAATAAAAAAATTATTAGGAACGCCTCCAGGAAAAACGATAACTCCCGCTACTGAAATAAAGATGGTGCCACTTAACTATTTAATGGTAGATTTTATCTATACTTAATGTAACTTTTATATAGTACATGATTATGTCCATGAAATAAATCATCAAAAAACAATAAAGCCAGATGAAGAAATAGTTATTTGTGCATCTAGGGACTAAAGTGCAACTTTTTCTCCCTGAAAGAAACTGTTGTCGCCCGATGGCGGAGCCGAGGGCGACAATTTCCCGAGGGAGAAAAAGTACTTTAGTCCCGTGATGCACACAAAATTTTTCCTCCACCTACACCACTAACAATAACTAGGTATAACACTAACTTTACCTTCAGATGATCCTTTGCTTCAAAAAACTGCATTACAATCACATAGCCTATATAAATAAATAATGCAAGGTATTTAGGCTTTAATTTCAACCATTTTATTCACACTCTTCTTTAAAAATACCCTAGGCCTAACTTATTTGTTCACAAATATGCAGGAATATAGCCTAAACTACAGCAAACTCAAAATGGATACGCTATCCTGTAGACAAAGGAAACGGACGCTCGGATGCTGTGACACTCTCTTCAACATTGAGAAACAAATTGAAATCGACAGTGTTGCCATATTTTCTCACTGTTCACCGCGGCGTTGCCAGATTTCTTCCCTTGTATTCCTTATGAGATTACTTTTAAGGGCGTATGCCACTATTGCAAGTTTTCACTCGAAACATTTCACACGAAACACAAAATCGTCTGAAACATTTCGCGTGAAACAATGTATTGTAATGGGGCTAAAATTTCGCCTTACTTGCCGAAACATTTCGCGACATTTTTTATATAGATATACTTAACATGGTTTTGTGAATGTTTCGCGAAACAAAGTTGCACCTGGTTGCACTAATGGCAAACGGCCTTTAGTCCCGTGGGACTAAAAGTAAGTAAGTAAATCCCATGGAGTATAAACTAGTACTTTAGTATTCTATTCCAGGGACTGAAAGACGACTATAGATAGTAGGTGGAGGAAAATCAATTTATTATTATCTGTATAACGTATACATTTCCGAAGCTAACTACCAGCTGATTGTTTCATGAACATTAAAAATGTGAACAAAAATCATCCAACACACTTTTATATAGGAAAATTTGAAAACTTCGGCCTCGCCAAAAACCCCTTTATACTACAAATTTTGAAAAACCCGTTCTTAGCGAATACCTAAGCCCCAAGAGAAACACCCTCGCAAAGTCTCAAGCCTCTAGGTCATATAGTTTGGGCTGTGCGATGATTATACGTGAGTGGTATTTGACAAATATATGGTAGATATACTTATATAGTTTTCATGAAATTTTATATCAAAAGTTTTTTAAATGGCCGCAATCTTGAAATGGCTCTAGTGAGGAAGATCGAATTTGGCACGATTGTTTTCCGCTTTAAGATGCACATTCTAACCAAATTGGAAGTTTCTATTTTGAATAGCTTTCCAGTTATTCAAATATTTGTAAAAAACATTGATGGAAAAAGAGAAAGTAATATCAATGCAAAAAAGTGCAATAACTTTTCGAACAAGTTTGAAGCTTCTTCAGGGTAAGACAGATTTTGTTTTTTCTTATTAATCTGGGGAAATGTTGATTAACATATAACATTTGGGTGAGCTCACTTGAAGAAGAATATTGATGAAATAAACTTTTTAAACTTAGCTAATCCTCTAAATGGTTTTCCCCTAATTAACTGCCTCAGATTGTCTTTTTTAGTTAATTCAATTTTAATTTATATTGAAACTCATTACATTTTTAAAAATATTTCTAAAACAAAAACATGACAGATTTGAGAGGGCATTGTTTCTTTAAAACAAAGGTGTGGAACTGAAAAATTAAATTGTGGCTAGTATTTTCCTCCCACCATTATGGCCATTAAACACTGCAACACACATTGATAAGTATATGGTTACAATAGCTTTTCGGCATTCATTTTCATGAATATTTTTATCATGCAGTTTCACAACAAATGAGTTTGAAACTGTGTTTGAACTTTGAATTTGGCGGCAATCGTATATGTTTGGGAAATAAAACAGCTGATTTCCCAAGCCAATAGGAATGTTTCAGAGGGAACAGGTAGGTACCACAGAAACCGAAATTTTATTGAAGAAACTTCAGTGAATACTTTTGCCATCCCTCTTATATTATTCGGTTGAAAACTTGATTTCAATAGTGAAATATTTTTGTATCTTAATGATCTTAGGTTTGCTTAGAGTTCAAAGGGAAGCACTATTATCTTAGACTGTTTTAAGCTATTACATAGATAAAAACATATATCTGTGGCTATTATCACTTGCAAAAATCTATTTCCCATTTCCATTTATGTTGGCAAAGTACAGAACAAGCTGAAAACTAAAAAAGAACAACAACTTGTAAAAAAAGTTGGCGCTCATGTCAAAAACAAAACCCACCAACACCAACCAGTGTTTCCACTGAGTAAAATATAAAATCCCTGCATGAGTGCCCAAAAATTCCCTTGTTATCCCTCAACATAGCGCACCCGAAAAATCTCTTTTTATCCCTGAGTTATAAACTCTTATCCCTCAGTAACGAATCCATACAATTTTGTCATTTTGTATTTATTGTAATAGTGTGTATTCATTCGTAGCTGAAATTTTGACTTTAGTGTGAATAAAACAAGCTGATTGCAACATATAAAAAGGGAAGCGAGTGTTAAGTTGTTTTGTTCTTGAAAATAGGGACGATAAGATTAAAAATTTAAATTCAAACATAAGTGATCCAAGAGTTACCACAGGTATGGCCAGGAACACTGCAAAACTCGAAAGTAGTGTGATGACATTTTTGTGTAAAATTACTTAAACAATTTGAGAACACCATTTTGAAACATTGCAAATAAATAACGTATGGTGGCGGGGCTAGGAATAAATCATGTTCCGTCTATTCAGTTATTTTCTTTTATTTATTTCCTTAACTATCCCTAGAAATCCCTCAATCCCGTTCTTATCCCTCAAGAGCCTGATTTATTCCTAAAAAGGGATAAAATCCCTTAAAGTGGAAACACTGACACCAACATGAATCTAACCTCAACATCAATAATAATTTGATTGTGAAGTGTCTATAGTTAAATATATTTTCAAATCCTTCTAAACAATCTGTTCGTTTAGCCATTTATTGTTTGTCTTTGTTTCACACTTCAGACCACATCTTATGCGAGAAATTTTTAAATGAATACAAAACCTTGTTAAAATAAAACGTAAGTAGGGGCCTAGGGTCAGGTTTTACTCATAGTTATAAACAATTAATTGGTTTTCTATTCTGATGTTACATCAATGAATCATAAAATAGTCAGCCTAATAGATTTGGGTCTTTAGCAAAGGAAGAATTTCTTGCCTATATAATTATTTTGAAGCACATTGAAATATCACTTGTTTAAGCATTTATGGAGAGGATGTGTTTTTATGTTGCTGAAAGCTTACAGGGATGTGTTTTTGTGTTACTGAAAGTTTATGAGTAGTTGGCTTGATTTTGCATATTATTGGTGATGTTTTAAATCAATCAGTCAAAATCTCATTACTTACAAATCATTAAAATTTGCAATGGCGTCAAAAAGTGCATTAAAAATAACGGTACTTTGGTATTATACGGAGGCCACCCTCATACAGCGGGCTGCGGCGGTTGTGTTAAGTTAGGTTATCGTAAATATGTTAGTAGGAGTTTCCTCATTTCGTTACGAATCGAATGATACCAAATGAGTCTTACTTTCGCCTGCCAAAACCCGTTGACAGGTGATGCGCTAACTCCGGTCAACGACCAGACCTGTGCCTACTTGCAGGGGATTTGGCGGGCTAAGTATGACTCATCTGGTATCGTTTGATTTGTAACATAACAAGGGAAGTCCTAATAACATATTTATGATAACCTAACCTAACATAGCCGCCACAGCGCGCTCTGTAAGGGTGGCGATCGGATGTGGACGATAGCGGCGGTGACGACTTGAACACTCAATCCTAGCTGACATCACTGCCTTCTGGGAGGCAGAACACAAATACCGTTCATCATAATTAAGTCAAATTTGGACAGTAAGTCTATTTAAGTACGTTCTTCCTAATGATGTAGTTATATTTGATGTCCAGCAAAACAATCTCTCTAAAAGACAGTGGCCTCCCTACAATACCAAAGTAACAAAATAACTTTACCAGTGGGTCCAAGATATGAAAAACTTCCCATGGGTATGAACAATGTTTGGAAATTTGTTCATTTAGAGATGTGTAGTTACATAGATTTACTAAAAAGTTTGAAGACTACGTCAAAAACTTTGGATCAAAATTGTTTTAAAGTAGACTCTCAGACAAAACATTATATAAGGCTACTGTTAACGCTTTACCAATAAGCCTTACAAAACCAATCTAGGGTTAATGTATAGTTTGCCTATCAAAAGCAATGAAAATACCTGATAGCGATGGACGTATCTTATTATTGCTATATCCTCAGTGTAGGTAAAAGTTTACTATTTGTACGTCAGTTTCAATCTTTTTCATATTTTGATACCATACATATTAGGTTTCACATGATGGAAATGTATACTTCTCCTAATATATTTCTAATCTAAAAAATCTTTAAAAAATTTATTTCAAACTAAACTTATGGGCTACTTGACTTCAGAAATCAAATTGTCACGGTGAAATATGGGTAGGCCTACCAATACTATACACACATAGTTGGATACATGTCTACTTTACTATACCTAATCAATGTTTTGATTTTTAAATATTTTCTTCTAAGTTATTTACCCCCGTGTAAAATAAAATCCATCCTGGAAGATCATAGTACAATTTGTTCAGCCTACATGAAATATGTGATTGATTGATCTGATTATTTGAATCTTTTGAATTGAGTATCAATTGTTGTAAAATTGACTTAAAACATTGATTATTGTGGTAGGAAACGGATTCTTAGCCAATTTTGCTAGTGATCACGTAGGTAGTCTTTTAAACAATATAATATTTTATGATTTTGTTGTAGAATAACTTCATATTCGTATCATCGGAGTTTTACTCTCTTTATCAGGCCTATTTGAAATGGCAGCACCAAGAAAACAAAGCCTCTTTGCACAAAGAATGCAGAATGCAAGAAAAACTGAATCTGAGAAACCAAGAGCCGCAAATAAAACCAGGAATTCTATCGATCCTCGATGTTTTGGTAAGTTAGCTTATCTATTAGGAGTCTCTAGCGAAATATGAGTACCTCTCTAGAGTTTAAATAACCATTTTTTCATTTTTGCTGTAATGTCATTCTTAGATTGTTATACCATCCATAACTTCGATTATAATCCAGCCTTATGCTAATGCCTCTTAAGCTGGTGGAAGTGCAGTAGGTACATTTTGGATTATCCAGATTAATATGGCAGAAAACTGATCCGAATAACAAAAAATCTGGGTAGTCCGAGGTCATTTTAATATATCGATGCTACAAACAGCGTTTTAAGACTGTACAACAAGTTAGTTTTACACCCATTGGTTTTATAACTTAATAAAAGTTCACACAGAGCTTTCACAACTAAAAACAAAACAAAGGATGAGTAACAAAGTAACCTGCAACATTAACCATAAGTTACATATGAGCTGATTACTTCTGGTGTCATGGAAGCAAACCAAATCACTTGTCTTACAAAAATGCTGTATTGTACTCTACAGGAAATTTGTGACTTCAATTTTTATGAAACCAAATGCATGCAGCGATGTATTGCAGTTATATCTTACAATAAACAATAATGTTTTTACTGTGACTTTAATATTTTATTTCACAGATAGGCCGATCTTGATAATCCGGGATCTAACTAATGTGAGGTCTGGATAATCCAAAGTGTACTAGGCTATATAATTTTTCCTCAATTTGATTTATTGACCAAGCACAAGTTCATTCTATATAATAATTATAAATTATAAATTCTTGTTTGAATCAGCTAGCAGTAAGTTTTAATTAGTAATTTTTATTGGCACATGCTACTTAATTAATTTAATGAATACTTTTTGGGTACTTTTTTCCTTTTCCGGAAGAGTTTTATCATGAATTTAATCTAATAAATGAAATAAATTGTTATTACCTAATTTAATTTAAGTTTGCTACCGAGTAGGCCTATCAGACACATAAATAGTGTCTTCAATGTCATACAGCCTCCCTTTGCCATTTTTTCATAATTAATGTTTGACAAACTTCTCATTTATTATTAGGTAACAAAAGCAATTTGGTATACGGTCCTGATGCTGAGGCAATCCATGAAGAAAATTTGCAGCGTCTCACAGCAATGACCCCAGAAGAGATAGAAGAAGAGAGGAAAAAATTGCTCTCTCACTTGGACCCTTCTGTTGTTGAGTTTTTAAAGTCAAGAAAATCTGCACAGTCACCCCATCCAACAATGCAAAATTCACAGAAATTTCAACCAGAACCAAACTCAACGGCTGAAAGGTCAGTAACAAGAATGTTCGGTTTGTAAGGAAAACTTTGGTATCCTGGTCTAAAGTACTTTTATGACTTGCCTCTTATCCTGAAGCCATATTCAGTTTTAGAGAAAACTGTATTATTAATTGGATGATGTAAATATGTACAGTCCTACTTATTAGTTTATTACCGTAGTGTTTTTAGTAGTCTAGTTTCCAACACCGTCAATCCAGTAATCAATTGCTGTTCAAAAATTAAGAGAAGAATTATGAAGTAATAATGAAAAGCTGGGTAAAAAATCAGCAATGTACACATGTATTTTTTTTATTTTGAATTGTATTTTAATATTTTTACTTGATCTAGTTTTTCCTAGAAACTAGTTATTAACTGAGGGACATTTAAAGGTGAAGATATTATTATTTAGGCTACTTAAGATGTGCGATTGCAGCGAAGTGTCGCCGACTGCAGTTCGGGAGACTCCGGCCGCAGAGCTGGTCAACAAGTTCCCCCACATGGACGTGGTCGAACCGGAGAAACTCAAGTGGATGGAGAGTGTTCCTGAGGCCAAGCCACCGCCGGCCGGCTGCCCCTACAACGCTAGGTTCAACTTTGACGGTGAGTGACGCATTGGATATGGGGTGTTTAAATTAAATTAAAATACTTAATTGCACATAGAAAGTGTGCCATGTGCGTCACTAGGGTGAACACAAAAGAAGTAAACAACTTTATTCAAAGATTACAGGAAAGTTATACTACCTAGGAGAAAGTGAAATACACCATTAGAAAGCTAAGATTCTCAAGTTTTTTCCCATATATTACAAGTGCTCAATATTGGATCCTCGGCTTATTTTACATACATCTATTCTAAAATCAAATTTTGCCCAAACTTTTTCAAGAATGGCCTCATTGACACATTGTACTGCATTAGTAATGCGATTCCGGAGCTCTATACGGTTCAATGGCAAAGGAGGAACAAAAACTCTGTCTTTCACACAACCTGACGTTGGACACTGGTGGCAGACTGAGTTCTCTCTAATTCTAACACACAAAAAGACTTTTCTGTGAGCGTATTGACCATTTTTAAACAAATCAATAAATAACTTATTTTGCCCCATGTTTGGCATTGTTGACAGCAATCAGGTGTTTGGGACGAAACTTGAGGTGTTTTCTGACTCATTGATACCAACCGCAGCGATGTCGGACCCGTAGTTTTCGAGAAATTGATGTTCAGAGTTGTTCACTTCTTTTATGTTCTCCCGGTCGAAATCATGCACTGGCCAAAATCTTTCTGTAACAAAGGCCAGTCTATTCGTACCTTCTGGAAATGTCAGAGGGAATATGGGATTGAAACAACCTTCCCTTGCCCCACTTCTACAGCACCCACTGAAGACTACACATCTTTTAATACGGATAAGTAGCCTACTAGTTTGTAAAGTAGGGAGAACCTCCTCTAAATTGATCCTTACTTAACAATTATGGGCTAGTTAGCTTGGTTTCAGGGTGCCAAGGGGAAAATGCTAGTTTCTGTCTGTTTCACTTCTTGAGACGCGACTTGTTAGAATTACCGATGTAGACTTCACAGATATTAAATATTCATAGATCTCTCCTGCCAACAATTGCTTAATTCAATAGTACATTAAACCTTTATTCGGAATCATAGTAGTCAATAGCTAACCTTTTTACGAATAATATTAAGAAAAACAGCACGTGTAAGTTCATTCCCGTTGTACTTTCAATTAAAAATCTTACCAGTTCAACACCTCTTTATTTATAAGGTTTTAAAAATTTTTTATGTCCGAAGTGGAAATAGGGGAAATCTAAATTTATATTACAATACAAGGAATGTTGTTCATGGAAAGTTTAGACTGCCCAAGGTTAACAAAATTATGTTCAGACGTTCCTTACTGTATTTAGGGCCGAAATTATTTAATCAGGTTCCTGAAAATATTAGATTATTGAATAATAAATTTAAATTCTTTAAAAAGATACGAGAATGGCTTTTTAGTATTTTCGACGTTAGTCATTTGATTCATGTGTTGTCATAATCTTATGTAGTCAGTAAATACTAATCGTGGATATTGAGATAGTGTGTGTGAGCGCGCGAATTATACTGTCACTGTGACATAGGATCTCGCTGCTGGGCCATGCAGGGACAGAGCTTTGACGGCCCTGCTTTGCGGGGCTACCAGCCGCCTGATGGTCTCGGTACGAGTTCGCGGTGCACTTGTATATGTAGACCAGGTTCTTACTACGCGGGGCCATGCACGAATGTGTATATATGACCTTCTTTTAGTAAATATCCGTAATTATATTTTTCAACCTCAACGTTCGGCATTTGTTATGTTATCCAAAAGTAATATTTGACTTAAAGTAAAATAATACATTTGTTTTTTATTACTAATTTAGCATTAGTTTTTTTTGTTATAAAATGAATTGCTATTGATGAAGATCAGCTTAAATTATTTGTTACAAAGTCTTAGTTAGTTTTGTTTTTATAGGTACATTAAGTCGTGTATAATATTATTTTAAATAAGCTAATAATCACCACAGTGAGCCTTATCAGAGGAGAGCTAGACTGATAAGAGTGAATCATGAACTAATTATGTTTGTTTACTGGCCACGCTACTGGAAAAGTGGCCAGTTTATTTCCAGAACTTCAACTTAATTTGCCCATGTAATTTTTTGATTGGAAATAAATCATTTATTTATTTATTATTTATTTATTTTATGCATTCATTCTGATCAATACAGTTATCTTCTGAATCATATGCTAGGTAGTGGCATTACAGTGGTACATGGAATTAATTATTAATTACTGTCAATCAAAGTTGGCTTAAAGTGTATACATAGCAATGGGCACGATCGGCCTCAGGGTAAACCTTCCGCTTAAATTTAACAATTCTAGCCCTTTCACAGTTTCAGTAATAACTTGCTCTGACCAATCAGTTCCTGAAAATACAGGACCACCTTACCACAGACTCATGTCTAGACCTTAATCCATATTCCGCTATTTGCACCCTCTGCCAACACCCAACCACCAACCCCTAACCCTCGACAGTTACAAATGTGAGGGTATGATCATTAAAGAAGCTGCACAATAATAAGTCCTTTGGCTGTCCGAAATGAACTGCTTCAAATCAAATCAAATCAAATCAAATCAAAATAATCTTTATTCAATAATTGTATAACTATACAATGAATAGAGTCAAGTAAGTACAAGTAATATAGTTCAAATATAAGACACAAATCTTGAAAGGTAACTTAAAATATAAGGCCTCTACTACAACTTGTAACATTTTTATGTACGGGACTGTTTTAGATTTACCTATTATTGATTAGATAATCATCTATAGAATAGAATGCCAAATCAGACAAGTAATTTTTTGTTAAATTTAAAAATTTATTTTTGTTTTGCACAGTTTTGATATGCTCAGGCAAACAGTCAAAAAACATTCTCCCTGTATAATCTGGACTTTTTTCGTAAAATGTTAACCTGTGAATCTCAACCATACGATTATTTCTTGTGTTGTATTGGTGTCTTTTATTTTCTAATAATGGATTGCTATTGGTAAACACATACTTTATTGTTTCAAATATATATAAACTGTAAACTGTTAAAATGTTCAGTTGTGAAAAAATATGTTTAACTGAGTCAAAAGTTTTTAATTTAAACATAATTCTTAGAGCTTTTTTTTGTTGTATCAAGATTTTATCCATATTTTTTTGTTGTGGCCCCATAAATACTTATTCCGTATGCAATATGTGAATGTATTAAGGAATAGTAAATTACTTTTAAACTTTCAAAATCACACTGATTGACCATGCGCCGTAGCGCATAGAGCCCACTAGATGTTTTACTAATAACTAAATTTACATGCTCGTCCCAAGACAGGTTCTCATCTATGACCAAACCCAAAAATTTTGTGTCCTGTACCTGGTCAAGGATTTCATCCTCATTAATAAAAATATTGGGAAATAGCTTAATTTTGGCTTGTCTTGTACAAAAAGATATAAAATTAGATTTTTGTGGATTTAATAATAGATTTTTATCATTTAAAAATTCTTTAATCATTGATAATCCAATGTGAGCTGAAACTTCAATGGAATTTTGTGTTTGACCAGAAATAATGACGTTTGTGTCATCTGCATACATGCACAGAGAGTTGTTATTCCCCCAAAACACGCCTGGTAAACCCTTTAAGTAACATAAAAATAATAATGGGCCTAAAATGGACCCCTGAGGAACGCCATGATTTACTGTTAATGTCCGAGACCTGAATTTTTCTTTATATGTAAATTTTGAATTGGTATTTTCCATATAGCAATCCATTTCCACAAACTGTTTCCTCCCTTCCAGATATGATTTGAACCATGAAAGTTCCACACCATCAACTCCGAGAGAAAAAAGTGTGTTAAGTAATTTGTCATGAGCTACGCTGTCAAAAAAAAAGCTCTGGATAGGTCTAAAAAGATACCAACTATATACCCTAGCTCCTTTATCTATGGATTCAAGTATGGATTTTATGAATTCTATTCCAGCAGTAATCGTAGACCTATTCGATCTAAAACCATGCTGTTGTTTATCAAATAAATTGTTAGATTCAAGATAGGAAAACAATTGTTCATAAACTTTTTTTTTTTAAATATTTTTGAGAATGCAGGTAAGAGAGACACAGGTCTGTAACACGTAACATCTTCTCTGTTTCCATTTTTAAATACTGGTATTACTCTGGCAATTTTCAGCTGCTCAGGAAATTTACCATTATTCAAAGAAATATTTATCAAATGTGTCAATGGTTTTATTATATAGGGCAATGCCTTTTTGATGATTGGAATTGGAATTTCGTCATACCCAAAAGAATATTTATTGCTAAATGTCTTTACTATTTTTTCTATTTCTTTTTCAGATACTAAACTAAATTTGAATTCTAGGGAAACAGAGGTTAAAATTGGTAAAGGTTTATTTTGAGGTGATATTGGATCTAGATTTCATCACACTCATCCTTCACTCATATTCAGGGTAACGTCCTCCATGAGGTACCTGTCTTAAAGTGATTAAGTGATTAAGTGATTTGGAATAATTAACTCATCCACTGCATTTACAAAAAAATTGTTGAAAGCTTCAGTTACATCAGCAAAATTAGTGATGTAGCTCCCATTTTGAAACAATGAAATATTTCCTTTCGTTCCTGACTGAATGCCTGTTTCAGAGTTTATTATATTCCATGTAGTTTTTATTTTATTATCTGATTTTTGAATTTTGTCACTAAAAAATTTTCTTTTACTTTCACAAATACTTTGCCTATACTCCTTTTTCTTGTTTTTGATTTGTTGTTTTAATAATATGTCCTTTGAATGTCTGAATTCGCATTCTAAGTTAATGATCTCAGATTTTCTATCTTTTAAATCATTGCTAACCCATTTGTTTTTTTTTAATGCCTTATCCGTTACATAAGTTTTTGGGAAATTCACATCAAAGTAATACTTAAAATTAGTGTAAAACATTTCAAATTTTGAATCAATTTCAGCCCAGTAAACTGTCAGCCAGGATTCAGAAGCCAAATCACTAAAAAATGATTCTAAATTACTGTTATTAAATTTTCTTAGCTGCTGCCTTTTAACATTTTGTTTTCTAAGATCAGAATTCAAAATTTCTAATGGGCATCGTGATCTGATATATGGGTTATGATGCCTGAAACAGTCACTTTATTATTTAATTCTTTATTTACCAAAAAGTTGTCTATCGCACTCTGTAACTCTGGTAGGGAAATCTACCAGATATTTCATATCAAAAGTTGTTATAATATTAGTAAAGTTGTAATGAACATTGTTCTTTTTTAAAACATTTATATTAAAATCACCGGCAAAAACAACATGCTTATACTTTTTACTGACTATTTCCATTAAAATTTCCAAATTTGTCAAAAACTGGGTGAGGTTCGAGTGGTTAGGGGTTCGATATATACATATGACTACAAAAGAAAAATACTGATCGAAAACTTTACATAAACAGCACTCAAATTCTTTTTCAATTAACAGTGATTTAACTGCAGGAATTTCTATGGCTTCACATTTAATATAATTTTTTGCTAAAATTACAACACCTCCACCTCCACTTAGACTTCGAGCATAGTGAGATACAATTTTATAATTAGGCAGGTTTAATCTACATAATTCTTCATTTGTCATTTTATGTTCACTGAGTGCTATAATTTCTGGCTGCAAATCATCAAGCAGAATATTGACCATATCTATGCGAGTTGGAAGGTGCTGAACATTTTGATGCAAAATATATATTTTTGAGTTAGTTTTACTCTTAATATTTATGGGTTTAACATTTGCGGTGAATGGAAGTGAATGAGTTGACATTACCGGGTTGGTACTATTTGGGGAGGATACAAGTTTAAATACGGTAAAGCGGAATTCTGATTCTGTTTTGGAGAATGAGGACTGGTGGGAAATAACAAAGGTACATTAGGGCTAACATTGCACATTGGTTCCTCCTTGTCTCTTTGGGGCATGTCACCCTCTGAACTTGAACACCCAGTCTGGTATAACACCCACTTGTGTATCATGTTTGTTCAGTTGCCTCCCTCCATAGGCAGGTGACCGGGTTAAATTTGAACAGGTTTGGAATTAAAAACCCCCGGGTTTTGAGTACTTTTACTTCAGTGGTAGAACAGACTGTCTGTTCTTACCTTTCCTAACCCTATGGATCCCTTCTCTCCGATGACTGTACAATATTGCAAAATAATGGAAGTAGTTTTTCAGATTTTCTGGGGCAACTTAATCTGGCAATGCAATACAACAGTGGCAATTTCGGTTACTACACCCAGAATGGGTATCCTACACAAGTAAGGGCTTGGCAATATATCTCTGTGAATTTATGGTTGGCAACAGAGATTCTAAAATTGCCTTATCATAAAATACTCACAAAATTACTGAAAGAGGGCATGCATGGTGTTTAAACCCTGCTCTGTGGCAAGAATTTCTCGAATGATTTAGGATAGGACAATGAGAGATCATTCTCTCTTTGTTTTTGTATTAAAATTTTGTATTTTTCCCATTATTTATAATCATGAAACCTTTGTCAGATTATTGAAGAATTAGTATTCTATGGACAATGCTCAGAAATTTGTGGGGCAAATCACAGACTTTTACCCACTGTCCTTGTAACGGATCAAATTTGTAGGGGGGTATAAATTTACTGATTAATAGCTAGAGAAGGTGATTTGTTATGGCTAGTTGCTTAGGCCTAGCTATAAAAAAGGGTAAAGTTACCTGGTGTAGGTTTAACTAGGTTGAACCCTAGCCTAGGCCTTTGTTTGTCATAAGCCTAGCCCATCCTTTGGTTGGTTGACATAGTTGGGCTGCTCATGAATAACGGTTAATGCAGTAAAATATAACCTAAATCACACTAGGTGCACTGCTAACCATTGCTGAAAGCCCATAAACCAAACACAAGGCTAACCTCTCTCGCCGGTGTCACAGCCCATAGTGTTGACATGAAGTTGATTTCATAAAACTTTATAGTTAAAACACTTGTGACACTTGTTGTAAATAATTGCCCCACACTTGTCTGTTAAATGTAAAAACCCCCTTTACGGCCATAATAAACATCGTCGGTGTTGCGTTTGTTTTGAGCAACATAACCTCAATCGTGTTTGTTGAGGTGACAGACGACGAGATGCTGGATTGACAGCTGACAGTGGCAGTGGTGCTACATCACGATCACAGCCACTGGTGATCAGCTGTTTATCCCCTGCCTGTCCCTTCCTTGGAGGGATGAACCCGGAGGATTAGCGGATGGATTATTCTGTTCTGGTTCTTGAACTGTACGGTCGTTTCTACTAGACCTCGTCCGGTGTGAATCCATCGCGATGAACCTAGTGTGTGTTAGCCGGCAGATAGGAACCCGAGATTGACGTTTTACTCGTTTGAGTGTTTTGTGTTATACGTAGCGCTTCCTGCATATCATTTGTGCCGTTTCGCATGTCGAATTTAATTAACCCCGTCGCGTTTGTCACGGGGTGATTCGACTCCTTTTGCCACTTAGACGCGGGTGGGGAACCTGCGTGTGGAGGGGACCTGTGGTGTAGGTTCCCGAGTAACCGTGGTTAGTAAAACCGTGGTGTTTGGGAGAAACGTGGTGGACGGTAACGTGAGTACGTTATTGTGGATAAGTTTGTTTGCTTTATCTTTTGTGCAAATTAATAAAACTTATCATTTTCAATTGGCTTTACCATCAGGTGTGAGCAATGATGATGGTGCAGTAAATGTTGTGTTAGTTTGCAGGCCTGAGTTTACACCTGAATAATTTTAATTAATTTCTCGTTTGATAAAAATCTGTACCTATTCAAAATTAACGAACCCTGGAACAGACCCAGCTGCCAGACTTGAGCGATTCCACTGGCATAAGTCTGAGGCGATTTCTCGTGTCGTTAGGAAAATTAATTTTATTCCTTTTATGAGAAATTCGTCACATCCTTGTTAACCATTAGTCAGTAACAGGTCATTGTCAAGCCACATTCAACCTTCAATATATGTTTTTTAATACACCTACATCACTGTATCCCTAATTTAAGTTGCCAGCACTATCTAGGTGTATTTTAAGGTGAATATGAATGAAAGATCAGTGTATCAGAATAGAAGATATAAAAGCTTTGTTTCTGGCCAAGATTAGTTGTTTCGGTCGCCACGATTTTTAATTAGCCCATTAACCAATGGCAGCTGGGTCCAGATTCAAACCTTCTGCAAAATTTTCTCAAGATCGATCTGGCGACATTTGCTTTACAGAGCGAGCTCTTTACCTCTGTGATGGTTTTGAATCAGTACTAGTTATTTGTGTATTAAGAGCGCAAAGTATGTCATTGCCGCTTGAGAAGCGGCAGCTGAGTGCGGCCAAACATTTTGAGAGTGTCAATAATTATTTGTGCTCATAATACACACAGTATTTTTCCTACCACAATCATTAAACAGTTTAACTTATTAACTAACCTGTACACTAAAGTTCATTGAGGTTATGTTTGCTTATTCTATTGGAACGAACCGGAAGTTGTTATCTAGCCGCCGATGTTCAGTCGTTATCTAGCCGCCGATGGGAGCGGGTCGCTTGTCTGTTGCGTCCCGTCTTATCTGATCGCCAGTAGATTCTTGCCCAGTGCTAGCCTACATGTGCGTGTATTTTTTTAATACTTTTAAAAAACTTTGTAATAATAGTAACGTTTGGTGACTTAGTGAACTGTGGAAAACATGTCAAAGTGCAGTAGGTGTTCGGCTGATTTTATAGCAAGTGAATTCAATGTCAGGTGCAATGAGTGCAAGTCTACTTATCACGCTTCGTGTACAAGTGGCGGTACATCTCAATACTTTACAAAAAACAAATTAAAAACATGGAAATGTGATAGCTGTAGAAATGAAAGTGCTTCGACTGCGTCACAGAAGAGTAATGAAGATTTGGAAGATAAAACATCTATTTTAGAAGCCATTAATGAGTTGAAAGCGGAAATCGGTGAAAAAGTGGACTTAGTACAAAACTCAGTTGATCAGTTAGGTGCAAAATTTGAGACTTTAAATAATAAAGTAACAGAAATAGGAGAAGAGCAGACCGAGTTACGTGCTCGTTGCGACGCGTTGGAGCAGGAACGCAAGCAGCTACAAGACCAAGTCCGCGCGCTGGAGCAACAACAACGAGACGCCGACCAACACTCCCGCGCCGCCAACATCGAGGTCGTCGGTCTACCGTATACTGCCGGGGAGGATCTGTATCACATTCTAGGACTAATATCTCAAGTTATCGGTGTGGGCTACAAGAAGGAAGATGTTTCAATTGCGCACCGTCTCAAGCTTTTCTCGCAGAAGAAACATCAGCATCCCCCTATTATTGTACAGTTTGTATCTAGGGTAGTCAAAGATGCTTGGATTGCTGCCGCTAGAAAAAAGAAGAGTTTACGTTCTTCGGATCTGTCCCGCAATCTCCAGCCCAGCACCATATTTATAAATGAGCATTTAACAGCCTACAACAAAACACTTCTCGGCCGAGCTAGGCGCCTTATGAAGGAGAAAAAACTTCACTTCGCTACTTACACCAATGGAAAAGTCATCATTAAGGCCAAAGAGGGCGAAGAAGCAAGAAGAGTCACCGTAATCGATGAATTGGACTGTTATGAAAATATCTCGAATTGAGCTCAAAAATAGGTAGGCCTTTGCAAAGTTTTCAATCAGTTTTGTTTGCTTAATGTTTACTGCTAAAACAACTGTCTTTAGTTAAATTACTTTGATTCGTTTACGTTCAGTATATAATTTCTTTAATTAGCTTTATTTTTGAGTTGATTATGTATAGGTCAATTATTGCGTAATAATCTTCAACTAGTTTATTTTGAATTACTAAACTGTTGTTTTCGGAGAAAATAATAATAACTTTATTAATAATATTAAATTCTTTCAGTTTTGTAGGTCTAATATTGTAAAATAGTTTTGTTTTTGTTTTTAAAACTAGAGTTAAAATCTTTTTTTTTGTGGAAAATGTTTTGTTTCATTAAAGTATTACCAAGGCAAAGTGTTTTTTCTCTCGTTGGTCTATTCAGCCTATTAGAGTTAAGAAAAAAAAATCACTAAAATGACGAACTAAAATTATTTATGAAGTTATGTACACCCTTTCCAGTCTTAATTAGCCATTTCTTTTTTATTTGATCTCTGATTATTATGGTTTAGTTTTACAATATTCATTCTTTTGTCACATAATCATCTTCAGTAAATAACTTTTTAAATCTATTCCATACAAGATTAATTAGTCTGCTGTATTAAACGCATTAGCCTAACTGTGGTATTTTAGATAGCTGGAATAAAATATGGCTAAATTCAGAAGATTGTAGGCTTTTGCTAGATTTTTAATAATTTACACCATTTCATTTATAAAATGATAATAGATTAATTCAGCCATTTTGAATAAAAATTTTTCGTTGAAGGTTTTTGCTTAGATTAAAATATTACAAAGGCAAAGTGTTTTTTTCTTATATGGACTATTTAGCCTAATAGAGTTTAGGAAAAAAAAACTAAAATCACATGTGAAGTTATCTACACCTTTCAGTCTTAGTTACTCTCTTTTTTATAATTAATCTCTAATAGATTATTGTTAGTCTTGTAATAATTCATGCTTTTGTCACCTAATTATCTTCAGAGAAGACTTTTTAAATTCATTCCATACAAGATTATTTAGTTTGATATAATAAAATGTATTTTTTGACGTATTTAAAATAGGGCAAATATATTTTCTGCTGAAATAATATATTTTCTGTTGAAATCAAATATGGCAAATTCAAGTGCTTTGTTGGTTTTGCTGGATTTTTAATAAATTACATCATTTGACCATATAAAATGATAATATACTAATTCTGCCATTTTAAATAACTATTACTAGATTTTTTTCATATTTTTAATATTGTCTGTAGTTTTTTTTAAATAGTTATGTAAAAAAATAACATCATTAAACAGGTTTGGTTTTTATGCATCGCAAACTTTCAGCTCTTATAAAAGCCATAGCTTTTCAATTTATTCTACTTACCACCAAACTAGTACCAAACTAGTAATGATGTCTCAATTTCTGTCTTGAATTGTAGTAATTAAATGTATTTTCGCAATTAAACATTAATGTAACTCACTGGGGCAAGGGCTAAGTGCGTGAATGGCTTGGTTAGACGAGGATGAAACAGGTTTTGAGTTTTTATTTTCTAAAAATAAATGTCTCGAACTAGAAACTTTCAATGAATACAATTTATTTTATCATGGAGGTTCTACAGGTGGGAATAGTTTAAAGATTTTTCATTGCAATATAAGAAGTATTTCAAAAAATTTTGATGACTTTCTTGTAAATTTAAATGCGTTTTCTGTTAAACTGGATGTAATAGTTTTAACCGAATGCAGATTGAGTGGAGGGGAGGATTTTACTATAGACGGATTTGACATGTACAAAACAAACACACAACGGAACCAAAATGACGGTGTTGTTGTCTTTATCAGAAAACTACTTTCACTTGATACTGTTTCACAGATTGCTCTAGGAGATGTTTACGGTTTAAGTTTAAACGTTGAAATACTGAATACACATTTTAACTTACTTGCCATTTACAGAACTTTTGACAGCAACGTTGATCAATTTTTGAACGGACTTGAAAGTTATTATAGTAATTTACCAAGGAATGAAAATTGCATTTTTTTAGGAGATGTAAATATAAATATTTTAAACAATAACTTTGTTTCTGATTCCTACTTAAATATTTTATTTGAAATGGGTCTTTTTAAGTGCATAGATAAGCCAACTAGAGTTACAGAAAATAGCTTTTCATGTATTGACCATATTTTTGTTCGATTTAAAGACACAAATAAAGTTAATTCAGCGGTTTTACACACAAGTATAACGGATCACTACAGCACTGCCCTCACGATCACGGCGACAGGTGACTTGGACCCTGACCCTACTGATAACACCAGCGCTTCCACTCGGACTTCAGTTAATTATGCTTTACTGACGCAACATTTGTCTAGCACTGACTGGGAACCTATTTTGAATTGTCTGGATGTTAATTCGTGTTCTCAATTACTAACAGAAAATATAAAAAACTCTATGGATAACTCTAGAAAATTATCAAAGATTAATTCTAGAAATAAAAAACTAAAACCTTGGATTACCTCTGATTTGGTCAATGATATTAGGCGTAGGGATAAACTAAGTAAAGATGTGAAAAAACGGCCATTTGATATACAATTAGTGAATTCTTATCGTGAGGTAAGATGTAATTTAAGTAGATCCTTAAAGTTAGCAAAAAAGAATTATTACAGAGGTAAAATTAATGAATGTAGGAAAGATCCTAAAATGTTTTGGGGTATTATTAATGAGCTCTGCGGTAGGAAAAATCTAAAGACAATTTTCCTGTAAACAAATTTGTATGTGACAATATTTTTGGTGTAGGAAAAATTATTTGTAAACAGATCGCCAATGATTTCAATATTTTCTTTTCAGCGGTAGGCCAAAATTTGGCAGCTCAAAAAAATTCTAGTGGGGACCCAGTCGTGCATGACGCTGACTTTAATACAGACACAACGTTCACTCTACAAACTGTGACAGAAAATGACGTTGTACGGCACGTACACAGACTTCGGGGAGGGTCTGCCCCTGGATGCGATGGGATAGGGGCTAATATTTTTAAAGATAATATAAACATTTTGGTTAAACCACTAGTACACTTAATAAATTCTAGCTTGACCCAAGGCATATTTCCTGATAATCTAAAAATTGCGAAAGTAATTCCCCTATTTAAAAGTAATGATCCAACGGACAAAAATAACTACAGACCAATTTCTATGTTGAATGTCCTGTCTAAAATCTTAGAGAGAATAGTTAAAGAACAATTAGTATCTTATTTACATTTAAATAATATAATTTGTGAGCGTCAGTATGGATTTAGGCAGGATAAAAATATAACTGATGCACTTTTTGATGTTTGTAAGGAAATTAACTATTCAATTTCAAATAAAAAGCGATCTATGCTAGTTTTTTTGGATTTAAAGAAAGCATTCGATTCAGTAGATAGAAGTAAATTATTAAATAAACTGCAATGCATTGGTGTTAGGGGCGTTTCTTATTCATGGTTTAATAGTTATCTCAGTGATAGATTGCAATGTGTCTCAATTTCTGGGATAGAGAGTGACCTCTTACCTGTAGATTATGGCATCATTCAAGGAAGTACACTTGGGCCTATTCTTTTTTTAATCTATATTAATAACATTTCTAAGCTTGATTTAAATGGAAAATTATTTTTGTTTGCTGATGATACACTAATTTTTGTTGAGGGTAAAGATTGGGAAGAAGTCAGTCAAAAGGCAAATTATGATCTCAGACTCCTAAAAAAATGGTTTGATCAGAATATTTTATCATTGAACATATCCAAAACTAAATTTATGCCACTTTCTCTCAAAACTATCACAGATTATCAACTTCAAAATTTAATTATTCACGATTGCATGGACCTCCAGGGGAACACCTGTTCTTGTCAATCAATTGAAAAAGTAACTTCTTACAAATATCTAGGGGTTATATTTGATTCTCGCTTAAAGTGGAGTGAACATATTGATTATATAAATAACAAATTAAGGAAATATATTTTTGCATTTAGACAGTTAAGGGAAATACTAACTAAAGATGAATTGAAGCTAGCATATTTCGCATATGTTCAATCAATTTTAAATTTTGGTATTATAGCCTGGGGTGGAACATTTAAGTCTCTTCTCCAGCCTATAAATGTTTGTCAAAAAGCAATTTTAAAAGCAGCTTTCAAAAAGACAACTAGGTATCCTACTGACGTTCTTTTTAATGAAACACAGATCCTTTCTATTAGACACCTCTTTATCAAAACCCTTTTAATCCATATTTATAAAAATTTTGACAACATATTTTCCCAAGTCACACATTCTCACCGTACTCGTTTTGCCCAAAATATAGGTATAAATTCTATCCAGCTTCAACGATCAATTTTAAACACAAACCCATTTTATATAGCTCATTCTCTTTATATTAATGTATGTGGTATTTTTCCAGACATTTTTATTTTCAGCCTTCCAACGTTTTCTAGATTTAAAAAAACTGTAAATGCATGGCTGTTGATGTTAAGCCCTGAAGTCGCCGAAACTCTTATCGTGAGCAGATACGGGCGGACCTGACCCCTCCCGACGAACCCGACGAACCACTCCCGACGAACCACCTCGCCCCTCCACCCTAGCTCATACAATCTCAGATATTTACAAATTCAATTTCAATCTTTTTTACTAGTTATAACCTTACCAAAGTTATAACTAGTCTTATACTCTCTTGGCAAAATATATTTTCTTAGCCTGTAGAACTTTCAGTCATTAATTAAGTTGATATATTTTTTCTTTTTTATTATAATTAATTAATCCTCATAAAATTACAATAAGAATCTCCCATACAGTTTGAAGTAACGACAAGCCCACGCACAGGCTTTAACGCCCATGTGGGCTTTTTCCAGATAAAATTTTATTTGTGATTATCATAAGATTATAAAAGTAAGCTTTTGTATAACCATGTATTGTCTTTATTTGGAGGAATAAACTTTCTTTTCATTCATTCATTCGTTGAGAAAGAAACGGTGACAATGAAATCAGCTGATTTAGAACAGGGCAACTAGAATTTAGAATACGGTGATTGTCAAGTTATTTCTGACTAATAGAAACTGGTCTGTGGTGTTTGACGTCATAGTTATCTGTCTTGTGCCACCTTAACCTATTCTACATTTCAAGTAACCCTGATTTAGCGAGCGGGAATGAAATGAAAGCGGAAACAAACCGTTTTGCGTACTGTTTATATGTGTGGCAATGTGATTATTATGTGTGCAGTGGTAGGAAAAGGTTATTCTCTCGTCGTGCTGCAGGGGAGCTGTTGCCGTACTCGGTGGAAGAGGCGGCGGAGGGTCTGTACCACCACGGGGAGGAGCCGCAGCGGCCCGGCTACACTCTGCAGGAGCTGATCCAGCTGAGCCGCTCGTCCGTGCTGCAGCAGCGGATCACGGCCGTGGCTACCCTCGCCAACATCTTCCTGAAGGTGAGACTGCTTTGAGACAAATAGAGAATAATTTTAAACTTCCAGAGACTAAGACAAATTGAGACTATTGTAAGATAGGGGTTAATTTCAGTCGGAGCACAGCTCCAGTACTTTTTAGGACACCGGAGCACAGCCCTTGTACTCATAGGTCACCGGTGCGGCTCTGGACTTTTTTTTGTCACCACCATATTTTATAATACTGTCTATAAAACATTTTTTGTAAAAGTTTACAACTCTTTCCAATTGGAGAACTTCCAAAGTCAACTTTAAAACTCTATTTTCTTTTTCTTATTTGCAAGCAGATTAATTGACGGTAGCTTTTTTAACCTTTATTCTAAATATGATCCCTTAACAAACTTGAGATCGGCATTAGCGAGTGATGGTCACTGTCGTCGATCAAGGGCTAATCCAATCTAGGCCAGTACGAGTGTGTACTGGATGCGTTTGGCATTACTCTTTTCTACGTCATTCTTATAAGGCCTCATACGGCAATAATAAATAGTTGGTCAAATGTTTGGACAAGCCAGATGCATCCTTGTTCAACGATGGTAATTTCCCACCATTAGTCGCCATTCAACTACAATATGTCGAAAAGTTTCTCTTAATTAATAGCTTTAAATGGTTTTATTACCACACATATATTTACAGTAGTTAATTTACTTTATAAATGCTTATGGCAAGCCTCTATTTTGAAGTAAGAAACATGCAAATCTAGTGCTAATACGTACAGTTAGCTTCATTGATTTATTCCTTTTATTTTATTTTGTTTTGGAGTTACACAGAGGTCAAAAACGTTAAAAAGAAACCAAATTTAATTGCAATTCATACAAATTTTCCGGAAAGGACTCTCAGACCCCACAGGGGGTCCTGCAGGGGGTATTGCGTACCCCCTCCCGGCCCCCCATTGTGCCATAGCTCCGGTACTTTTTTCTCTAGAAATTAAGCCCTGGAAGAGTCTCTTTGAGATATTTAGAGACTGCTTTGAAACACTAGAGGCTACTTTAAGACTTATATAGAATACTTTGAGGCTTATTGATATTACTTTGAGACAACTAGAGACTATTTTTATAATTAAATAGACTGAGACAATTTGAGACTAAGACTTATAGAGACTACTTTTAGCCATGTAGAGACTACTTTGAGGCAACTAGGACCTACTTGAGACTTTTGAGACTACTTTGAGACCTCTAGGGACTACTTTGAGATGTATTGAGACATATAGACTACTTCAAGACATGGAGAGACTACTTTGAAACAACTATAGACGACTTTGGGACTTGTAAAGACTACTTCGATACATAAAGAGACTATGTACTTTGAGACAACTAGAGACTACTTTGAGACAACTAGAGACTGCTTTGAGACAACTAGAGACTTCTACAGACTAGTTTGTGTTAGTAATAAGATTTTTAATAAGAAATTGTCTGAGCTCTAAAATCTAGTCCCTGAAAAATGTCCTTATAGTCTGTTTTGAAAAGTCATTTTATTGCCTCTCATGTCCAAAAATACTTCTCTACTTCAACTGAAATTTAAATATCACAAAAATGTTATGTATATTGATCAGGAGTGTTGTCATTAATGTTAGGCCTTAAATTTGGCAAAGGGGTTTTATTGATTCACAACATAAACATATTAGTTATTCTTGATATAAACATACAGTGATAAACTCAATAGTTATGTTTTTTGACACACTAATGAAAAGGAACAGCAATAGTCTACAAGCATTTCTCAAAATTTATACTTATAACCCGGTCGGAACTTGGCCCCATCAACACAGCTTTTTCAGCAGACTTGCCCTGTTTGTCCTCCTCATTGAGATCCATCCTCCTCATTATGTCTCTCGGGACCTGGTTCCATCAGGTATTGAGTTTTTCAGGTGGTCTTTTGTCTTCAGGGACATTTTTCACAATGCTCATTACAGTTGTATTACCTTGCTTCCTCAGGACAAGCTCTGTCCATAGTAATCTACGTAACACCACTTTTCCATTTTATATATATAAAGAACAAAACTCGTAACATTCAGTAGTAGCTGAAGATGGCGATGAGCCAAAACCATGGTCCTGCAATAAAAAGGACACTGCGTTCGACGGAATCCATGAGTGGTGAAGAGAACACCACTTTTCTCTGTTAAGTGAAATATTTGAACATCTAAGATTTAAAGATTTTAGTACATAAAAAAATATTAAAGTAGTGATTTCACAATCAGTTGGGGTCTCAGTAACTAGTGATGTTAAAGACAAAAACAAACTTCTTTATTAAGCAAAATTTTAGTATAGGCAGTTTTTACTTTTCAAGACTTTGCAAAAACACACAAAGTGCTAAAATATCCATGTAAGAACAGTGGTCTAGTTGTAGTTAGATTAAGTAGGCCTAAGAGTGCCTCAGTTAAGATTCAATAAACTAAAAGATAATTAATAATTAAAATACAAACTAAATGTATGCGTTATTGATAAAAATATAAATTAAAATAAACATGAAAAATTATATTGAAAATCCCATTAAGCAGTACCATTTAAAAAGAACAAATGAACTATGACGTTGATAAATCCTTGGTTGAAATTCATTGTGATAGAGACGGTGATTTCATGTTTTGATTTTGAATTTTCCAGACAACACTGATAAGTATAAACAAGATTCCCACATATCAGGGCCTGGCATATGATCCCGTCTTTAGGTGGAAGGAACCTAGATTAAACTTAGTCCTTGCTGTGGGACTAATCATATTATGTCCTATGCTCCATTCCACCTGAAAACAGCACTAGATTCCAAATCCCAATTAAAAAAAAAAAAAAAAACCCTCAACTGCCCTTCGCCATGGGCCAATAAGCCTGTGTAGCGATCTAAAGACAGCGAGGTACCGTAGCGGCAAAAGTCACATAGGCCAGCCAGAGGTGACCACTCATGATGGAACATGAGTCGCCTGCCGCTGGGATCGAACCAGCGATGTTTGAAACGTGAAACTAGCGCTTTACCTCTGAGCTACCGCCTTGGGGTAATTGTTGTGAAACTTGTCCTTACTGATCAGTGATGGTAAATGTTCACAAAAACTCAAAACATTATCATACAATTGATAAAACCAAAGTTGATTTGACAGAAAAAACAGCAAAAAACACCCACAAT
Source organism: Flexamia atlantica (assembly GCA_035578135.1). Classification (NCBI taxonomy): domain Eukaryota; kingdom Metazoa; phylum Arthropoda; class Insecta; order Hemiptera; family Cicadellidae; genus Flexamia; species Flexamia atlantica. Next base: position 46,162,532 of record JAQJVK010000004.1, read on the forward strand.
CTTAGTTCTGTAGGTTGTAGTTTGTCTTGATCCGGTGCCACAGGCGCAGGGTCAGCCAGTACATCAGCTCCCACACCAACATGAGGCTGAAGCCGTTAAACACTCCCAATGTTCCGAAGCTGTAGGCGAGAAACTCGGCTGTGCTAGTCGTACTGTAGCTGTACGTTGATATGAACTCAGCCTTATCATATTTAATGTGGAGGAAAGCTGCGAAAAATAAGTCTTGGTTTGGAGGCAAAACTTTTGTGTCCTTTTCGACACTGTAGGTAAGAGATACACAATCTGCAGGGCAGTTACAGTGACATGGATGGTACTTATCTTGAAAGATAAAATCTAATTCTTCATTCATCCAATTGAAAGTTAAACATTCCTCTTTGGGAAACTCGTTACAAATATAAGAGGAATTGTTCATAATACCGAATGACTTTGGGACACATCCACATATCGCCAGAGCACAATTTATGTGGCACTCAAATATACAGTTTTTGCGAGTGTAAAACTCAAACAGAGATAGTTTTTTCTCAAATGCAAATTTACAGCTTCTCTTTGATACATCCACTTCTATGAGGTCTTTTCTTGCATTTTTCAAAGTAGGGGTTAAAGTAAAAAATGTAACGTGGTTTTGTTGAGAAGAGACAGACAACTGCCATAGATGTTTTCTTTCATCAAAATAGTCAAAATGTGGATAATCTAATGGGTTGTGAAGGTAAACAAAATATGTGATGCTCCTAAAATGTTTTAAGTTCACACTAACTCCTTCTCCACGGTACACAAGATTTTCTTTGCAAATACTTTCCTGTATATTGTCGGGGGTGCAGATTGAAAACCGGTCATTCCTTTTAACTTTATCTTTCATCATGTCATTATCTTTCACACCATTAAAAGTGTAACACATGAATAAACCGTTTTCACTTTTCATTCTCACTATCCTTAATGTTGTGATAGTACGGGGATAGTAAAGGGTATATTTTGGGAGTGAAGTGGTGAATAAACTGTACTCGACTAGTTTACCCATGTATTCTCCGTACTCCATTCCTTTCCAATGTGTTGGATATTGGAAAATGCTGTAGTAGTATGCTAGAAGATCAGAATCAGTGTTGTTTTCAGTTTTGATTTTTCTGATACCCAAAGAAACATTTAATACTTTCAACTCCTCCTCATCACAAAGCCAATCCAGTGTTCTGTTTTCACCCCATTCTGCACAGTCATTCCACTTTTGTATTATATAAGTATCAGTGTCCCTTTCGATTTTAGTTTTCCTCATTTCTATAGAAAACTTGAACATTTCAAACTCCTCCTGACTGCACATCCACTGCACTGTCAGGGTCACTGCAGGATTTCTGTACAATGAGGAATCTAACTGTGTGGTTCTGTTTTCATCCCAAGACGCACATCTTAGCCAATATGCTATTAAATCTGAAATAGTGTCTGTTTCAATTTTCATTTTGTTTACATCCAAAGAAACCCTGAACATTTTCAAGTCCTCCTCACTGCATATCCAGTGCAGTGTTCCATTTTCACTCCGAGACGTACATCCGTGAAAGACTGCGGATTGATTGTAATCCATTCTTAGTCTTAACGGCTCACAGATAGTGATGGCTGGGAAAGGTATGTCATTTGTTTTTGTCATTGTCACACTTTGAACTATCGGTGCGCTTTGCCATTGTACATACGCGTCCTGGATGTATGTGTAACTGATGAGGAACATTGCTATGTGTATGAACACCCACAGCCATCTGTGCAGGGTGGGTTGATTGTTAGCTACATAGCACACTCCTGGCAAGCTGACGCTGTTGTAAAGTTCTGTCAAATAAGAGTTTTGTTTGGAAGGGGTTTCATTTCTTCCAAAATCTATCTTTTCCAACTCTTGTTTAACCTCCTTAGCCAACTCTTGCTTCATCTCCTTTTTCAAGTCTTTTTTCAACTCCTCTGCCAACTCTTGTTTCATCTCCAGATTTTTGGCTGGCCGCAAATCCTCTGAAAGTTGAGAGCGTTGGTTATCAAACTTTTTCTCCATTGTGTCAAAATAAAAGCAGGGCTTGTCCAACTTTTTTTCCATTTTGTCCAAACGACTATATATAGATGATAACTGTTCCTTTAATATTTCCTGTACGTTTGCATTATTCTCACTAATCGAGTCGGTAACTGAGTTTTCTTCCTCTCTTTTGCAAAGGGTTGTTTCAGACATCTTGGAGGTGTAAATTATAACTTGACCCTCCAAGGTACTAAGCGACTTCTATGGAGGTACTATGAGTTGCATGTTGCTATGTGTTTATTTCAAAGACCTTCACAACAATAATAAATGAATCAAGTTATTTATTAAAAGTTTAATTACCAGAGTGCTTTTAAATAAAGTTCCATTGCACGAACTGCAATTCTAAATGAGATTTATAAAATAAATTATAATAATTTCCTACTTAACCATTCTTACTGAGAATCATCTGAAAACTCAATTCCAATTAATAAAATTTGAAACTAATGACCACATTTAAAAAATAAACTAAAACTACTGAGCTATTTTTGGGAGTAAGAAATACTTCTTCTAATTATTTTGTAATGTTGTACAAATGAATCAATAGATATTTTGGGTGAAAAAATTTAATTTTAGAAGTTTTAATTCTATTGACATGATTTGTGTTATGATCTGAACAAATACAAACAGTTGCTATGGACAACCAAAATAAATCAAGTAAAAAAAATATTATTTACAAAATTCTCATCAGTTCACCTTTATCAGCTAACCAACTTAAAAGAAAGAAAATATGAAACAGATTTAATTAGTCACTGCAGGACCCCCCTGCCAGTGATTTGCATGAATCACGATACAAATCCGTGAAAACGAACAGGGAAACAAACTTTCCATCCCAAACTTGTTGTTTTGTTGGCAGGTTTCAGGTTTGACGAACCACTTGAAGGCGTCTTGCCATTTATCTTCAAGACAGGAGAAGGTCCAACCGTAGGATTGTTTGTTTACGTCGAGCTATCGCATTTGTCTTGAGATGCCATATAAAAGACTACAAACAGTTGCTATGGACAACCAAAATAAATCAAGTAAAACATTTTTATAAAAAATTCTCATCAGTTCAACTTTATCAGCTGAATATCTTAAAAGAAAGAAAATATGAAACAGATTTAGTTATTAAATCCTTCACTAACACTACTTCACTAGTACTACTACACTATTTATTACACTTAGTTTTCAGGCAAACTATATGTGTCAGTAGCCGGTATAATTTACACATTATGTGCTGGTTGGGAGCTCAAAATAATGACGCATTCGGTTACACAATCTAATTTTATTAACACAATTTACAGTTTAACTTTAAATCAACATGAATGTGTGAATTTTTTTATTAAACCTTTACAACACTTGATGAAAAGTTTAAATTTCTAATCAGAGGCCCAATTAGAGAGGACGGTAAACGGTGCAAACCGTGGCTATAGGGCCACTCAACCGGCCGACGCAGTGCCAACAATGCACACGCACTCTCGAGTCAACTCTCCGACTGACTGCCTCCAGGCTCAGCGGTAACGACCCGCTGAGGCAGCTTGCTGACCATCAGCACTTCTACACTAGTGCCTGGTGTTACTGTCCTGGTTTTAGTTAGGCTTACCATAAATGTTCAGAGCCAACTCTGGACACCAAAAGAAAGGGAGGGGAGAAGGGAAATGAAATGGTGCGGCAAAGTTTTATCCGGTGTAATTCTTGGCAACGGGCTACTTTGCTGCCGTTTTTGTGCGGTATTATCGTTTCTGGAATACTGATTGGCTAAAAAAAAACAATGATGTAGGCCTTGTGACCGAGCAAAAGACACAGTTGAGCAGTTGTCGTGCATCAAATTAGCCTGTCGCCGGCCAAGAACCTTTTAGTGTTATACCTGGTGAAACCATAAAATATCCCTTCGTTTCGTTTAAATGTTTGGTGTATAACCTGTCTTAAAAACTGCTTAAAACTAACTACCAATTCATTTATTTCGGGCGTTTTCCTTTCTTTTTCACACAGGCTGACTAAAACCGTGGACAAAATTCAACCCGGGACTTTTCCCCGGATGCAAGCCTGAAACCCGGACTGTCCGGGGAAATCCCTGACGTCTGGTAAGACTAGTTTTAGTTTAATAGCTTTCCGTACAATTGTCCAAGTTACTCAATGTCAGTCTCAGGGCTCACTGTCAATAAACTAGGACTGGCGTTCCTTCATGGATGATAACAATATTATCTTCAACAAATCCATTAATAATAATATGCGGTGTCCTAATTTTAGGAGCTATCAAAAAAATAAAGTTTTGGGCAGGAGTGTGCGAGTAGTGATTTTTGAAGTCGAGTCGAGTTTTGAAAAATACCCACGAGTTTGGAGCTTTTTTCGAGTCAAGATTTTTTAAGTTTATAATATAATAGTCATCATGTTTCTACACAGTCATCAAACATTTTTATCTTTACTCAAATACAAATTAAAATTTTGAGGGAATTAGACTTAAAAGAGTTAATGAACTAAGAGCAGATATATATAAATAAATGATACTAAAAACAGAAAGAAAACCTTTTACTTAAACTCACAATAATTCTTGATTTGATATATTTTTCAAGCCTAACTTGTATTTAAAGCTTACCTGGGTTTTGAAATGATATGAAAACACTGACTATAAGCCATGACCTGACTCAATACCTGACTCAATTCATGATTGAAATATTTCCTTTGAGTTATTCACACAGATACATTTTTATTCATGTAACTGTCGACAAATAACTCAAAAGAACGTTTTACTTCAAGTATAACAAACAAGGTTTCAGTTATGTTCGTTAAAGATGGATTGATATTGTGAAAAATGGCCGTAATATTCTTTCACACGTATCGATTTTGGGTAAACAGCGGGAGTAACTACTCGACTCGAACTTTTGAGTATTTTGCAATAAGTCGAGTCAAGTCGAGTTGTGCATACTCGGCTCGAAAAAAGCTCGATTCTCGAGTACTCGCACACCCCTAGTTTTGGGATTGGGTTGACACTCACGTATGCATGGTAGTTAACAGTTTCTGGATTTTCTTTCTTGTTAATTTCATAATGTAGCAATGCACAAAGCTCATGAGTTGAAAAAAAATTATCGGTGACTCCAGTAAGAATAAGTATATAGAATGAAAACCATTCAGCCTTTCTTTAGCTGTATAAAGTAAAAAATGTTAAGAAATAACTATAAGCCTATTTACTTTTTTTAAGGACAGTCTGTGTTCATACGGATAAGAAATGAAGGATAATTCTATTTTTAATGCAATCTCATTTTTTTTGGAGAGTATTACAAACATTCATGTATACATAGCTCCTGGCCCGTTTTTAACCCTCTTGGCGCTATGGGCATATTAAACTGGTCCGCCCCCCCTCCCCCCAACCACAAGGCCTTTTTTACAATAAGCGATCGGCCGCGACATCGCGTTGCCAATCCCTGTTGTTTTTATTAAGTCACTGTCACCGGGTCGCCATATGTGAATACGCACAATCGCCGTATTTGAAGTATTATTTATATATTTTTATATTATATTAAATATATTCTAATGTTAAAAATATATTATATTTATACTGATAAAGGATTTAAACGACTTTTTATCCTCCAAAAAAATCTATTAGAATTATTGGTAAGTTAAAAATTGTAAAACTGCAATTGTAAATTGGTGGGGAATCTTGTAAAACTGCATTCAGGGATTTTGGAATTTTAACCCTGCCATGTCTGTACATATTTCATACAATATTTCATTCCAGATTCAAATGTGAACAAATTATAGGAAATGATATTCACAATTAGCAACACCCATGGTGTTTTATGGTGTTAGTTTCTATAACACTAGAAACTGTCATAACTTTCAGCCACAATAACATAGATTGAAACTATTTTCTATACTTCCAGCATGTGCAGGCATAACATTAATGAATAAATTACCAAATTATTTCAATAATGAAATGAATTTTTTTTTAATCTATAAAAAAGAGTTGAAACAATTTTTAATAGATAACACTTTTTATCAAGTTTCTGAGTTTATGGACTTTTCTAAATTCCAAATTTTAAATATATTAAATATACAAATAAATTACTAATAAAACAATAATCAAGTCGTATTATTAATTGTTATGCTGTGAAATTTTTGAGACTTTCACTTCTATAACAAATAGCCTAACGTCGCGAGCAAGCGTGCGCCATACGGCGCACGTGCGCCCTCGCAACAGTTCCAAAGGTCAAACTCTCAAGACAACATCTTAAATTATTTGACTTACGTCCAACAATCCTGATTTTTATTCTGGATGTACGCGTTTCAGCCTAGGCCATCATCAGCATCCATAAAAAATATACTTGTACACTAGGTTTCCTGCATTCTTCGCTGTTGTGATGTTATAACTAGCTGCGTCAAGTGTTTAAACAGTTCACACATATTACGGCACACGAACACGTCAAAAAATACACATAAAACAGACAATGAAATTTACAAACGTGCGCACGTATTCGGGAGCGGGCGCGGAACTGGATACTACGAAACTCTATCGAGTTAAAAGATAGCAAGTCCATAAAAAATACTTCTGATTTGGTAAGCAAAATCAAAGACATAACAATTCCACAAGGTGCCACAATGATTTCATATGATATAAAAAGTTTATACACCAGCATTCCCATTGATGAAACATTAAATATATTAAAGCACAGGCTAACGGAAGGTAAAAGATTAAGTAAAAATGAGATAACAGAAATAGTGGAACTAACAAACACTGTAGTCCGACAAAATTATTTCCAATTTAATGATAGTTATTATCAACAGTCAGAAGGTTTGGCGATGGGCTCGCCGCTATCAGCCATTTTAAGTGAAATATTTTTACACAACTTAGAGAACAATAAAATCAGTTCTGATACCAACCCTCACCTTAACAAGATAATCTACTGGCATCGTTACGTTGATGACGTACTTTGTTTATATAGAGGTAACAAGAGACAGACCACAAACTTCGAGAATTATTTAAATTCTATCCATAGTAATATATCATTTACTTCAGAAACTGAAACCAATAGAACATTAAACTATTTGGACGTATCAATAATTAATAAGGATGGCAATCACCATTTTAAAATCTATAGGAAGCCCACACAGTCTGATCAGGTGATCCATGCGTCTTCATACCATCCCCAAACACAAAAACTTTCGGCGTTTAATTCTATGATTCATAGATTAGTAAGCATCCCAATGGAGCCAGTGAACCGCATGGAAGAAATCAACACAATTAAATTTATTGCTCAGCAGAATGGCTATGAACCTTCCGTCATAGATAAGCTTTACAATAGAAAATTAAATAAAATGAATAATATTGCAGATTCCACCTCACAACAGCAACCAGTCCCCAATAACAAGAAATATGTCTCTGTAAGATACTCCAAAACCATGGAAAATACAGTCAGGAAAACATTTAGAAAAAATAATGTACAAATTTCTTTTAAATCTGAAAACAATCTCCAGAAAATATTAGGCTTCAATAAAAAACTAAATAGCAGCCCTGAATTTGATTGTCCCGGAGTTTACCAGTTGACTTGTAATGAATGTAATGCCTATTACATCGGTCAAACGGGCAGGTCGTTCAAAATAAGATATAAAGAACACACAAGTGAGGTGGAAGGAAACAAAAGAGGAGTAGGGCAACAAATTAAGTCCAAATATGCGGAACATATAGTTAACAAAAATCACAGTTTTACAAATATAAATGATAATTTAAAGATATTAGCCAGAGAGAAAAAAGGACAGCGGCTGGACAGGTTAGAAGAAGTATTTATATATCAAAGTTTCAAAAAAGACGGTGTGAATATTTTAAATGAAAGAATTCAATCTGACGCCAATCCAATTTACGAAGACATAATAAAGAGAGCAAGTAGAGTGACAAGGATGACAAATTGCTACGTCAGAGATCAGAGGTCGATTCAGCAAGGAAGTCCACCGTGATAACTATCCAGTTCCGCGCCCGCTCCCGAATACGTGCGCACGTTTGTAAATTTCATTGTCTGTTTTATGTGTATTTTTTGTCGTGTTCGTGTGCCGTAATATGTGTGAACTGTTTAAACACTTGACGCAGCTAGTTATAACATCACAACAGCGAAGAATGCAGGAAACCTAGTGTACAAGTATATTTTTTATGGATGCTGATGATGGCCTAGGCTGAAACGCGTACATCCAGAATAAAAATCAGGATTGTTGGACGTAAGTCAAATAATTTAAGATATTGACAAAACCAATCCGTGCTACAAATCATAAATCATGAATTCAGCTAGTCAAGCAGATGTAGCAATGAGGAAATACAAGTACACTAGGTTAACTATTGAACAGACTATTGAGAATATACGGTTCAACAAGTTTTGTCTTGATAACAACATAACGCCCAATTATGTTCATTTGAAAACTAATTCAAAAACAGTAGCAGCTAAAAGGGCAATTTTAGTAGCCAAGAAAACATGGTTAAAAACAGAAATCAGACAACTTTATGCAAAAAAAGATAGACTTAATAGGAATCTACTTAATCTGCATATGCAAATCGGACAAAATTTAAGTAATGATTGTATGGACTCATTCATAAACCAAGTAAATAAGTGGGTTGAACCTATAATCAAGGAAAAACGAGAAGTTCAGAACAATAAGTTGACAAAACTTTTAGATTCACAACATCCTAAACAACATATTGTTTCTAACCATAAGTTTTATCCCAGAGTTATAAATAGAACTAATATCAGTTTTAATGAAAATGAACAGGATTTACTGGATAAAGGTTTGAAACATTGTGTCAACATGAATGAAACTGACAACACAGTAAAATCTTTACTAGATGTAGAAAGTGCAGTCCAAACTGTTCCCCACAATGTCAGAAACCAAATTAGATATGAGATTTTACACAAGGTTAATCATACTAAGGTAGAATCTAAAGTTGATAGTAACACAATTAGGACTGTGAAATCAATAAGGAATAAATTAGAGAACAATAATGCTTTAGTTGTTAAGGCTGATAAGGGTAATACCATTGTTGTTTTACACAAGAATGAATACGACAGTAAAATTCAGAATTTCATTGATGAAAACAAAATAAATAAATTACGTAAAGACCCTACTGCAAAATACACAAAAGAAGTAAACTGTTTAATTAATAAAAGTAAGGAACTTTTTAATGATAACACAAAGAGATTTTTGAAAGTAACTAATCCAAAAGCGCCTAAAATCACTGGCCTACCTAAAGTACACAAACAGGACGTTCCCATAAGACCTTTAATAAATTTTAAAGAAGCTCCTTCATATTTATTGGCAAAAAAATTGGACAAAATCATACGAAACTCTATCGAGTTAAAAGATAGCAAGTCCATAAAAAATACTTCTGATTTGGTAAGCAAAATCAAAGACATAACAATTCCACAAGGTGCCACAATGATTTCATATGATATAAAAAGTTTATACACCAGCATTCCCATTGATGAAACATTAAATATATTAAAGCACAGGCTAACGGAAGGTAAAAGATTAAGTAAAAATGAGATAACAGAAATAGTGGAACTAACAAACACTGTAGTCCGACAAAATTATTTCCAATTTAATGATAGTTATTATCAACAGTCAGAAGGTTTGGCGATGGGCTCGCCGCTATCAGCCATTTTAAGTGAAATATTTTTACACAACTTAGAGAACAATAAAATCAGTTCTGATACCAACCCTCACCTTAACAAGATAATCTACTGGCATCGTTACGTTGATGACGTACTTTGTTTATATAGAGGTAACAAGAGACAGACCACAAACTTCGAGAATTATTTAAATTCTATCCATAGTAATATATCATTTACTTCAGAAACTGAAACCAATAGAACATTAAACTATTTGGACGTATCAATAATTAATAAGGATGGCAATCACCATTTTAAAATCTATAGGAAGCCCACACAGTCTGATCAGGTGATCCATGCGTCTTCATACCATCCCCAAACACAAAAACTTTCGGCGTTTAATTCTATGATTCATAGATTAGTAAGCATCCCAATGGAGCCAGTGAACCGCATGGAAGAAATCAACACAATTAAATTTATTGCTCAGCAGAATGGCTATGAACCTTCCGTCATAGATAAGCTTTACAATAGAAAATTAAATAAAATGAATAATATTGCAGATTCCACCTCACAACAGCAACCAGTCCCCAATAACAAGAAATATGTCTCTGTAAGATACTCCAAAACCATGGAAAATACAGTCAGGAAAACATTTAGAAAAAATAATGTACAAATTTCTTTTAAATCTGAAAACAATCTCCAGAAAATATTAGGCTTCAATAAAAAACTAAATAGCAGCCCTGAATTTGATTGTCCCGGAGTTTACCAGTTGACTTGTAATGAATGTAATGCCTATTACATCGGTCAAACGGGCAGGTCGTTCAAAATAAGATATAAAGAACACACAAGTGAGGTGGAAGGAAACAAAAGAGGAGTAGGGCAACAAATTAAGTCCAAATATGCGGAACATATAGTTAACAAAAATCACAGTTTTACAAATATAAATGATAATTTAAAGATATTAGCCAGAGAGAAAAAAGGACAGCGGCTGGACAGGTTAGAAGAAGTATTTATATATCAAAGTTTCAAAAAAGACGGTGTGAATATTTTAAATGAAAGAATTCAATCTGACGCCAATCCAATTTACGAAGACATAATAAAGAGAGCAAGTAGAGTGACAAGGATGACAAATTGCTACGTCAGAGATCAGAGGTCGATTCAGCAAGGAAGTCCACCGTGATAACTATCCAGTTCCGCGCCCGCTCCCGAATACGTGCGCACGTTTGTAAATTTCATTGTCTGTTTTATGTGTATTTTTTGTCGTGTTCGTGTGCCGTAATATGTGTGAACTGTTTAAACACTTGACGCAGCTAGTTATAACATCACAACAGCGAAGAATGCAGGAAACCTAGTGTACAAGTATATTTTTTATGGATGCTGATGATGGCCTAGGCTGAAACGCGTACATCCAGAATAAAAATCAGGATTGTTGGACGTAAGTCAAATAATTTAAGATATTGACAAAACCAATCCGTGCTACAAATCATATCTCAAGACAACGCCCCCACTCGTCTAGGTTTTACTTCTCTTAATGTTACTTTTATGCAAGTACAATATTATGCATATGCCAATAAATATACAAAGGGGCGGGTGGCTTTTTGGAAGTGGTGGGGAGGAAGAGAGGGCAAATTTACACGAGGCGTCAAGGATAAAAGCGCCCTCTCAGCAGTTCTGAGGTCGAAATCAGAAACGGTTAACGACGGCGCGCGTCGTTCGTTAATTTTTTTTCTTCTGCCCTCTTTCCGCCCCTAAACCCTGGCGCCCCTGGGCACGTGTCCGTTGTGCCGAGTTATGAAATCGGGCCTGGATAGCTCACTACCAAAAACAGTCTATCACACTCTCTATAATTTATGGAACCCAAAAAATGATCCACGACTTCAGAGTTGTTTTTCCTTAACTTGAGTTGCTGGTCATGTAAACACCACAAGTGCCTAATCTGAACTTAAAATGAGAATACTTGGTGCTTGGTGTGTTGATGTTTAGTGCTCCAAAAAATTTTTTTGATGATGTTGAAATTAAAATTTTATCTAAATTTGGCCTAGCTATGCAGTTTAAAAAAATATGAGGTTTGCCCAAAAATAGTAGAAAAAAAGGCACCATTAATAATTCAAATTAAGGATAGCTATTAGAAAGATAGACTGATTGATTAACTATTCTAACTCATCGTTTGTGTCGCAAAAAAAAAAAAACGTGGAGGTTGATAGCTGGTGTTCCACCACAAACTCTCTACAGGCCTACTTATATAAGATTGCCAGTATCGCCGAGCTGGTATGACACTGCAGTCTGTTGTGTCTGCCGCAGTGGCTGCCGTCAGTAACTGTGTCACATTGTCACATTGCAGGCTGGTGACTATGACTGCTGCCTAGAGAAGCCTCTGCTGCTCCAGCTGCTAGACTCTGAGCTGTATCTGCTGCTGAGGTTCACTCTGGACGACACAGTGCGGTCTGTTGTGTCCGCCGCAGTGGCTGCCGTCAGTAACTGTGTCACATTGTCACATTGCAGGCTGGTGACTATGACTGCTGCCTAGAGAAGCCTCTGCTGCCCCAGCTGCTAGACTCTGAGCTGTATCTGCTGCTGAGGTTCACTCTGGACGACACAGTGCGGTCTGTTGTGTCTGCCGCAGTGGCTGCCGTCAGTAACTATGTCACATTGCAGGCCGGTGACTACGACTGCTGCCTAGAGAAGCCTCTGCTGCCCCAGCTGCTAGACTCTGAGCTGTATCTGCTGTTGCGGTTCACACTGGACGACACAGTGCGGTCTGTTGTGTCCGCTGCAGTGGCTGCCGTCAGTAACTGTGTCACATTGTCACTTGCAGGCTGGTGACTACAACAGCTGCCTAGAGAAGCCTCTGCTGCCCCAGCTGCTAGACTCTGAGCTGTATCTGCTGTTGAGGTTCACTCTGGACGACACAGTGCGGTCTGTTGTGTCTGCCGCAGTGGCTGCCGTCAGTAACTGTGTCACATTGCAGGCCGGTGACTACGACTGCTGCCTAGAGAAGCCTCTGCTGCCCCAGCTGCTAGACTCTGAGCTGTATCTGCTGTTGAGGTTCACTCTGGACGACACAGTGCGGTCTGTTGTGTCCGCTGCAGTGGCTGCCGTCAGTAACTGTGTCACATTGTCACATTGCAGGCCGGTGACTACAACTGCTGCCTAGAGAAGCCTCTGCTGCCCCAACTGCTAGACTCTGAGCTGTATCTGCTGTTGAGGTTCACACTGGACAACACAGTGCGGTCTGTTGTGTCTGCCGCAGTGGCTGCCGTCAGTAACTGTGTCACATTGTCACATTGCAGGCCGGTGACTACGACTGCTGCCTAGAGAAGCCTCTGCTGCCCCAGCTGCTAGACTCTGAGCTGTATCTGCTGTTGGGGTTCACACTAGACGACACAGTGCGGTCTGTTGTGGCTGCCGTCAGTAACTGTGTCACATTGTCACATTGCAGGCCGGTGACTACGACTGCTGCCTAGAGAAGCCTCTGCTGCCCCAGCTGCTAGATTCTGAGCTGTATCTGCTGTTGGGGTTCACACTAGACGACACAGTGCGGTCTGTTGTGGCTGCCGTCAGTAACTGTGTCACATTGTCACATTGCAGGCCGGTGACTACGACTGCTGCCTAGAGAAGCCTCTGCTGCCCCAGCTGCTAGACTCTGAGCTGTATCTGCTGTTGCGGTTCACTCTGGACGACACAGTACGGTCTGTTGTGTCTGCCGCAGTGGCTGCCGTCAGTAACTGTGTCACATTGTCACATTGCAGGCCGGTGACTACGACTGCTGCCTAGAGAAGCCTCTGCTGCCCCAGCTGCTAGACTCTGAGCTGTATCTGCTGTTGAGGTTCACACTGGACGACACAGTGCGGTCTGTTGTGTCCGCCGCAGTGGCTGCCGTCAGTAATCTGCTGGTGAACATTACAGATGAGGTATTGTCAACTGTCTTGTCTGGTTGTTTTTTCACTTTAGAGGAATTTTCTTATTCATGTACAGGTCTACTTTAGCTTCAGGCTAATGTGAAGATTTTATCAAACAAAGGGCTAGTGTATTACAAGAGAGCAATTAGTATTGGTAAAAGTTTATAGCCGCATGGTGTTCATGAGTATTCAAAACATCAATATCCTGATTTGAGGTGAGATGTGCTTTTCTGTACTAGTAGCTCACTGAGTTTTAGTTTATGAAAGTAATTTCAGGATACACTCGAGGTCAAAATTGTGATTTCTAGAAGGAAAGACGGCTAACTAAGCTTTTGAAAGTTTTAAGTTAGGCCATAGAACATTGAAAAGTCACATAAAAATCACTATATTTCATCCCATATTTCCTCTTCAGATGAAGAAGAGGAAGGTTTTGTGATATTTTCGAGAACTCACCTAAAGAAGTCCCAAAATACAAAATATTGTGATGTTAGTGTGACTCATATTCTCTACCTAAACTGATTCCAGTGGCCTACCTAAACTCCTTCCAAGATAAGCTTGCTGCCTTTCCTTCTGTCCCAAAAGTTATGAATGAATTGAAAAATACTTTTTTCTGTACACTGGTGGCTCTAATTATCTATTGTATAATAATTATACAATCATCTCATTCTTTACAAATTGAAACAACAAACACTATATCCAATAAATAAATACTGGACCTTAACATAAACCTTCTCAAGGCAAGAAACTTGATTTATATCTTCTACTTTGTTTTCTTGCCCTATAATTTGCAGTTAAATCTAATTTTCTATAAACATAATTTTTATAAACATTACTGCATGTAAAAATATGAAGAGTTTCTGCAGTGAAGATCTTACGAACGAAGTGAGTTGTACTCGACTTGAAAATCACTCTTTGTGAACTAACTCCTCTTTTATTATTTGATGAAAAGTCATGAAATTTGAACTACATCATATTTATACCCCAAAGATTGTTTTAATCTGTAAATGAGTAGAGCCTAGTTAATTATATGTTTAAATATTTATTTTTTAGTTAATAACCTTTATTTCATTTTACCACGCTTCGTTCGACCTATACGCGACATAGGAGCGTACTCCTAGTAACTTTTAAGGCACAAAATGTTTTCTTAATTTTGATTTCAAGTGTATATAATGTACTTTATGTTCTCAAACAGATTTTTCTTACAAAAAGACTTATGAGCTTTCTAAGCCATTTATAACTCATCATGAGTTTAGCCTTTAGGTTCTCTTTTGTTGATTGAAACTTGATTTTAAGAACTATCATAGTTAAATTTATAATGGTTATTTTTTCACAGGGGTGCCTGGATCGTCTTCTTGGCATAACAACAGGTTTACGCCAACCTTCGTTCTATGTCCATCTGGATCTGAAACCTGATGAGTTGGCTGAACTGAAAGATGCGGAGTTGTTGAAAGTAGATGTAATCAGAGGGGCTTTGAGGACACATCTATTACCTAGGTTCAGGTAAAAACATTAAGTTATGTTGGATAATTTCTTTACGTGTAAAAGGAGCAGAGTTCCAAATAATAAATAAATAACTTTATTGCTTGAGGACAACGCAAGTATTGCACAGCAATAATACAATATTAACAATTTACACTGATTGAATTTCAATTTCTTTGGGGAAAAAATTAATAAGGTATTTTTTTCAAGCTACAGGCAACCATTTATTTAATTTTATAATGAAATTGATGAAGCTGTCCCTGATGTGTTGGTCACGAACTCGTTCACCGAGTAGAACACTTGCGGCACTTAATAAGTCTAGTCCACCCTTGAAAAGGCTATGATAAATTAATCTAACTCAACCAGTTTTGTAATCAGTTATAATTAATTAAAAACTCATAATTCTAATGTTTCAGTTGTAAATTCAATGTGCAGTAGACCTTCTCTATAAGGTGACCCCACTTTAACGTTGAATGAATGAACCGTTCTGCTAGCAAAAGTTAAAAATCATATAACCTACCAAGTTTTAAAATCATTTTGGATTAATTGCACTTTACTAGGTATCGTGGCAATGTCGTCCCCATTCCTGGTGAAATGCTCAACTCAATAGGTCTTTCTTCACAGGTGTATATTATTTTAAATATCTTTCAAAATTATAATGATTTAAGTTGACAATAGTTTTTCATTGTTCACTAATACAGGGTGTAAAATCACAACCTATAAATTTTATTTTATCAGGAAAGGCTTAAACCCCCACGATGCTGGATTTGACCCCATTAGGTTATTTTCTTTAGGTATACATAAAAAAGTAAGGCCTACAAAAATAATTTACAGGGTATTCAGCAGCTGAAATCAAAAATGAAAATTTAATAAAAAAAATTGAAAGAGCTACGTTGCGTAACATGTTCGGGAATTTGATGGCTTAAGCACAACTTTGTAGAATGTCAATGGCAGATTGTTTGAACAATGAATGTAAGCTAAATGTGATAAAACTGAAATAATAGGTTGTATAAAATGTAAATATTAACAAAGCAATACTTATTTTATCCATTTATGTGCAATATTCGATCTTAAACCTGGGTTGCGTTAAAAAAGAACACCTTGTATAACCTGACCAAGTATTTACATACCATCCTGTCAACTGATTCAAGTCAAATGAGGATGATGTATTTTTATACGCAGAGCATCTTTATCAGGATAACCTCATCAAGTTTTTGTTTTAATAGAAATCGTCATAAAGTATTAAATCACTGACAACAACAAAAACGAACACGATGATTAACAAAAACTCTGGCAGTGGTAATGAATGCTCATGCTGAGATAATGTTGATCTAGATCAGCCATCCACTCCCTAGCGATGTTAAAACTAATATGAATCACCAAGGTAGATGAATCACTAAGGTATGAAGGTTAAGGTAGATTTCTCATTATTAGGGGTGTGCGAGTATTCGACCGGTCGAGCTTTTAGGTCGAGCTTTTCAGTATTCGGCTCGGCTCGACTTTTTTCGAAAAAGCTCGACACTCCAGCCGAGCTTTTGATAAGAGAGTTTTTATCGGAAAGATAACTATTGCGATCTATTTTTGGACACTTTCCCTCCCACGAAAAACAAGCAAAAAACATTCCCTAGTGATAAGGAAAGGACATTGACAGGTAACAAGAAATATTATCTCTATTTACACGGAAATCGGAGCTATATTTAGCTGACCTTGGGGAACGCGAAATACAGCATTTAAGTCTATTGTTTTATCAAGGCTCATCTCTTATCGTACAAGTTTCATTTTGGTCTCATTTGATTTATAAAAATAAGACAAAAATATGAGCCATCATTTACAGTTGTATGACAAGTAGTTTTTATTTTTGCATTTTGTAGTAAGGATTCCTTATCTCATAATTAACTCGCGCTCTCTGGCATACACACACACGCTCTGAGTCAGAGAATAGCAAAAAACAGGGAAGGGCCTTGTAGTAAACAACCTCCACCCCCCCTCCCCCCTCCCTGGCCACTGATAAGGAGAGTGAGAGAGGTAGCTGTTTCTTTCTCTCTCTCTATTCCTTCCTTATTTATTTATGATCTTTCTTCTTCTAAATTGTACATTATTTTCTTCACAAAAGTTTAGATTTGCAACTAATTTTAGGATTACAATAAATTATTGTTGTTATTAAATATTATTTCATTCATATATTATATTCTGAAGTAATAAGTTTAGCCATGAATATTATGCCACAATTGGGACTGCTATCATATTTACTTAGTGAACATAAAAAAATCAATCTTGTGTTTGACTAAGTGTAAATGTGTGATTTTTTTTACTAGATATAACTATTTTAAAACCTTTCGACTACTCCTTTCTACTCTTGAAATTAAATTTTGTAGTACCTATATGTAACTAGTCTAATTATTTAATTTTAACTATTTATTTTAAAGTAAAGTATTGTGGGATTGGTTATTAGCCTACTTATATATAATGCAGATAAATGTAGATTTTGAATTTGGTATTTTTCTTCATGAATTATTTTTTGAGCCAGTTTGATTAATTTTTTGTAACATACTACAAAATACTGATGAACCTATCAGATAATTCACTTGTTTTGGAGATAAGTTTTCTATTTTTGAGCTAGCGGTCACTTAAAGTATGCAAACATTAGTCTATTGTATCTTTTAAAATTAAAATCAAGCTTCATAATTTCTTTTAATAATTTGGTGATTGTTAAAAAGCTTGGCTCGAAAAAGCTCGAGCTCAAAAACTTTTGAAAAAGCTCGGCTCGGCTCGGCTCAAGTTCAAAAATCACTATTCGTACACCCCTACTCATTATTAATATGTTTGGTGTGACTTTCTTTGATGATTGATTACAGGTACATCTTAGACAAGTTGAATCCGGAACCAGCGGAGATAGGTCACATCCTGAGGTGTCTGGTCCGCATCGCGAGACATTCCCCCGAGGCCGCCTCACACATCAGCAACTCTCCGGGCCTGCTGACTGTCGTTCGGAAATTCTGTAAGGAAAACAAATTTTTCCTTTTTATTCATAATCAAGTTGTACATGAAAATATCATAGGTTGAGACTGTTGAGAATACTTTTAGGGGTTTATACATTGTAGTTTAACTCTTTGCAATCAGACTGGATATTTGCCTCTTCCATAGAAATCGCACGACCAGTTCTACTGGCAGCCACCATTAGCCCGCGGAAGTCAGATTTTTTCCACATAGTTGTCATATGTGATCGAGCGGCCAGCAGTGCTGGCCAACATGAAATCCAACGAACGCTCGGTGTCGGACTGGTCGATAAGTGGCAATAACATATGTTTTTGTTTGTTTTTCTAAAATTTGCAATCCCCTACGATAACATAGCAAGTTTTCAATAAAAACAACTGTGAGCTACCGAGCATGAAAACAATTCCGAGCGGCGGGAGTGAGCTGCACTGATGATTTATCTGTCAAATAACATAGAGTACCTATAATATAAAAAGAGTACTTGGATAGGAAAAGGGCAGCACTGAAATATTCTCATAAACCATACCCAAGCTTTAAAAAAATTGACAGGATTCAGACTTCACTTAGCTGCATTTTGACCAGTGGAATAAAATTAGTAATCATTTTTATTCCCTAGTGTTGTTTGTTCAACAATACCATGATTTGCATAGTCCATGATTTCAATGATTCCTTAAATAGGGCCAAAATACTTAATTTTAATTAATTAATTTCTTATTGCAGTAGGGGAAGGGCCTCCAAGGGCTTGTTCGGAAGCCCTGAAGCTGTTTCGAGTTATGTCGTGTCAGTCGCAGAATTTGGCCGCACATCTGCTGGAAAAATACAGTCTAATGGAGGTTATTCAGCACTTCATTGCAGGGTAAGTAACTTTTCGGGCAAAACTTAGAAAAAACTCAAATCAAAAATTGTTTTTATCACTTAAAAGTTAAAAGTAATTTACAGATTTATTGCATAAGATTTTAGTTACATTGAATCTTAAACTAATCTTAAACTAACTCTTTTATTATAGGCGAATAAATAAGATTTAATTTTGTTAGGAATGCACAAAAAGTGACAAGTCTTCTTTGTTTTGAAACATAAACCAAAAATGCCGCTTGCAATTTTACTTAATCATTCGTATTAAAGTTAATTAATTTTTCCTAGTAGTGTGTTATATATGTAAATCTACTCTGTTTTAGAATATTATGGAATACTTGTGAAAGTATTTCTCCACCTGTAAACTTAGCACTTGTAACATAGGCCAGTGCATTAAAACTGTGATTCTTTCTTACTTAAATGCAGTTGTTTTAAACACTAGCAAAAAAGTTGCTTTGTAATAAAAATGTTTTGCTATTATAATTACTCTATTTTCTTATTCACACATCAATTTAGAGATTTATAAGGAACTTTGGGTGAACTCGTCTTACAATTTCATCACTTTGCAGAAGACGAGATGAGACGAGCATGAGTTTAGCTCTGGAGAGTTTTTATACCTGGCAGACTTTCCTAGCTTATCACCTCCCATCAGCTGTAAACTCCATCTCGTAAGTAGATTTAAATTCAGTTTTTCTTCAGTTAGTTACACCTTAATAATGATTGTTCACACAACCACAGTCTAAGAACAAATACCCGTTACAAATGGTCCCGTTACTTATCATATGTCAAAACACATTATTACCTGCAGAGCGATTCCAACATCCAAAGCGGCATGCAAGCAGAACTTCTATGAAGATTATACTAGCATTGTAAAATAGTGAATGGATTCACAAGTAACAAGTAACAGAGAGTAAGGGAGTAACATGTAGTAATTAAATTCTTTTTTCCATTCACAGGGGCCAATGTCTAAGCATCCAGGAAACTAAATAATTTTAAGTTTTCAGATTTGCTTTACTTTTGGACCTGATGAACTGCCAATCAGTGCAGCTCTTTTAATTAATTTTTGGTCTCAGCGAACATAAGAAAATTTGAAATTGTATGACAATTGTAATCAGTGCATAACTTAATGTAAACAATTAGTACAGCTACAAATATTGATGGCATATTCAGGACATGTTTCAGTGTGTAATATGTCAGCTACAGTTGCTACTGTTTGTGAGTTGTGAAACTGCCGACATACATGTCGTGGCATTTTTATTAGAACAAGCCTGTAAAGTTTTTGTTTCAATGTTTTCTCGACCCGTTCGTAAATTGGTTGTTATATGTTTGTGACGGATATTTCCTGGGGGGAGAAAAGATGATCGGTTACACTGGTACACCGAACCGCAGGAAATCACGTCACAGGTTGTCAGAGGCCTTGGAATCGCTTAGCTAGGTCGCTGGGATAATTCCAGGGTTCGAGGATCGAAATCACAGTAGTTATCAGATATTCAGATATGAGAGTCCAATTATATTCAACCTAGATGACATTCAACTTAGGACAGACTAAATTTGGAAACACCTGCTAAGTTAAATGCCCTCTGCTGTTTTCCCTAGCTCTGTGAGATGTTCAGAGTTAACACTAGTTACCCACAGTTAATGTTTACCCTAATCAAGAAACAACATTAAACTATTTCACTAGTGACCAATAATTACAGGAGCAGGACAGACCTTACACTCCTGTCGCACAGCAGGTTTGGACAAGACTAAGCCTGTTACAACAGCAGGAAAATCTAGGACTTAAACCAATTATGAAAGTCACCAAGTACTCCAACTTGGTTACACAGAATTTAGAAAATACTACAAATCGACTCTAGTCAAAAATCGGCACCAAGATAATTAATTTAATTAGTCTTGGTTACAGCCAAGAGATGAGCAGGATAGGTCTCGGAACCCTATCCTGCGACAGTTTCAACGCTAAGTCTGAAAACTGGCGTTTAAAATAAAATCGAAAAACTTTGAGAACAGAACGCTGTCGTACCTTTAATACCACAAGGTATAGGAAGACGACGAAGTCAGCTCTCGAAGGTGGTTGAAGTAGTGGACGGGGAAGAGACGCACGAAACGACTATCAGTCCGAACACTAACCTAGCACCGACCAGAGTGAAGCTCTTATCAGGACCTCGTGGAGCCCACTTTCCGCTGGGAAAACCCACCAGCTGTCCAACAACAGGGTGTATACCAACCGGGAAAACCAGGAAAACCTGGAAAAAACCAGGAATCGGAACAGACCAGGAAAAAACCGGGAAAAAACCAGGATTTTCGTGTTCATTCCGGGAATTTTATTACGTAATTTAGTAATTATTTAAAATATAGTTAATGTTTATTTTTCGTAATGAAGCAAAGTATTATCATACATATCTTTAGAATATGTAAGTCTATAAATTTGTTAAACTCTTACAGTGATTTTGATTGCCATAAATGATAACGTTTTTCGTCAGAGTTTGTGCGTCTAAAGGAGCAGAATGACTATTGAGTGTCGTCTGCAGTCTGAAGTCAACTACGTAGTAAGTAAGAAGAAAATATTTTATCACTTGAAAGTTTATTGTTGTGTTTTATTTATACCTTTTGCCTCCTATCGTTTCAAGTTCAATGATTTAAAGCTATAATTAAGTTAGCACTCTTAATGTTTTTGTTAACATGAACAGTTTTCTGATACGAAGAACAAAGAAAATGAAAGAGAATAATTACAAAATAAAAGCTTTGCCAGATCTACCTGTTGTCATCATGATATGGCGATCAAATTATCGTGTTTGAAAACAATAATATTGTGTTTAACTTAAACTGACTTTTCTTAAATTATAGAAAAATTAATTTTGCCGTGGGAAGAAATTGTACAAAGAAACGATGTTTGTCCACAGTTAAATCGTTATTTGTTTAGCAAAGAATGATTAAAGTGTTAGTATGAATGAATGAATGAGTAATGTGCTTGTATTTGCTGGTTTTGAATCACGATTAGATCGAGATCGTTGTATACGATCAGAGTACTTCGCAATACCCGACGCGATAACGCACCTTTCTAAGGATAAATTCTTGTATCGTAGCATTAAATAATTAACAAACAATAGTACATCCCTCATTAGCAGGGATGCCGATCCCCCCCAAGAGCTATGACGCCAAACCCCCCCCAAAAGTTCCAGAATCTATCAAATATCCCCCCTCCGCATAACACATATTTATGACATCCTATTTAAGCACAGGACATTAAAAATAATCTGGGTTAATTTAAGCTACATCACTTTCAAATTATAAACATTTTCCGACTAAAAGTTAATTATATTAATTACTTAAAAATTATTATTTTATTAAACTTCGATTTCGTTAGTCGTCAGTTATTTCTGGAACATTGTCTGAGGGAAGAAGACAAGTATAGCCTTTTACCATTCTTGAGTCTTGGCCCGAAAATAAACTGTAATTTACTTACATTTAAACAACACAGTAATATAGCTGTATGAAATTAAAAAAGGTTTTAACCAAGGAAGAGAGGCGACCAAATGATTTTGGTTACCTATTGACGTTTCTTTGTTACCATGACAAAAATTTGTATCATCGTCATTAATCTCAAAGTCCGTTATTAAACTCAAGAGGTACATAAATATATTTGTGAAAGAATTAGTTAATAAACTTTATAAGTGTTCTCCATTTTACTTGCTTTTCTTGAGTTACGTTTCTTATAAATGTGTGTTTACGTTTAAAGCTAATCAAGAAGAGTTAAACGACAACCATGACAAAAATAGTTATTATTATTATTTCATCCTTTTTTGGCGAAAATATGTCATTTTGTCATGAAGCTGTTATTACTGCATTTTTAAATTGAAGTTTTACAATTTTTACAATCCCCTGCTCCTAAATATGTAAAAACTTTTCAACGCCCCTCCACTCCTAGAAATAATCTTTATAACGTCAAAGCGATATTGGGGGGAATAATTGATTTTGCTAATGGATGACCGATTAAAATAATTTTGCCTTATCAACATTTTTAGTTTCCCCCCGAAAATGTAATGGTTCTTTTCAAAGTTCCTCTCTAGAAATAACCTTTGAAACGTCAAGGCTCTATGGAAGGGGGGATAATTAGTTTTGCTATTAGTCGACGGATTGAAGTTTTAGTTTTATTGCCATTTTTTCATTTCCTTCCTAAAAAGGATCTGTTCATTTAAACACACCTATCCCCCCAAAAAATAATCTTTATAACGTCAAACCTGGGGGGGGGGGAATCATTATGTTGCTATTAGGTGACCGATTGAAGTCTTTGTTGTGTTACCAGTTTTAAATTTCCCCGCTAAAAAGTAACTGTTCATTTCAACATTTCAACGCAACCTTCTCCCTAAAAATCATACTTAAAACGTCAATGCTGTATTGGGGGGATTCATTTTGCTATTAGATGACTGAATGAAGATTTTGTTGTGTCGCCAGTTTGACATATCTCCGGTAAAAAGTAATTACTGTTTACATTTCAATGCACCCTCCCTCCTAAAAATAAGTTTAAATCGTCAAAGCTATTGGGGGGGGAATTATTAATTTTACTTTTTGAAGTATACCAAAGCAAATTTACATTTCCCCCCTAGAAGTAGTTTGAGTAATTTTTGAGTAATTTATCGAAAGGAAACAGGACAGGTTGAAAGAATTAATTTGAATGTGACCGGTTGAAAAGAGTCTCGTGAACTGAGCCAGTGCGGCTGCTTGCGTGCCGCGGCCGCCACGGAAGAAACAAGTGTACAGGAATACTGACGGTATACACTGGACAGTCGTGCCGTGCGGGCTTGTCCATGATGTATATCCCTATTTTTAGTACATAGAAATTTAAAATTTAAATTTGTATACAAATTTAAATAGTGTAGCAATTAATTTATTTTTGACGTTTTATTTGTAAAATTAGTAGTAGTACGTTTTACCTGTAGAGAAAACAAAAAAAATCCCCTCCAAAAAATTCTTTGACGCCATTGGCGTCATAATCCCCCCCTGTAGGCACCCCTGCTCATTAGATCTGTCTTGATCAGTATCCGTTACCGAAAAAACATCGATTGGTAAAAGAGAGAATTGCAATCGAGACCAATCAGAGTTCACCAAATGACCGACAGTGTCCAGAGTCGTCTTCAACTGCCAAAACGAAATATCTCGTAAATACCTCATAAATAGTCGTGTTGTTGTTTCGTTGGACTATTTCAGCCCGTAAATATCATATGAGGACTCCGGGATCACCATCGCTTCCAATGTAGATACGATGAAATAAAAAGCCTACAATAATTTTGAGCTGGCAAAGAGTTGGCGAGCCTGTGTTTGCCTTTAGTCTCATTTCGTTTTCAAGTGTCATTGTCTGCTTTCAAAACTTAATTGATAACTCGTTGACGTCTTTCGTCTTTCTTTCAGATTTCTTTATTTTTCAACTAAGCAATTACCTAAAAATAGAAACGTTGAACGATCACAAATAGGTTTTTATTTAGTTTAAATCTCAATCTTTGACAAATTAAGCCGAGTGTTAATTTTAAATACGCGATTTAAATGGACCTTCTTAGATAACAGTACAAAGCTGTATTGACAACTTACGCCGAAGATAATAATTAGTGAGTTTGGAGACCTTTGTTGTCATTAAATGGCAAAGCTTTGATACTGAAACCTACATTTGAAGCTTATCTTGAAATTTAGGTTAAGTTTACTGCTCTGACATTATTATTATTTTATAGTATTATTTTAGGTGAATCTGTCAGGCATTAATGCATAAATAAATATGTAAGGCTTCCCTCAAATATGAAGTAATTGGCGAATCAAGTTTTATTTTTAATTCTTTTGCCTAACCACCTGAGCCTAGTCACTGATCAAATACTTTATTTATTCATGAAAAGGAAAATAACAAAGGGATTCAGAGGCCTAAAAGTGAACAAATTTAGGTTGCAGTGAAAAAGGGATTTTCAAGCAGCCTGATCTTGAAATTGCAATAGGCCTAATAAGATTATTCAATTAAATATTAGGCCTACCTAATTGAGGGAATCAATAAATTTCTAAATTCTTAACAGTTAATTAGTTGTACCTTTGTATACTTTAATAATTGACATTTGACCCATAGCAGAATCATTATATCACAACAACCGACAACTACTCAAGCCTATCAAGGCAAACCTTACCTTACACATTAGGATTAATATTTTAGTTCCTTACAATTACCTGAGGCTTTTGAGAAAACTTGAAGCGCCGTAAATATCTGAATCCGGTATTATCCAAACATAAGCTCTCCGATCCGATCCAAAAATTTACTATCCGCACACCTAAAATTTAAATTGTAAATGCAAATACAGACTGCTTCCACAACCCTTGTCATTGGTTTTTTGCATACTAAACTTGACAAATGTAAAATTAATTATGTAAATGATTCGATGAAAACTGCAGAAGTGCCTAGCAGTTGATATGGTGAATAATAATACGCATAAACAAAAACCTGGAAAATTTCTGAAAATCCTGGTAAAAACCTGGAAAAAACCTGGAATTTGATTCTTGAAAAATAGTATACACCCTGAACAAGCTGGTTAAAGGATCGAAAAAAGGTTCTTCCGGTTGCCCTTTTTTTTCCGAGCGTCTGCCAGAAAAACAGATTGGCGCGCTCGGCGAGCAGAAGAAGCAGCGCAGGCTCTGTCGTTGTCTGCATAACGCAGTCGTGACGATGTCTTTTAGGTTATGTTGTTCACAACAACAACAACCGTAGTTCCGTTCGCAAATATTACGTTTCCCAAGGAAGTGATCTAATTACGTGTCCAACTAAGTGTTTATATTAGATTATAGTCGCCGTTATACGCCTCAACACTTTGCTTTCCACATCAAAATCGGCGATCGGAGTCGGCAGTTATGGGACCGACTAGGTTAGCCTTCCGATGGTGATAATTAGGGTTATAACCATCCACCCCAACGCCGTGAGTTACTTAATCACTCAAAGGGTTTAAGTTAGGGAAATAGCAGTGTTTATACTGATTGCCAACACTCCCTCCATAGGCTGGACATAGGCTAGGTAGGCCTAGGCCTACTGGTCCCATGACTAGGCCTAATGAGCCAATTCTTACCCCTGCGCAAATTAGGCTCATTACATGTTTTATGTTAATTATTGACGAAGTCATTTTGCAGACAATAAATTTTCTCAACTCACAACAAGAAGCTGAAGATACAACTCAGCCTTTTTGGTTTGTAAATATAAATAAATAAATAAATATCTTTAATTATAAGTACAGGTAGGTGACTCTTATATTTTCTTCTTAATTCTAATTAATTATTATTGTTCAAGATGGCGTCATTATAATTAGTGTGATACTAGCCTATTTAATATTTAAATTTGAAATAAAAGAATGGTAATCTGTTACAAAACTATTATTTATTCAACAATAACAATAAATATGAATATCAAAATTGAACTCTAGGGGGACGTACAAGGATTATTACAGTGGATGGGGTTAGATAAAATTACTTATGCTAATTGGATTAATATGGTACAATTTAAGGGCATTAGCTCAGTTCTTGAGAAGCATGATCTCTTCACATAGGGTTCTGGGAATCGTGCGGGCATGACATTGAAAAATTAATTTGTTTGAATATCACAATCATAAATACTTTTAAAGAGAATAAATAATTTTGATAATAATATAAATTGCCAATTCTGATCTCTTTTTATATTTAATTAAATCAAGTCTTTGTTTGAAAGTCTGTTCCTCTTCAACAATGGTTGGTGAAGTAAATTTTGGATGGGTCTTACCAAGAGTTTATCTCTTCACCCTGATCTTTTCTTCAGATAGATAAATTTGGCCACTTAAAGGGGAATCAACTAAGATCAGGTTTACCGCTGGCTAACCAAAAAAATCTACTAATTAAGGGGGATGAAATTTAAAATTGGAACGAGGTCCAGGTACAATGAAGTTAACACTTGGCCATCTCTCTCTGGAATAGAAGCTGGAGTCCTTTACAATGGTTCCACTTTTCACTTTAACAATGTAACACATGGTTCACTAACTTGGTCTTTGGTAAACACTTCACTGAATTATTAGAGATCAAATTTTGAAAAACATGCTATATAAAATAGATAATTTGAGATAGCGTTCCCTGACCCATAAATATAAATTATATTAAATTATGAATACAGCTGATCTAACTTAACTTATCTAAAATTTTTATGGTAGATGGTAATAAATTAATGAATGATTTTAGGAAAATAACATTATCAAATAATTTATATTAACTGAGTGATATACTAGGTTGACATATTATATACAAATAATTATTAAGCTGTGTGTTTGTTTATTTATATGGGTGTTCATTTATGAAATTTAAATGTAAATGTTTGTGAACTATTACAATATCCCCTCAGAGTTGAATTAATTTAAAGAATTGAAATTAATGAAAACTCGATAATAATAGGAACAAATATTTACAAAACTATACTAAATGATAAAATATTTATTTATAATTTAAAATGATGATTTCTTAAAACTAAATGGATTATATGACCTAATATTTACAATCATAACTTCAGGTCCTAATACTGTCCACGCGCACTTCACTTATTTCAAATTTTGTTTCACTGTTCAACATTTATTACACTATTGTTTATATTTACTGGAGTCTTTTATCCCCTCAATCCATAAATAAACAAATTAATCTACAACTTTTAATTAGTTGTCCGTGTATTGTCCAAATGTTTATATAACTGTTAATAACACTATTTACACTGTATTTATTGTTGATCTCGGTTTGGCGTTATATATTTTCTAAGAGCAGTTACATGGTAGGGTCCAAACTCTTGTTCTTCATTTAACTTTTGTACAAAATAAGTCGAATGTCCCAGGATACTTGAGATGCGGTACGGTCCTTCGTATATGGCGAATAGTTTGGCTGTTTCTCCAAATGCTGCATTTGATAGTTGATGATTTTTGACCAATACCAAATCGTTTAAATTGAATAATGTTGGTAATACACCGCGGTTAGCTCTTCTTGCTCGTGTTCCCTTCTTTTCTCGGATCCGTTGGGAGGCGAGGAATATCTTCTGTTCTAGTGGGACATCTTCTGAAAATGGGTTTTCCACATATCGTTCCCAGAACCTGAAATCTTTTCTTCCTAACTGTAGTTCATTCGGACTGAATCCTGTAGTTTCGTGAGGAATTTCGTTCAAGTATTCATTAATTTCTGTTATACACTGAGCCCATTTTCTGTGTTGTCTTGAGCAGTATGTTCTTAAGCAGCGCTTCACTTCTTTAATAGGTCTTTCGGCCATATTAAATTGGGGATGGTACACAGGGTTAAATATTGGAATAATATTGTTTTCTTCTAACTTTCTTATCCATTTGTGGCTCTTAAATTGCGTACCGTTATCACTTTGGATCCTCTGGGGTATTCCATGTTCTATAAAGTGTTGGTTAAACAATTTATTTAGTATGGTTTGTGTGGTGGCACGCTGCATTGGGTATAATTTGATAAATTTAGTGAAAATGTCCAGGACAATTAACATGAATTTCACATTTCCTCGGCCCGGCGGCAAAGGACCTATAATGTCGATAGCTAACTGTTCGTTCTTCTGATTACAACTGATACCTTGAGCGAAACCTCTTGGTGGATGAGTATCATTTTTGCACCGTTGGCACGAGTCACAGGATGCCAGGTATTGCCGGATTCTTCGATTCATGTTCTTGAAAATGAAACATTCTCTGAGTAAATCAAAACATTTCTTAGACCCGCAATGGAGGTAGTAGCAATGACACTCCCAAATAAGGCGATTTATGATGGTTTCTGGTACTACTATGAGCCATTTATTAAGGTGTTTTTGGTATAGTATTTCCTGGTGTAATTTATATGATTGTTTGATTTTTGTGTGTTCAGGTGTATCTTGGGGTATTAATAATATTTGACGAATCTCTTGAAGGCGGGGATCTTGTGACTGTAATTTCCCAATGTTTCGGAGATCTTCTTGTAGTCTAGGGTCTGGAATTCTTCTAATATAATTGATAATTAATTCTCTCTGAGATGTTTCCTGGTTCTCTTCAACTGGGTAACTTATTCTGCTCAGGGCGTCGGCTGTCGAATTATCGGCTCCTTTACAGTGATGGATCGTGAAATTGTACTCTTGAATCGCCAATGCCCACCTTGTTAATCTATTATTCAAGAGTTTACAGGTTTTTAGAAATGTTAATGCATGATGGTCAGTTATGATGTTTAATTTTGAGCCCAATATTATATACCGTGTTTTCTGTAAACAATAGATGATGGCGAGTAATTCTTTTTCAGTGGTCGTATATCTTTGCTCTGCTGGCTGCAGTGTCCGTGATAAAAACATAATTGCTGCTTTGTCTCCATTATCTCGGTATTGAAATAAATGTCCGCCTATCGAAAAATCTGATGCATCCGTTTGTAGGTAGAAGGGCTTCGTATGGTCTGGATGGTGAAGAACATTCATTTTTAGAAATAGGTTCTTAACTCTTTGAAAAGTTTTATCATCTTCTTCGGTCCAGATAAATTTTTGTTTCTTTGAGGTGAGGCGTAGTAAGGGTTGGATTGTTTCTGAATACTTGTCAATAAATTTATTATAATAGTTAATGCATCCCAAAAATGATTTTAACTGTGTCCTATTTTTAGGTGTGGGGAAATCGAGGATTGGTTTGACCCGCTCCTGGTCCATTTCCAAACCGGTTTCTGTTAATGTGTACCCCAAGAACGGAACTGAACTTTGACAAAATTTTGATTTTAAAAACTTTATCGTCATATTTGCTTCAGCTAATTTATTGAAAATATACCTCAAATGTTTTAAGTGTGTTTGGAAGTCGGGTGAAACTATACAAATGTCGTCTACATAAATTAAGGTGAATTTTTCTACTTCCTCATCGAAAACTTTGTCCAATGCCCTTACTAATGCTGCCTGAGATGTGTTGATTCCAAATGGTGTAACTTTGTAGTGGTAGGTCTTTCCTCGGAACTGGAATGCTGTGTATTTTCTCGATTCTTCAGATAGTGGAACTTGCCAATATGATGAAGTTAGATCGATACTACTGATAAATTTTGCACCTTGACATTTTGCTAATAATTCATTGACACTTCTATTACATTCGTAATCTGGAATAATAATTTCGTTCGCTTTTCTAGCATCCAAACAAAGTCTTATTTCACCAGTTTTCTTGACGACCGGGATAATTGGGTTTATAAAAGTGCTGTTGCTTCGCTCTATGATCCCTAGGCGTTCCATTTCCCTTATTTCTCGCATGACTGCGTCTTGGTGTGCTAATGGTACTGGGTAAGTATGACATTTAAAATTTTGAGGATTTTCGACTCTTAATACATGCTGGTATTTGTTACATAACCCAGGTTGGTCGGAGAATACATCTTGAAAGTCCAATAACAAATCAGTTAATTGTTGTTTTTGAATACTATTTAGATTTAAATTATTTTTGAGGGATTCTGTAATTATTTCAGGGGATAATTCACATGATGTTCTGGGGTTTGTTTCTTCAATATAATAACACTCTTCGTATGGATCTTCATTGCAGCAGTAATCTTCTAAATTATCCACATTTTTATCATTAGTGATTATATGGCATAAAATTCCAGCTCGATTTGTGTTATTGAATTGAATTACTAAATCTGTATCATTAATATTCATATGCATTTCACCCTTTTCAAAATTTATCTTCATCTTCCAGGCACTAAGTGTATCTATCCCGATAATTACTGATTGTATTAGTTTTGGTACTACGAGCATTTGTGTTAATATAGTTTGTTGACCAATGGTAATAGGAATCATTACGATTTTTGAAATTTTCCGGGATTTTTCATTGGTTGCTGTTCTAATGTGCATATTATTTACTGGTAATTCTTCTATTTTTCCTAATTCACTCCGATTTGATATGTACCAATCTTCTGCTAGACATGTAATGTTAGAACCTGTATCAATGAGAGCTGTAACTTCTTTGCTTTTGATCTTTATTCTTATTTCGGGGCATTTTTGCGATATAGTCGTATGAGTATTTTGTTCTGTTTCTTCTTCAAATAAAAACTCCCGATCACAATAAATATTGCTCAAAGTTAAACTATTGGTATCTGATTCATTATGCATGTTATTTACATTATTTACAATTTCAATTGACCTCTTATGTCCGACTTCTTTCTTATTTTGCACTGAAGATGTGTTCTTCTGATTTGAGCTATTTACATGGAGAATGAGGTCACCACCATCATCAGTGCCTCTCAGTTTAAATCCTGATTATTTTCCTCTGGCACTAGGTTTGCGTTCTCCTCAATAATGGCAGCGCACACCTGGTTTTGTTCTTGTGTCGGGTGGTATCTAGGCAGTGGTCTTCTCTCTTCAGACGGCGGTTGGTTTGATGGTAGATTGGGAAACTGTCTTAGGTCACGGTAATCGTTTCCAAATCGATGGCGTCGGTCGTCTCTT
This sequence comes from Flexamia atlantica, assembly GCA_035578135.1. Taxonomy (NCBI): domain Eukaryota; kingdom Metazoa; phylum Arthropoda; class Insecta; order Hemiptera; family Cicadellidae; genus Flexamia; species Flexamia atlantica. The sequence goes on from JAQJVK010000004.1 coordinate 46,193,795, forward strand.
TGGTACCGATTATCGTGGTGGAGGTGATTCTCATGTCTCCGATTGTACGGGTGGTACTTAGGTGTGTACGCTCGATTGTCCGTGTTTCTTTCATTGTAGTGTTGGTTATGACCTTTTCTACCGTGTTGGTGGTGGTTTCTATTTACATGATTTTCCTCAGGTGTATTTTCCTTTTTATGTTTATGGTTTTCGTTCCTTTGATGGTTAGGTGACCTTGCTTGTTCTCGCAGATCTTCTCTCTGGAGTAGAGCTTCAAAATCGCAGACCGTCTGAATATTTTGAACTCTATAGGCATCTTGGATTATGTCTCCAAAGTGGTTTGATAGGCAATCGAGGATTTCTTTTTCGTCCAGGGGAGGGTTTAGCGATTTAAGGGTCAACACCCGCTCTATAAAATACTCTGATCGGTTCAGATAACCATTTGGCCGATATCGTTCATTTTCGATCCGTTGTTTGACGCCTCTTTGGATATCTCGGTTCCAATATTTCGATTCAAACATATGTTGAAAATCATCCCATGTGTGAATATCAGTTTTGATTAAATTGAACCACTTTGAGGCATGTCCTTCTAGGCACATTTCAATGAGATCAACTAGGCTTTCCGCACTATTATTTTCTGGATTTAACTGTAGGTTTTTCTCATAATATTTCTTAAGTTTGTTTAGAAATTCCTGGGAATTATGTGTCTTTCCATTAAATTTTGGGTGGGTCATTTCCGGTGTTAATGTCGATCTGCCGTTACACACAATATTAATAGGGACGGGCGCTTGTGTTGTTTGAATGTTGGGTGTAGTAGGTATTTCTAATATTTTCTTATGACACGCCTCCACGGACTCAGCCAATTTCGCAATTTGGTATTCATTGGATTTAATGTTTGGGTTCAGTTCTAATTTGACTTGGTTGATTTCAGCTGTTACTTGTTCTTTGATTTGTGTATAATTTTCCTTACAAATGTTTTCTACCTCCCTGTGTGTCTCTAATTGAATCTGTTTAATTTGTTCAGTGATTTTTAATTGGGTTTTACAATTTTCTGATACGATGATTTGACTAACCTCCTGTTTATGTTGAATGAGGTCTTGTATTAAATTTTCTCTGATTTTGTATTCCCCTTGTTCTAATTTAGTATCAATTTGATCGACTTCCTTAGCCAAATTTTCCTGAAGAATTTTAAGTTGATTTATGTCAGTTTTAAGATTTGACTGTTCATTGTGAATTTGCTGAATTTGATTTTCGACCCGGGCAGAGTGATTTTGAAATTCAGATCTTAAGTTTGCATGTTGTATTTTAATATCAGATTTGATTGCGTTCATATCGGCTTTAATTTCATTTCTTAACTCGGTTTTAAGCGCATTCATGTCAGTTTTAATCGCAGCATTGCTCGATTTAATTTCATTCATGTCGGTTCTAAGTGCATTGATCGCCGCTGCTATTTGTACGAGTGGGTCGACACTGTCGACAGCTGATTCAGTACGAGTATGGTCTGGAATCAGCACAGGAGGGACGGTACTTGTGTCGCTCGTCAAAGAAACTAGCGTTCTGATTGGTTGTTCCGTTCGGTATATTTCGCTCAATGACGATGTAGCGGGGGAAATCGCCGCGGAAGTAGTGGTAGCACTGATTGAGGTTGGCGTTGGTGTTGAAGTGGGAGACGCCGGCTGGGACAAAATGGCGGAACGTTCTGACATTTCACTCACGGCCGAAATTGTTGTCTCATTATTAGAATCACTCGCGTTGTCGGAATTATTTGAGTCGCCTACCGAAACAATGTTTTCTTTGTTCACTGACGGGTCACTGTCCGATTCGCGGTGTACATTTATTGGTTCCGTGTTATTGCCGAATAAAACAAAACTTGTCTGCTCGGACTGCGTCGTTGAAACTTTAGGTTTGTCGGTTGATCTTAAATGGTATTTATGTTCGTCGCCCATATTGAGGTAGTAAGCACGCAATTAGGATTATTATACAATAAATTGGATATTATACTTATATCTAAATGAGGTGAGATGAGTCTTAATCTAGGCTATCTCCTACAAAATTATCTTCTTGCTATCTCAAATAATGTCTGCGATCATTAACTTTTCATTGTCAATGCCCTTACGTTGCGGCGCCAATTACAACTCAGCCTTTTTGGTTTGTAAATATAAATAAATAAATAAATATCTTTAATTATAAGTACAGGTAGGTGACTCTTATATTTTCTTCTTAATTCTAATTAATTATTATTGTTCAAGATGGCGTCATTATAATTAGTGTGATACTAGCCTATTTAATATTTAAATTTGAAATAAAAGAATGGTAATCTGTTACAAAACTATTATTTATTCAACAATAACAATAAATATGAATATCAAAATTGAACTCTAGGGGGACGTACAAGGATTATTACAGTGGATGGGGTTAGATAAAATTACTTATGCTAATTGGATTAATATGGTACAATTTAAGGGCATTAGCTCAGTTCTTGAGAAGCATGATCTCTTCACATAGGGTTCTGGGAATCGTGCGGGCATGACATTGAAAAATTAATTTGTTTGAATATCACAATCATAAATACTTTTAAAGAGAATAAATAATTTTGATAATAATATAAATTGCCAATTCTGATCTCTTTTTATATTTAATTAAATCAAGTCTTTGTTTGAAAGTCTGTTCCTCTTCAACAATGGTTGGTGAAGTAAATTTTGGATGGGTCTTACCAAGAGTTTATCTCTTCACCCTGATCTTTTCTTCAGATAGATAAATTTGGCCACTTAAAGGGGAATCAACTAAGATCAGGTTTACCGCTGGCTAACCAAAAAAATCTACTAATTAAGGGGGATGAAATTTAAAATTGGAACGAGGTCCAGGTACAATGAAGTTAACACTTGGCCATCTCTCTCTGGAATAGAAGCTGGAGTCCTTTACAATGGTTCCACTTTTCACTTTAACAATGTAACACATGGTTCACTAACTTGGTCTTTGGTAAACACTTCACTGAATTATTAGAGATCAAATTTTGAAAAACATGCTATATAAAATAGATAATTTGAGATAGCGTTCCCTGACCCATAAATATAAATTATATTAAATTATGAATACAGCTGATCTAACTTAACTTATCTAAAATTTTTATGGTAGATGGTAATAAATTAATGAATGATTTTAGGAAAATAACATTATCAAATAATTTATATTAACTGAGTGATATACTAGGTTGACATATTATATACAAATAATTATTAAGCTGTGTGTTTGTTTATTTATATGGGTGTTCATTTATGAAATTTAAATGTAAATGTTTGTGAACTATTACAAAGATGACAAATTCAACATGCCGTAAATATTCAACCGAACTTGTCGGTTTACAGTAAGTAATTACCTTACAATTCTGATGTTTTGTTTTAAATACACATCGTAACGGTTTGTTACGTAGATCGTTCACGCCGATAGTCCATCATCTGTTGGTGGCTCAAGCAGAAAACATCAATCTCTACCTTACAATTCTGATGTTTTGTTTGAAATACGCATTGTAAAGGTCTGTTACATAGAACATTCACACCGATAGTCCAACGACTGCTAGAGGCCCACGCAGAAAGCATCGATACCTTACAATTCTGATGTTTTGTTTGAAATACGCATTGTAACGGTTTGTTACATAGATCGTTCACGCCGATAGTCCAGCGTCTGTTAGTGGCCCACGCAGAAAGCATTGATCTCGGCAGCAGCAGTGCGGACATCGAGCATGCGGTTGCTATGGTGACGTGGGTAACTGCAGCTCTGAGGGCAGACACAGCCTCTGCGCGGTGCCTGCTCCCGTCGCTGCAGCTCTGCGCACTCAAGTGGCTGTCACAAGCTGCGCAGACCAGCTGCGTAAAGGTATATTCATATTTCTTTATTTCAAAATTACTCTGTAGCTTCAGGTTTATCATTGACCATTTCACTGGTGAGATTAATTTTTATGTTTGCAAGCTGTCATGCACATACTTGATCTATGTCCTAGTTGCTTCAATAGGATCTCTTTTACCTTGGTCCTCTTTCCAAAGTCCTAAAGATTTGAGAATTATCAGTTAAAAACTGTGCCTATTAAATGTGTCACATTGGGCAGTACTAGATTATGCCTAAACCGCTAGGTACTGTGGTCATGGATGGAATCATGGGAAGAATAAGCATTCACATTTTCTTTAGCATGAACTAAGTTTTGAAAAATAAAAATACAAGCAAGGGGCATAATCCTTGAGTCACTAGATGATTACCTACAAGAACCTGAGGTGAAAGATTGGCCATTAACCTAATCACCTTTTTTTGCTAAATAAATACTTTTTTGGGCGCATGAGTTTCTTCAGTTAACATAATGTAAACTAAAATTTCGTTCCAGTGGTCGGCCTGCAAGTTATTAGGAGCTGTTCTGAATGCTGTAGCAGCTCTCGTGCTTTTACAGGTAAAGTATTTTGATTGACAACAAGAATATTAGAATTTAAAAATTAGTTTATTGTCCAATTAAAAAAAAAACTTTACATCACATATTTAGTCCATCAAATTTCCGTTTGATTAACTGTATAATTTTTAGTTTGAATTAATTTTCAAACTACGTACATGTTTTAAACATCAATATCGAGGAAATAATTTGAAGTACCACTGTCCTGTTTATTGGATTATGTTTTAGTTTTCACTCTTTAATTTTAAATTAAATTAAACATAGTCATTTCATTAATAGTAATTTTTTTCATTTTATTGCTTGACTAATTTGTTCTCCTTCATGTTTTAGGATTTCAAAAATAACGATATTCAACATAAAGTGGAGTTATTTTTGACATCTGAAAACTTTCTTCAGTTGTCACAAAAATTGAGGTAAATGACTCCACACAACTACCTACATAATATAACTAAAATCAAACCTCGTAACTAATATGATTTTCTCCCAAGCACTAGTCACAGAGCAAGTACAAATCCTCTTGGTTGATCTTAACATAGAAGTACAATTTTATAGTAGAACTAGCTGATAACCCCGTCTTTGCCCGGGGGATTATTTTCTACTTGTTATTTCTTAGTGCTGCATTCTGTTAGTAACCATAGTAGCTATTTCAAATAATTGTAACCTTAGTAACTGTTCAAAGCACTTCTAAAACCCTTTACATGGTTCCCTTTCGGATGATCCTGTGCCTAAGTCCTTAAAGATATCAAAACCAAACCACCATAATGAGATCCCAAGCTTTAATTTGACACAAGATAAAGAATCTACGACGAGTAGTTTCGGCTGTAGCTCAAAATATACCAACACACAACTTTTTTATGTTTTGAACTTTTTTTTATACATATTGAATTGAATATTGATTAATACGACTATGAAGTGGGAGAGGAGTTTGATTTAAAAACTAATCATTCACCAGCGACAGGCCATTCCCATGAAGGCAGATACTAAGTCACAAGGACTTCCAAAATCTCAGTAAATTCCAAAGTCAAAGAGTCATCGTCTAGAAGACAATCAACCAACTTTTGGAACAAGATAAAGAAAAACAAAACAAAAATACTCATCCAATAGGAAATGAGATTGTGACAAAAAACCATAATGTTCAAGCTATGGATATACTTGGTGGGATCTTGTGAACTATAATCGCTGCTTTTTTTAGAGGAATGCCTGTCGCTGGGAGAAGTGTAATTTCCCTTCCTCTATTGCTTCATAGTTACATTACTATTATAGCTTTGACCTAAGATTTAAAGATTTAATCTTTTAATGTAACCTTCATGTTTTAATTTAAACACTTTTCAAATTCAATAGTCAAGTCTGCAATCAGTCTGCAGTGTTGAGGCCCCTGAGTTTGAAACACAATACCTCAGGAATAGATCATCCTAAAATAGAGATAAATTGAAACTTTTTTAAATATATTTATATTTTAAAGTCAGCCAAGCAGAAACACTAATTAAGATTCAAGATTCAAGATTTTTATTGTCTTTGAGCTCTTACAAAGTGCAATTGACAAGGTCATTACATAGCATTATGGTAAACTAAAATGATTTTATAAATAAGTTTTACATTCCAAGAAATTGATACTATAAATTATAAATAGATAAATAAGTTAAATTACATACAAGACATTTGAATAAGTTAAATTACATAAAAGACATAGAACATTAAGTGAACACAATCAGTTAAAATTTTGAAACATTAAGCCTGTCATATCACAGGTCATATAGTCTTCAACAGAATAAAATATATTTTCTTTAAGCCATCTTTCAGTTACTACCTTAAATCTCTTTAAAGTTACAGTCCATGCCTCTTTAGGTAATTTATTAAACATTTTTAATTTCATTGCAATATGACTGCTGTTACTATTTTCTAATTTTACTGGAGGTCGTTCTAATATATGATTCTGTCGTGTAGGGTACCTATGTAATTCCTCTCTCACTTTAAAACAATCTAGACGTTCTTTGACACTAACCAAACAGCAATAGACATATAAACTAGGCAAGGTCATTATTTGCAGTTCTTTAAAAATTGGCACACATGATTCCCTTACTGGTACGTTTTTTATTGTTCTAAGAGCTTTCTTCTGCCACAGAAATGCTCTTTGAGAGTGACAGCTGTTGCCCCATAATGTAATGCCATACATCAAATGTGAATGAGAAAATGCATAGTATGCTTTCACTAACATATCAATTGTAACACTGTTTCTAAGTTTTCTTAATAGGTAGATAACCCTTGATAATTTTTTACACAATTCTTCAACATGTTTGTCCCAACTTAACCTACTAACTAGATACATCCCTAATAGTTTGCAGGCTTAATATCTTTGAATATTGTGTAATTTAATGAGAAAACAATTTTTTCGGTTTTTTTATCATTTACTACAAGTTGATTTGTTCTACACCACTCTAGCACGTTTTGCATTGCCTGATTTTCTGCCTTAATTAGTTCATCAAGATTGTTGTCAAAATTTAAGATAGTGGTATCATCTGCGTACAATATCGTTGTACATGGTACATTGAAAGCTAAATCATTAATTGCAATTACAAAAAAGCAGAGGACCCAATACCGATCCTTGCGGAACACCTACTCTAATATGTTTGAAATCTGATTTTTCTTGTCCCTGTACAACCATTTGCTTACGATCATCTAAATAAGACATGAAAAGATTAAGCTCATTATTCTTAATACCATAACAAGACAGTTTTTTAATGATCAACTCATGAGAAACACAATCGAAAGCCTTTGTCAAATCTATTAATGTTGCAGATGTCATTAATTTTGCTTCAAAATTAATAAGAACTTGTTCTACTACCTTCTCTACAGCCTTAACAGTATTGCGACCAGGAATAAAACCATACTGATGTTCACTAAACAAACTATTTTGAACAAAGAAACTACTTAATTGCTTTTTAATGCAACCTTCTAAAATTTTACTAAAATTAGGTGTCAAAGAAATTGGGCGATAACTTGATGGGTCAACCTTTTCACCCTTCTTAAAAATAGGAGTGACTTTGCTTATCTTCAGAGCATCAGGGTATTTACCCTGTTCTAGAATTTGATTGAAAACCACAGTCAGAGGCAACAAAATTATGTCAATAATTTCCTTAACAACTTTGTTTGAAAACCCATAATAATCCTCACTCCTTGAGGAGCTTAAATTTGTAACCAAAGTCATAATATATCTTTTTCTGTTATTGTTTCCCATTTGAGAGGTTCAATGATCCTATTACAGTTCCTAATATATTTATTTATAAATTCTATGGCATGATTTTCAGAGAGATGTTCACCTAAGTCATTGCTTAAATCTAGATTACCAACTAAGTTAACAAAGTAGTCATTAAGGGCCGGTTTCGGATTTCAGGATTATCTTTATCCTCAGACTAAATACCAGTTTGAACCGGTTTTTATCCTCGGACTGTAGAAATCGGGTTTCGGAGCTCAAGGATAACTAATTCCAAGAATATCTTTAACCCGAGAGTTAATTCGGGAGGCATAACCCGAACACAGCAAGAGCCGAATTCAATCGAGAAGAGAAGAAAGAACAAGTAAAATGCATCTGCACTCAGTACCCACCACTACCCGACTCGAAAATTCTCCAAAATACCTCGGTAACTCCTTGCACAAGTCCAATGATAAAATTATCCTCAGATTGAGATAACCCGAGGGTTAAGAAACTTATCCCCGAGCTCTGAAATCCGATTTTTCGTGCTAAGATTATCTTAGTCCACGGGTTAACTAACTCCAGGATTAAGATATCCCCGAGCTCCGAAACCGGCCCTAAAAGTATTACAGTCTATTACAATTGCTTGATTACACCTATTGCTACCGGAATTGGTTTCTGTTTTAATGACCTTCCATGCAGCTTTGCATTTATTCGAGGCATTGTTAATATAATTTCCATTTAAAAGCAATTTTTCTTGTTTAATTTTACATCTGTATTCTTTTTTGGTAATATATATTCCTGCCTATAGTTAATTTCATTACACGTACCTTTGCTATTTTTGAATCTGTCATATAATGTAATTACAATTTCTCTAAACCTTTTTAACTGAGATGAGAACTATTTGGGTTTGATGGTTTTAAATTATTAATTTTCACTTGTTTGATCTTACAGAATTCATTCAAAGAATTTGTCATCGAGAAATAAAATAATTACAAGACACATCAGCATCTAAAAAGCTACTAAGTTGTGTCCAATCTGTTACACTCAAGCTTTCCCTAAAATTTGTCATCGCATTACAGGATACATTTCTGATAAATCTAACCTCTTTTTTACGGTTTGAGTTGGTATCAATACCAAAAAAAATTAGCATAAACTCCCTTGTGATCCGATAATGAGGCTCTAGCACTGTACATGAAAAGGACTCATTAGAGACATTTGTAGCGATGTTATCAAGACAAGCATTCCCTCTAGTTGGTTCTTTATTCATACAGTATAAATCATATGACATTAAAACATCCTGGCAACAATTTTTGAATTACCATATTTGTTGTTTAAAAAAGACAGCATTGATTCTAAAGAACTAAGAAAAATATGTACATTAGAATCTGGTGTTGTGTACACTGAAACTACAGCAATGTTTTCCCTGGATAGCATTACTGCAGTTGCTCCAAAAATACTTTCAATACAAAAATCACCAACATCAACAGCTCTAAAATCTAAACATTGCTTGATAAAAATTGCACTACCTCCTCCTTGCATAGACTCTCTACAAAATATATTTCCTAAATTATAACCATGAGGAACATACAAGGTCAATTCATCCCCACACAACCAGTGTTCAGATTGTTAAAATATTACAATTAATACTATCTAAAAAGGCTAAAAAACATAAGATTCTATAGTTTGAAGTTCCAAACCAAAAATAAAGTTTAAAATTTTATTGTGAAAAAACCACTTTAGCAATAAATCTACAATGTTGTATGGTGTACTAGTTTCAATCAATTTTAAAACTCTCTTCATAACACATGGTGTCATTCTGTGTTTCCTAAGGAACTATAATCTGTAGACAATATTTGTTTGTAATATCATCCGAATGTTTATCTCTTCAGTAAGCACTCGTGGCTGCTGGAAGGTGAGAAGTCTCCGGCAGTCGTGGACAGCCTCCCCTGTCTGGGGTCCGTGCCTCCCTCCCTGTATGACTCCAGCCCTCTACCTCTGATCTTGGGCCTGGCAGCATATGTTTGTGCCATCCGCTCACCCCAGGTAAGATGGGAGATTCAAAGTTCGATTAAATCAAACCCAAATTCAATTTACTTCCATACATTTGCTTTTAAATCATCGACATTGCGTTTGGATTTAAATACATTTATTATCAGGGCCGTTGCGTGGTTCAATGGCGCTCGGGGCGAGATGTTGTCAAGGCCCTCCCTCCAAACACACAATGAATGACGCTTTTTATATGAAGTTGTGTGGCGGGTTGCATCGCTGATTGCGTTTTAAGATGCCGCTATACATACATGTCACGTCATGTCAGTGTTTGGCTGTATCAGAGAAGATGCTCTACATATTCGCATTTGCATATGACACGACATCAAAAGTCATGAAAAAAAGTGTGCTATATTTTTTTATCAGCAGAATGGATGTTGGTTACTCACACGTCACATCCATGTTCCCCCTGACGCTGATGGCGTGGATTTGCATTCCGGAAATTAAGTCACTGATTTTAGCGCAGATGTATGTCTGAAAAACACCAAACCATATTTATGCTAGCTTGATACCATTTTTAGATAGTAAAAATTCGTTTTTAGCATTTTTGGTATAACATTTCAAGCATTTTAAGCATTTTTAGCAGTTAATGTGTCAATGAGTGGTACAGCAACAAATGTGTCCTTAGCTGTCGGAGAGGCTGGTCGGTGCGGAGGGGGTGCAGAGGTACGTGGAGGAGGTGGTGACGGGAGGCGTCAAGACCACAACGGCTCATTGGTTTGCTCGGCAGGAGATTACACTACTGTACACACTTCTGCGTATCCACCTTAACACTCAGGTCAGCTCATGAACTTGTGTTTATGCCTGTGTAACAAGCTATATTTTAAGTTGCTAGAGTGAATTTAATTATTTTTTTAAAGGATGGCGGTTTCTTTTGACCTTGCATTTGCTCTGGAATCTTATTTTTCTCTGAGGAGTGTTAATGAGTAAAGCAAGAGGGAAATGGTTTAGTGTAAGAATGAAGTAATGTTAGAGGTTTGTGGCAGCTCAAGGATTTGAACCTATGACTTTGCTGCCATGGCTCCGTAATCTATTTACTTTTATCAAAATCTTATCCCCATTCATCATTCATTCATATTCACATTTAAATTCTTCATGAATTTCCTGGTCATCTTAATAATAAACCATCTGCCAATAGTATAAACAATTATAGTGTAAAAACATTTTCATAGGTGTTAGTGGCATTGTGGCATTTAATAAAGACAGGCTACCTCTTAAGGAAAAAACTTATCTATGTAAGATTCTTGATTTTTTGTGTTGAATGTATAAAGCCAGAGGTAAACTGCTACAGTGCAAAGTAGATGGATCTGATAATTCCCACCAGTGTGTTACACAGCCGAAGTTGAAGGCTGACAAGTTGACATGTACACAACCATTGATAGTTAGATGTAAACCATTACTAGTCCATTTAGATGTAACTCTGAATGGTGATTCCTATGAGTAATGGACGCTAGTGCTATCTACTGAGTGTTTGTAGGATACAGGGTTTGGGCTTGTGGACCTAAAGTGACCTGAGTGACTGTTGAATCAGACAGGAATAGCTATTTCGTTATCCCAAAAAACAATGTGTTCGTTCAAAATATTCCAACTATTTGTTCTTGTAAATAGAAAATGTATACATGGTTTATTTTCCAAAACTGCAACAGAAACTTTCGATATGGTAAAGTTAAATTTTAAATTTAGGTTCTAGGTAATTTAAAAAATTATAACAGACTAGAGGTCTGCGGGTAGTGATTTTTCAAGCCGGGTCGGGTAGTAGATTACCATCAATTTTCGGGTCGGGTCGGGTTCGGATATTATAAGTGGAATAAAAATTCGGGTCGGGTCGGGTTCGGGTATGTAAGTTGAAAAAAAATTTGGGTCGGTTTCGGGTATTTTAGTTAAAAATTCGGGTCGGGTTCGGGTATCATTTGTCAGCAAAATATTTATTTCATTAAATTTTGATGGGACTAACAAGCAGTTACAAAGTAAAAATCTAACATAACATTCACATTACTTACATATATACATACAAGAAAAAATTACAGTTTGCATTAAGAAAATGACACTACGCATGACCATGGGACAAGAAATATTGATGAGTTGAAGCTAGACAACGAACAAGATACTCTAAAACACAAAGAACAATTACATACACAAATATAAAACTTTACAATAAGTTACCATCAAATATAAAAAAATGAACAGATTTTTATTAATTAAAAGAAAAAAAAGAAAATTAAAGATTAATATAAATTAAAAGACCAATTTAAAAAGTACATGAATACATTCTTTACAAATCATTGTATTTATGATACAAATGAATTTTTTAAGCTAAAATTTTAATAATGTTATAATATATATAATGAACATTTTGTAAAACATTGTAATGCACCAAATGGTGCCATATATAATATACAATAACCAATACAGTCAATAGATTTTCATATTCATGACTAAACTTTTTCATGAATATATTTTATAAATACCATTTCAGAATTTATCAGTGAAATAGTATTTATATTTTATAACAACAATAATTTATTTTCATCATAAAATTAGTTTTATTATAAAACTTCTATGAAGAAAAAAATAAAAGTTGGTTTAAAAAATATGGAATAGCAGGCAGAAACCATAAATTACCAGAGTAGAGGAAGGGAGGAAAGAGAAGGGGGGGAGAGAGAGAGAGCTAGAAAAACAGCTTTCTCACTCTCCTTATCAGTTGGAAGGGGGGGAAGTGGGGGGGGTTTGTTTACTCATCAATTAGCCTGTCCGCCAGTCCGGTGTTATCTGTGTGCGTGCGTGCGTTCACCTTTTCCTTACTACGAAATGTGAAAATCCAAACCATTTGTCCTACAACCACATATGATGGCTCATACTTTTTGTCTAATTTTTTAAATCTATTGTGACAAAAAAGAAACTTCTATCTCTTGCCGTTCAAGAGAAAATCCATGATCAAACAAAAAACTGATGTATACTTTGTGGTTCTCCAAGGTCAACTAAATATAGCAGAAACTTTCCGAATTCCATCTAATTGGAGATATTATTTCAGTTCACCTGTCAATGTCCTTTCCTTATCACTATAGGGATAATTTTTTGTGTATGTTTTTCGTGGGAAGGACATGCTCTTCCGGTTTAACGTGTCCAAAAATACATCGCACAATTATCTTCTCGGTAAGACCTCTCGTACCATAAGCTTGGCTAGAAATTCCAGCTTATTCAAAGCTATTTAGTGTTGGTACCTGCGACTATTTTATTGCGTTGGTTCCCTGGTCGTTTAAGTTGCTAAACGAGGATACGATATTAAGCAGTAAGCGTACGGTAATTTTGAGCCGGCAAGGAGACGGCTGGTTGTCTGAGTTGAGACGTATAGCAAAGATTGCTTCTAAGTTTGACATCGCGATCGCGACCATCTTTGTTCGTCACATCATAATATTGCGTGGACGCTGTAAGCCAAAAGCTTTGCGCGAATTAATTATTGTTGAACATTTTTTAAGTTTCAGGTTTCTTTCGGGTAGTATGTCGGATATCTTCAACCCGATTTCTTTCGGGTAGTAGGTACCCGCCCGACCCGACGTGTAATAAAAACCCGCCCGAATAAAACCCGAGACGTTTCGAACCCGCCCAACCACTTGGGTTCACGTAATTACCCGAAGCTACCCGAATTTTCGGGTACCCGCAGACCTCTACAATAGACAAAGCTCATCAAGAAATGAAATGGTGTCAAATACTAATAAAATGTACTATTTTAACTACACCTTATATATGTAATATAAGTTTTAACTGTTGGTGCTTTCGCTTTCTATTGAGGACTGCCGTAACTACATGAAATGTGAAGTGTTATTTCTGTTGTTCAGAATCCTGTGGAGAGCAGCTTGGTCCACCAGGCAGCTTTGTTTCTGTCCACGGCAATACATGCGGACGATCGCTACATGCTCGGAGATCTGTTTACTGACGTAATCTTCAACAGATATTTCTTTGGGTATGGACTATCTTATCGGCTGTTTGTTTTCTAAATTGAGTTTTTTTTCTATTGCCAACATAAAAATTTTTTTATTGTTACATTCAACAACGTATAAATGTCAAATGAGACATTATGTCCAAAAAAGTTTAAGTGAAGTTATTATTCAGTTTAAGATTTATGAAACAAATGTATTTTTTACTTACAAACAAAATTTTTCAAACACAAGTATGTATTTTCTTGGAATTGAAATCTTGATGAGTTTAGCCTCTGGATCGCTTTTACATGATGTGTTGTAAATGTTATCATCAATCCTAGGTCTTATGATCCTCTTATATTGATTTGGATCCGTAGACATTTATCATCATTCAGTAGCTAGGCCTAGATTGACCAATTTTAGTAAACATGACTAATTTATAATTAAAATCTGCATGTTTCACGTTAATGTAATAACCATAATTGTTTTCTCGCAACACAACTTGGAATATTTTACTGGGGTTGATAAATAACTCTAATTTAGTGTGGAAAAATGTTTTTAAATCAATTTAATATTTAATAAAATCTTTAATTGGAGCAAGTAGGACTATTAGCTGCTCTATTTTAAAGCCATTACTGAAGAAATGAAGTCTAATTAAGAGTTATTACAAGAAAAATTTGTTGTCTTAAAAAATACTTATTATTACCTAATTAATTGTCTTGCTTGATTCATGTTTTATTTATTTAACACCCATGTTTTGATGCAGAGCTGACATTAATGACGTCACATCGCAGTTGCAGAGGCTTCAACTTGACCATGAAGTATCGGACAAAAGGCCAAAGCTGCTAAACGAAGCTATCGATAGGTGAGGTAAAATAATTTATTTTTAATAAGAGGCTTGTCCAAGAAGGACAAAAGGCTTACCTAATTGAAGTATAATCATGATTATAGAACACAAAGAATATGAAAAAGTGCAATACTTTGGTAACATTGCCACCATTCATAACCTTGAAGTAACTGAACGAAGTGTGTTTAATGTGTAGGTAAATACAATATTTAATAAGCTATCTTTTTAATTACAGTCCTTTCAGATGAAAACATGAATTATGTTGTTCATAATGCTTTTTAAAATAGTGTATTTAGAATAACTCCATCCTTTAACCTCCACACCTTGAAAGGGAAAAGGGGTGTCCTTCTTTGGGACCTTAAGGGATTTGTCTGTATACCTTTAAGTTACTTCCAAACGTGAGCTGTTGGTTGTGAAGTGTGAAAACTTAGGTTTTACCAGTTGAAATTAGATCATCTCAATGACAATATGTGATGAAATGTTGAAATTCAATGTAGCTGCAGAATAATGATGCAGACTACCTGCTCAGTGAAGCACTACTAGTGTTGCTGTCCTTGAACCTCGCAGCATATAACAGTTGCAGCAAATAAATTGAAAATAAAAATTGAATTTTGATTTCAATATCATACGAGTTTATTGTTTTTGTGGGTTGAATTTCCATTCAATGGTTGGAAGTGTGTTGGGGCCCATAACCCAGTGGTTTGTGGTTCGCAGTGACACTCTGCTACCACAAATAAGACGTTGTCTAATTATTCTTCTGTGCAGAACGACGCTCTGCTATCATTAATACATCGTTATCTAATTTTTCATGTGTACTGAACTACGTTCTGCTACCATTAATACGTCGTTATCTAATTTTTATTCTGTGCAGAACTAAGCTCTGCTACCATTAATACATTGTTATCTAATTTTTCTTCTGTGCAGATCTACCATCAATACCCCGTTTTTATCTGATTTTTCTTCTGCGTAGTTTGGAGACGATCTGCGGCTGCTACCAGAGGGAGCTGGGGCTGGAGGGACTGCGGCCGGCGACTCCCCCTCCCTCTCTCACCGCCTCCCCCTGCGGCACAGAACCCGCACTCCCCTCCGACTGGCTCTACCTGCCTGTGGTGCACCTCAACAACATTGACGGGTACGGCAGTAACATAATACGGATGTTCGTAAATGGCAGTAAATGTTAGCAATTTGAAAAGTTATTCAAAGAGATTTTGATAATAAAAAATTCTTAATATATTCTTGATAGGGAAGTTGTTGGGAGACCCTTTCTTCTTTATATATAGTATAGGTAGAATTCAATATGCACCTCATTAGTAGCTTGTATGTAGTTTTCCCCCATCATTCTTGTCTTCTTCAGGCCCACATTATTTATTTATTTATTTATACAATGATCACATTACACAAAGATATACAAGAGTAATACACTCTTAAAGGTAATAAGTCAGTTCTAGGATCGAATTACAATTACAAGAATGTAAAAACGCTACACAAAATGTCCTCCCCTTGTAGTCCCTTGTAAGTTATTTTCCGTATTGTGAATTGGATAATGCAGCTTGTCAGTATTTCAAAAATTTAAAATAATTGTATTTTTCTTCGAAAATTGTAATTTCCTCTTCAACTGTACTCTCGACAGATTACCTCCAAATGTAACCAAATGTAACTTCAAATGTAAACATCTAATCGCCTCTTGTTAAGGAGTTGACTCCTCAGACCGATCAGTTGATTAGAGCTTGCTATCAACTAATGCCACCACATATGTAGCTAGTAGCTAGTTGCCAGCGAATGGAAATTGTTCTTTGACCTCAATGGCGATTGCTGGCTAACGCCTTGGTCAAGGAGCGAACCTGCCTTAGTAAACAGTTACCAGTTCTAATTGACAGATTTACTTCTTAAATTGCAGTTTTCGAATATATAAAGTGCGCTTTACCCACTGAAGTTGTATGTTGGCAGCAAGCGAGAGGATGCAGTCAGTGTAGCCACTTGTTGTCTGCAGTGGGCTCTGGTGCTTCAGTGTCTCAGACCGAGGTTTCTCTCCCATCTCTCCGTTGCCTCACGGTTTTGTCGCCTCGCTTGTGTACTACTGGCAGGTATATTTCTTATTGTTTTCCTATTACAGTAGAGCGCCGATTATCCGAACGTCGGTCAATTGAACCGTCGGTTAACCGAACACCGTAATAATTCATATTTTGAACATGATTCTCAAGAATTTCAAATTCACGCTCCAAATTCGCGTGTCAGGGCTGAAGCAAAAGCAAATTTTGGACCTTTTCTCTAAATAAAAAGTATACAGTGTACTGTATCTATGTATGATAAATTGTTCTTTAAAAATTTATACCCATGTATTCTGATCGATTTCATAATAAAATTACGGGAATAATCTCTGTTTGATAATCTGTTAACCTTTTTACTAGTAAAAATTACGTTACATATATAATTTTTAAATTTTTTCTTTTCATGTTCGATTATCTGAATATTCAGTTATCCGAACATCCCTTGTCCCCAATTAGTTCGGATAATCGGCACTCTACTGTACCTACATATTAATAAAACTGGATTTGTATTGGGGATTGTTTTCATACTAAATGTAAACTTTTTAACCATCTTTTTTAATGTTATTTCTTCGTCTTTACAAACCAAATGTGTTCATAACAATCTATGTGAGTAATTTGTAGAATTATTGTATTTTGTGCTCTCTGGACTTATCTCAGAGAGAGGTATTTAATGTTTATCTGCCTCTATTTGGGGTAGAGTAATTAGGTAAAATTTATATAAGTGGTTGCAAGGCACCCTATACTTATTACCTCTGTGTGATGGTCTTATTTGGTTTTAAATTTACTTGATTCAGGGGAGGAATTAAGGGGAGGATAGGACAAAAAACAGGCCAGTTCAAAAAAGTGAATTCTTGATACAGGGTGTTTTTTTTAACGCAACCCATTTTTAAGATTGAATAAAAGTACATATAAATATGAAATGAGTATTGTTTTGTTAATCTTTTCATTTTTGATAACCTATTATTTAAGTTTGATCACATTTAGTTTACATTATGAGTTCAAACAATCCACCTTGGGCATTTGTATAAAGTTGTGCTCTCTCCATCATATTCCCGAGCACGTGTTGCAAGGTACCTCTTTGAATTTCTTGTATTAAATTTGTTATGTTTGTTTTGAGGTACTGAATATCCTGTGAATTGTTTTCGTAGGCCTTTCTTTTTATGTATCCCCAAAGAAAATAATATAGTGGTGTAAAATCCGGGATCTTGGGGTGTAATAATCCTTCACTGATAAAATGAAGTTTTGGGTTGCGTAAAAAAAACACCCTTTATATGACAGAGAATTTGTTTATGTGAAACGTTACTTACAAATAAATGCCTTTTAATCAGTTAATGTGTATTTTGAGTGGTTTGTGCAACTTTGAACTTTTCTTAGACGTAACTTTAAACAAATTTAACTTCTATTTTCATCCTATGCTGGTTTTTTTACCTTGATGGTGCCATTCTAAATTGAAAAATATTCTGAATCAAATCGGTTATCAGCAAGATTTAGCTTGGAATTGATTTTAAACTTAGACTGACACTATGAAGACTAACATGTAAGTGCACAAAAGACCAATGTGGTAACTTGTAGAAATAATAGATTCATTTCATTTCATTTAAATAACAACCTCTATAAAAGAGGCATGGTGACACGCTAACCAATAATGATTCATGTCAACTAACCCTTAAATGGTAAAAGAAAATTGGCAATAATTTAAAATAAAATTCCAACAGTTATAAAACCAGGAAATTACAATTCCGGAATTTTCTTTATTTCTTAAGCATTTGTTACATGTATACAAAATTGAAATGTAGAGAGCTTAAAAAAATAACAGTCACTTAAAAGCTTGAAATTAATATTTGTTATTAACAATTTGTTTACCTTTGATGGTAGCCTCAAGGTGTCAAAGTAGATTTCTCAGCAATACGCGTTTCGCGTCAAAGACGATGCATCATCAGTTGCATACTGCACTGGTTCACAGCTCATATGATGAGTGTTTGTCAGCGTTTATAATAAAACAACGAACACGAATGCAGACATAACGACAACGGACACAAAAGTTAACACATAAAATTGACACAAAAACGTTCGACATCGTTGTGTCAATTTTCTGTGTTAACTTTTGTGTCCGTTGTCGTTATGTCCGCATTCGTGTTCGTTGTTTTATTATAAACGCTGACAAACACTCATCATATGAGCTGTGAACCAGTGCAGTATGCAACTGATGATGCGTCGTCTTTGACGCGAAACGCGTATTGCTGAGAAATCTACTTTGACACCTTAAGGCCACCTTAAGAAATCTACTTTGACCATCAAAGGTAAACAATAATTGATATAGGTGTCTAGGCTTCAATTTGGAATTAATATTTGTTACCACAAGCTTGTTTTGCAACCCAAATCCTGGGCATTTCTTCAGATTTGCCACAAACATTTCAACAATCAATGTGAATGTTTTGTGTTCATGTATGAATTACGTCAAGGTAACGACTTGTTCCGCGATGTGCGGGATTGGCTGAAGGGGGTGTTGGAGGCTTTGTTGGTCCACGATAAGCAAATGAACTTCAAAAAACCGATTCCCGGGCTCCAATCCTTCTATGATTTGTAAGTTTAATTTTTCCTTTATGTTATTTTTAAACAATATTTATGCTATAATTTTTTGGTCTCTTTATATACTTATGTATTAATACTTTTTATGAAATGGCGACCTACTCAGGTAGGTATTGTTAGCCAGGCATGAATGATAGATGAGTGTAGGATGACTGTGGCGCGATCTTGTAGTCTAGTTACTGTTTAAGGCCATCATGTTCCCTAGACAGGACTGATAATTAATTGCCCAGAAGCCAATTGAAACTAAGGGACCTACGGTTTATCGTGGGATCCAAATCACAATCCACCAATGAATTACAAATTGGATTAATTACAAGGATGGTCTCATGGATGAATGTAGTATTCACTGTTGCAGACGTTACCCCCACCAGGTAATGTTGCACCCTCAAGCCGTCACTTATAACTGTCCATATTCTCTGGCCTCCAAGTAGCTGGATTTCAGGACACGCCATTGTTGAACTCATCAAAATTAATGGAAACTGAGGGATAATCGGGGGATTAAAAATTTGGATGGTTGGATATTCATAGACAACCAGACAGAAATGATAATCTTACATTGAAAAAAGTACACAGTAATAGCAAGTAATGATAGGGTGCTCCAGAGTAACATTTTATTTTTTTTGTAAATTTATGACATGCCGTACAAGGTTTATATAAAGATAATGAAGATTTGCCACGTTACACCAGTTCTTTGGCTATGAATCAGTTAGTTTCTAAAAATATCTCCTATGTGCAATTTCTGGGATGTCAAGATGTTCAGTGTGCTTGTCCTCAGCATAATCCCTCCTAAATTAATGTTGCAACAGTTACCAAGCGAGGTTTACCTTGTAGCCGTTGTTGGTGCTGTATCTAAATTAATGATGCAACAGTTACCAAGCAAGGTATAGCTTGTAGCCGTTGGTGGTACTGTATCAACACTAAACAATCTGACATTCCCGCAGCTATCGCCAGATCCTGGAGCAGTTTGTTGGTGTGTCGTACGGAGACGCGGTGTTCGGCCAGTTTGTGCTGATCCCGCTGCAGCAGAGGCACGATATTCGGCTCAAGAAGCTCATCTGGTGCGAGCTCGGCGCGGCGCTTCGGTTCCTCTCCACACCCATCGATCAGGTTGACAAAGCGAATAAGATATATGTTTTTTCTTTTATAAGTGCTGAAAATATTATTGAAATATATAATTAACTTGAAACCTCTAGTTTTGTAGATGATTAAAAAAAATCATCACAAGAATGTAATGTTTGTTGCATTGTATCTTGCTGATACTGATGAAGCTTTTTTTAGTTTTTTTTTAATGTATTATTGATAATTTTATTTTTTAGCTGGATATATTACTTTTTTACTGATGAACTGTTGTCTTTATTCCAAACTCTTACTTAAATTTTCATTTATGAAGTGGGAGAGGGTAATTTACTTACTTATCATTTGCCAGCGATAAGGGAGACGCAAAGTCACGAGAAATTTCAAAGTCACGAAAATGCCTAAGACTAAGTATCACCATCCAAGTAGACTTTGAGAACAAGATCTAAACAACAACAAAGCAAATTACTCATCCAACAGGAAACAAGATCATGACCAGTGATATAAATGGTGAGATCTTACGAACAATACTTGCTGATTTACTTTGTTTTCGTGAAAGACATGCCTGTCACTAGTGAACGATGTTATTTCCCTCCTTTTCTCACCACACAGTTACATTAAATCTATTGTAAACTTAAATCAATATTACTAATGCCTCACTGGTTTCCATTCTTTATTTACAGATTGGTGTGCCTATTGAAAACTTTTTGGAACCTTGTGAAACTGATGCAGACCTTCTTCATATTTATCTGAAATCCATCGGTCAAGGTATACAATGTTAGCTTGTTTGAGTCAAAGCCTTACCTCTCTGTTCCTGGGTGGTTCACTTAACCAACCAAATCACAACAATTTAGAGCTTTACCAGTCTGGTAGGAGGTATCATTGGAAGAAATTCTCTAAGCTTTTCTGTCATTTTTAATGTAATTAAGCTGTAACAAATTATTTCAGTAAGATTTAGTATAATTCATACATGATAGGCTGAACAAGAATGATTAGACAATATTCCTATAAAATTTCAATACAGGCCCTGCCAAGATCAAAATACCCCCGTTGCAGCAGACCTGCATACTCAACGAATTTCAAATGCAAAAAATACTTCCACCCAATGTAGTGAGATGTGACATGTTTTCGTAATCCCCATAAGAATAACATGGGGAATGAGTATGCAGGTTTGCTGCTACAGGCATGTTAAAACTGGGTGTTTTTATTTCAATATTTAGTAGATCTTATCTAAAAGAAACCATTTACCAAGTTTTATCAAAATGTGTTTAGAAATAATGGAGATATGGAATTTTTTTTATTGCCCATAAGGATAACATGGGGAATGAGTATGCAGGTTTGCTGGCACAAAATGGAAATTTCCGTGATTTTAGACTGAAATACATTAAATCTCATCTAGATGAACCCACAAACCAAGTTTTATTAAGATATATTGAAAAATAAGCGAGATAGAATTTTACTTATTTCCCATAAGGTTAACATTGAGACAACGTACTGTGTTTACACTTTCAATATCTCGGTAACCAATAGACATAGAGAAATGATACAAAATACTAAATTGTTTTTTTTTTTCGAGCTGAATTCGATGGTGCTTCCCAAAATTTGATTTTTTTTATTTTTCTATGTAAAAAAACCAAAAAACCCATTTTTGGGGGGGTTTATCCCCCTTTACCCCCCCTTTTAGTGGTCCGATCGGACTAATTTTTGAACTCATCCGAATAATTACTAATTTACACATCTATGCCAAATTTCATTCCGATCGGACCATTTTTGCGAGCGCTATCGTGCTTATAGACACACACACACACACACACACACACATATATATTTATCTAGAAATTTGAACGATTGGTGTCTTTTGCTTCTGGGGGCCCCAAAATGAAAAGTTATCATGGTCTTGGGCTTAAGTCTTACCATGAGACTTACGGTAATAGCTTCTTCCCTATAGGGGAAATTCGCTAATTTTTCAAACTTATTAATACGCCAGATGCCATTATAACTTACCAATAAAGGTATTTAATATTTCTAATATACCTCCTTAATTCAACTTTAAGTAAATAATAACTAGAAAATGGCCTCAGGTTGAAATAAGTCACTAATAAAAAGAAATTTAAAAGCTACAGTAGAGTCCCGCAAACCCGGACTTCGATAACCCGGAATTCTGGATAACTCGGAAAGCCTACCAAAGCAATAAAGTGCACTGAGATTCAGTGCCAGAGCACAGTTTGACATATATAAAACAGTTTTGGTTTTTCTTTAAGTTTTTTTGTAACTGATAATGTAGTTTTTATATTTTTCACTTTGCAATAAATAAATGATTTCTTATAGAAATAACAGAAACTAGTCTTATTTTTCCATATTTTTACTCATTTCCCGATAACTCAGAAATTTCACAAACCCGGACACCGTTCGGTCCACATTAGTCCGGGTTTGTGTGACTCTACTGTACTTGTTTTGTTCTTTTATTGATTGAAGTGAATTTTTGGCCTCTTGAGACTCCAAACCAAAAAGCTATGGTGGACCCAAGCTTAGGTTTTACTATGAGACCTATTACAATAGATTATTCTCTTCAGAGGAAGTCTGCAGAACATTAACTGAAGTAATGAGTTGAGTGAAACCCCCTCTTTCGGAATCAGATATCGCATTGTTTAGACAGTTGCTTAAAAATAAGTCATCGCATCGCTGTAAATCTGCCTGCAGAAGTCTTTCTTGACATAAATCAGAATAAATCACATTGGCCACATTGGTTTATGCATGGCCCAGAAGTCATATCTTCAAAATAGCACTCGTTTTTTCGTATTTGGGATTTTTGTTGTTATAAATCATGTCATTTCAGAAATGTCAGTTAAGTTCCTTGTCAACTTCATGTTATTCTTTATTTTTATGAAAACAAATTATTTTACAGCGATTTTAGGATTAGTCTGAATTAAAAACGTATCGACATTTAAATATGCCTCATGACCCACAAATTCAGTTTATATTTGATTTTTTGTACCTTTAAAAGCCTTTGTTACGGTTTGGATCTTTTTAGTTCAGACAAAGGTCTGTGTGAGATTGGACAAAATCTACTGTATTCATAATGTTTGTCAATAGAGTGATCAGTATGGCATTAGCTCAACTGAATCACCCCATGTAGTATATTTAAATGTTTTGTAGAAATAAAGAACTTGTAACTTAAGCTTATAATGTCTATGCTGTGTCTGTAGGTCGTGTGAGGCCGACGTTCTGTCCAGTATTGTTCAGGGTGGCTGTCCACCATGTGGCCACGTTCATCCACCGCTACCCGGACACAGGGCCCGCCAAGCGTCTGGCCCAGATGGTGGCAACACTGGGCAACCAGGTGACCAACCAGGGCTACCAACCCCCAAAGAGAAATTTCCCTAATCAATCAGGTTGCCTTACCAACTCCCAACTCCAAATTCCCTACCTTTGCAAGAGTTATTAAAGTGTTTTTCTGATTATTCAGATAATCACCAACCAGGGCTGCCAAGTCTGAAAGAGAAATTTCCCTGATCAACCAGGTTACCTTCCCAACTCCCAAACTCAAAATTCTCTACCTTTCTTAGGTTTTACTGATGTATTTTTTATCATTCAAATAATCACTCATTTTCTAGTGTGTTCATAGTAAAATCACTGATGACTGGAGGTCTAAGTAAAACCACTAAATATGGGAAAGAAAATTTTTTGGTTTGTACAGTAGAACAAGTTTTATGTCCTCCCTTCACATCCTAGGATACTAGACCCTAGCCAGAATTGTTTTACTCTTTACTTTGGGCAGGGCCTCAAAGTAGTTATAAGTATGCACCATTATCTCATTACAAAAAGCCCGGGTGATTGGCAGAACTGGAAGCCAGGCTATCGGGATTGTTTTCCCGTGTCATAAACACGAGAGCAGCTGCTTCCTAGAGCTAGAGTGGCTTGGGAGGAGGATAGAATATTTTTCTTAAGGCTGTCACACTTGGCTACTTACTAGCAGCTATCTAGTAGCACTTACTGAATTTTAGTAGCAAGTAAAGGTGGACATGTTCAACTTTCCATGCTAGTAAAATTTCGCTAGCTAGTAGCTGCTACTGCCTATGGCTACCTAGTAGCTGCTACTTCACTAGCTGCTATCAAAGTAGCATAGTGTGACACAGCCTTTAGGACTAACTGTTTTATAAACGCACAGAAAAACATTTTCTCAAGTCCAATGACAAACACAACATATGTTTATTAAAACAAACACTGACTGCAAGAACATTATAAATTGTTTTTGGTTTGGATCTTTTCTCAACTTAACATATCTTTTATCACTTTTCTAGCCCACTGAATGGCTTTCAATATCAGCTGTCAGAGGTTTTATGTGTGATCCGTAATGACTGACGCAGAGTAGATTGACTGTACTACTCGGCATTAAGCAACTGTGAGCTTGAAATTACTTTAATAGCACAGTACAGTACACTCCCGATTATCCGACATCTTCGGGACCAAGGCTACCTTGGATAATACGGAATTTAAGGGTGTTTTGAGGTTAGGCTGTAATAAGACCACTTCAAAATGTTTGATTAGATATAGTATTTACCAATAAATAGGGCAGTGAAAGTCCTTTCTAGTTGTAAATACAGTTCACTCCCAATTATCCAAGGTCTTCGGGACCGAGGCTACCTCGGATAACACAATCCTCTGGTAATAAGGAGTTTGTGTGTTTTTTGAGGTTGGGGTGTAATAAGACCACTTCAAAATGTTTTATTATATTTAGTATTTACTAATAAATACGACAATACTAATGAAAGTCCTCTTGAGTTGTAAATAATAGAATTTTAAATAAAGGCACATGTTTCACGCATTATGATAATGCTTTGTAAGAAAATAAAAACATATATTTTATGCTTAGAGCTGCCTCGGATAACCCAGAGTCTCGGATAACCGGGGCTCGGATAATTGAGTGTGTACTGTAATAGAATTTTAAATAAATACACTTGTTTCACGCATTATTAAAACGCTCAGTAAGAAAATAAAAATGTATATTTAAGCTTAGAGCTGCCTCAGATAACCCGGATTCTCGTATAACCGGGGCTCGGATAGTCGAGAGTGTACTGTAGCTGTTTAAGTAATTTTGGAGCTTTCATTTAAATGGCACCTTTAAAAATGTTTTCCGGACATTCCTCAGTGGCTATTGGCTATCTGGCATAAAGTAAGCATGTTATTTTCAGGCCTTTATATAAGCTTTATTTGGGCTTGTTAGAGCTGCAAATGCTAGTTTTAAACCATACATCCTCTTATATATATATATAAAATCTTATCCATTGACATTTTGTTACTATTACTGTATTCACTAGGCACTAAATACTTAGTATTCACTCATTTAGATTTTTTACAGAATGTTAAAGTATGGCTGCAGTTCTGTAAGCAGTCTACAGTTTAACGATTGAATATATCAAACGGTTACCAAAATATTGATTTAAATATATCGAACTAATCATCTCTTTTTATATTATATCGAATTGGCTTATTTTTAGTATCAATGAAATAATCGGGTTTAGTTTCAATCGTAATGTATAACTTATCATAACTGAATACTAATCTAGTAACAAGTTAATAGAGTAATAATTTAACTTCCAGAACTATGATAACTAACTTAACCATAACCAAACTTCAAAGAGCTCGTCATTTTCTTTCAGTGGTTCAGTGCCATGTCAATCGAAAACCAAACACCCCCGTTGCAGCAGACCTGCATACTCAGCGAATTTCAAATGCAAAACAACATATTTCAACCCAACATTGTGAGATTTGACATGTTTTGGTAAGCTCCATAAGAATAACATGGGGAATGAGTATGCAGGTTTGCTGCTACAGGTATAGTAAAAATGGGTGGTTTTGATTCAATATTTAGTAGATCTGAACTAGAAGAAGCTATTTACCAAGTTTTATCACGATATGTTGAGAAATAACCGAGACATAGAATTTTAATTATTTCCCATAAGGTTAACATTGGGACAACGTACTGTTTCATTCATTCATTCATTCATTCTTTCATTCTTTGATGAGACAGGTACCTCATGGAGGACGTTACCCTGAATATGAGTGAAGGATGAGTGTGATGATCGTGATGATAGTGGCGCGATCTTGTAGCCTTGTTACTGACTAGTTTACCACTTTCAATATCTCGGTACCGAATGGACATAGAGCATTGATTCAACATACTAAATTGATTGTTTTTTTGAGCTGAATTCAATGGTGCCCACAAAAATTCGATAAATTTTATTTTTCTATGTAAAAAACATAAAAAACCCATTTTTGGGGGGGTTTATCCCCGTTTACCCCCCCTTCCGGTGGTCCGATCGGGCTGGTTTTCGAACTCATCCGAATAATTACTACTTTACACCCCTGTGCCAAATTTCATTCCGATCGGACCATTTTTGCAAGCGCTATCGTGCTTACAGACACACACACACATATATATATATATATATATATATATAGATAGATATATATATATATAAATTCGAACGAATGGTGTTTTTTGCTTCTGGGGGCCCCAAAACGAAAATTTATAATGGTCCCGAGCTTAGGTCTTACCATGAGACCTACGGTAATAGCTTCTTCCCCATAGGGGAAATTCGCTAAAGCCAAAACTAATTCAAAATGGTGGACGATGTGAATTAAGGTGTATGTTGAGTAATGTTATGTTAGTAATAATCAATTTTATAACGAGATTTTAAAACATTTTTACCAGTTTTATTCTAAAGTTTAGTTTTAAAACTTTCAGTTCTAGTTATATCGCTTTGTCATATTTAAGTTTTTAGATCCTTACTGATGTTTTGTTTTGTTCTTGATGCAATCGAATAAACAACGTTTCGGTTATTCATCTATTGGGGTTTCAGTACTTTCAGTTCGATATTTTCAATCGTTAAAATATAGACCGCTTACGGAACTGCAGCCCAAAGTATTTTTTTCTTTTCAGGAACTCAAGGATTTACTTCAAAACTACTGTGTGGATCAGGACACAGAAAGAATGGATCAATAATGTTGTGATATATTACTGTAAGATATTATGTATATACACAAGTAAATAAAAGCTTTTAAAAAAAATAAACTTACTGTGCACGAATATTTTTTTAGAATGAGTGAGAAGGAATAAAACTACTTTAAGGAAATAAAATAGATTTTATATATACAACAGCAATAATTAAAATAAATATCAATAACAACCAATTTGTAAAAAAATTCCAGCTGAAATGTATTTCTCTAAACAAAAAACTAAGTTATTTACACTCTAGAAAGTCCATCACCAAATTTTAACATGAATAATATGTATTTATTACTACTTTGAAAAACCTTTATACAGTAGATAATTACTATGTAAAGAGCAATTTTGAAGACCATTAAAAATAACTGTATACACCTAGCTTACATTACATAAAGTCTTCTTAAATTCCATTTGTATCAATCACATTAAAAGAATTCCAAGGCATAAACTTAATTAATGTTGAAAAGAGCATTGTTTAAAATAAAATTTATTTAGTCTTGGGAGGCTTGAGGATCCCGATCCTTCTCAGGTAGCGTACGATGAAGGGAGTTGCAGCAAGCGTGATGCTGATTCTCACCGGGGCGAACACTTTGTGCACTGCGTAAGCCACGACAAACGTGCTCGCACCAGCGGCCAAGTGACTCTGGGTGTCCAGGCCAACACTGGCTAGCAGGCTGGCCACGTCGACGCCACTATCAGCAACAAACAGACTTGTGTAACAGAACTGCTGATTCCATCTTTGAGACTACTGCCTTCCCAATAATTATTGAAAATTAACGGTGACAAATTAAGATGAAGCATATGCAATTGTATTGATCAAATTGATTTTGCAGCAATGGAAAGAGCAGGTTTTTAAGTTTAATTTATGTATAAGTGGTTTTGTTTTAGCCGATTGACTAGCTGCGTCAGACATAATTTAATGAGTAGGCCTACAACAAGCAAGAAAATGTGTTTTTGTGTCTGTTCGAACTAAAGCTATCTGTCAAAGTTCCCCTCATGAAGCATAATTTTTCATGTTTCTTACACATAAAAAAGACTAAGAAATACTTAAACTTGTGGGAAAAATTATGATTTTCAAAAAGGAATTGGACAACAGCTTCAGACCCAACAGTCTACAAGAAAAAAGGTCATTCCTCCAGTTTTTTTAGTCCTTATCAATTATGTCCGAGACCGCTGGTCGAACAGCCATGACAAAACAGTGTATAATGAGGAACTTGAAAACAAGCTCTTTCAATTGCAATCATTAATCAATTTGATAAATGTTGTTAGAAATGAAACAGAGATTTTAAAGTACCAAAGAAATAGTGTAAATCAGCTTTAAGACAAAATAGATTTCATAAACATTTTAAAAGATACTTTGCTTAGGAACATTTATACAAATATGATAACAGTAGAGCCTTGATACCGAGGCCCCCTATGAAATGCGGAAATTTCCTTATCAACTTCCTTATAAAACTTTTATCTTTCTGATGAGTGTTCAATGAAGGCCATATTGACATTATGAATTGTCACTTGTAAATGTTTCTCTTAAAACACATTATGAAGAATAAATTGAAAAAAAAATTGAAAAAATTACAACCAGTTGGCCTAGACAAAGAAATTCTGAACTTTACGAAAAGCCATTGGAAAATGTCTGATAAGAAATTAAATGGTAGAACCAAAGCAATGACAAGTAAATTATTGTTCTGCCAAATTTAGTAATGTTCCTTTTGTGTGTGTGTTTTTTTTTTTTTTATTTTTTTTTTTATACAATTGTGTTGTAACCTGCATGATGGCAGCGACAGGGCTGTTAGAAGAGAGTCTTCAAGGACTTCCCCTCCTCCCCTATCCCCAAATGCACTAAAATTCTCATGCAAGACGGGATTTTCACAATCGATCTTTAGTCTCTATTTAACAATGACATCACTTCCATTTTATGTACGGAAATTTAATAACCATTCCTAACTGTGCTGTAACAAATTGGTAATTACTGTAAAAAATCAAATGGTAGTGCAGGGGTGCCCAGAATGGGGGGGATATGGCGCTCAGGGTGCCATCAAAAGAAATTTTGGGGGGAATATTTGAAACTTTGAAAAAGAATGACATCTTGTGCTCATATTGTTTGAAAATTCAAGTAGGCCTATAGGTACTCAGAAGGATAATCATTACTATCAATATTAACAAACATTAATGAACTATTATTAAACTGCGCAATGACGCAAAGTACATATGCGTGTGTCTATCGAACGCGGAAAATGGCGGACTTAATTTTTGCAAATGCCACGATCGAAGTGTGAAAATCACGCATAACATTGGCCGTGACGGTCGGCCGAAAAATGGTTCAGCCGCTGATTCCACTCGTAAAGTAATTTCCAGGACTTACTTTGAACGAATAATTACTTTTCATGGGTAAATTATTAAGAGACACTTGTAACTGGTATTCATACAGTTAACAAAAGTAATAGAAAACTGCTTTTTCCGGTGATTGAAGTTTCAAACATTTAAGGTATAGTTAAGGTTTAGAAATATTTAGTTTGTGAGGTATTTACTAATAAGTAGTGTTAAGAATACATATAATTTATGATAGTTAAATAATTATTGATCGCATTTTCTTTTAAATGCGAGCCATAAAAAGTGTAAAAGTGTATAAAAAATGTGATGATATATAAAAGCCAAAACCCATTGACTGACTGACTGACTGACTGACTGATCACAGTTTCTCAAAAACTATAAGGCTTAGAGCACGAAACTCGGCACAAATATTCCTTACAGGCTCTAGATGCGTACTAAGAAAGGAATTTGCAATATTTTGTCTCTAAAGGCCTAAATATGGTATATTATAAAATACAATATGGCGGCCACTTTTAGCTTTCAAAGTTTAATTTCTCAAAAACCACATGACTTTGGGCCATAAAACTTGGCACAATTATTCTTTATAGGCTTTAGATGCGAAAAAAATAAAGGTTTTAAAAATATTCTTTCTCAGACGGCTAAAATAGATTATTTAAAAAAATTAAAAATGGCGGCCATTTTAGTTTTTCTTAACTATGGATGGGAGTCCTTTAGAATATTTTCAGGGAACAGAAAAGGTATGGGAACTAATCTACTGAAAGAATAAAATTTAAAAATTTAATGAGAAACTTTTTGGGGAAATAGGTATTTGGCCAAGATATTTACCTCCTACTTTTTCTTACACTTTTCGGTTTATTTTCAATAACGTGCTAAACTCGGATTGATGTCAAGTCGAAAATCCATCCTTAATGTCTTCTTTGTTTTATTTTCCGGGTTATCCTCATTCTCTGTATTGGGAAATTGGAGGAAGTTAATTCATACAATATGCTAATCATGAGGGGAACATGATTAGAGGAAGCGTTACACTTTCTCATTTTCATCTAGAGTGGAATTATCAGCTGCATCTTAAGGGTTTAATTGCACGCACATGACCCAAATAAATCAGTCCATTTGTTAATTATTCCTAAAAATTGCACATGGCATAATATAATTGAATTATGTTATGCCCCGCACGAATTATTTTATGTTGAATTATGTTATGTTCGCCCGCAGCGGGCGAAGCTGCGGGTATATCTGCTAGTAATAAATAAATTACTAAGTTTGCAAACTATATGCAAAAAAATACATTGTGATTGGGGAATAAAATACAAACAATCAGGGGCGAACCCAGGATTTAATTTTGGGGAGGGGGATATATGGGGATATTTAGGTAGACTTAAAAAACCGTACTAATGTGATGATAGACAAATGTCGTCGCGGTAGGCAAGAATCGCGTCACTATACGAATATGGACGAGGTGGTAGACAAATATCGTTGTCACGGTAAGCGAATATCGTTGTCGCAGGAGACGAATATCATCGTTGTGGTAGACGCCACAGTGGACGTCGGTCGCCATTGTCGCGGTATACACATATAGTTGTCACATCGTACTAGAAAAAAATCGTCGTTGCGGTAGAAGAATACCGTTGTCACGCTAGATGAGTATCGCCGCCGCGGTAGATAAAATATTGCCGTTGTCGCGGTAGACGAATATGGATGTCGTGGTACCAGTAGTCAAAAACCGTCGATGCGCTAGGCGACTACCGTTGTTGTGGCAGACGAATATGGTCGTCGCGGTAAACGAAAATCGTCTTCGTGTCGCGGTAGATGAAAAGTCGTTGTCGCGTCGCTGTACCCGAATATCGTCTTGTAGTTAAAAATTTCTGTTCTCTAAAATTTCAGGGGGATATATATCCCCTTTATCCCCCCCTGGGCTCGCCCCAAGCAAACAGTTACCATTTATCTTTGTGAATATCAAACTGTATTCCTATACAGTTTTAAAATTTTGATCATATTTTTCCTAAGATATTTTAGTGAATAGTCTCCAATACATTGAAATTTGAATATGTAAAACTCAAATGTAGTGTTTATTTTTTACTTTGGACACACTAGGTTGCTTTATTATTTATTTTTTTGCCCGTAGTAGCCTTTTTATTACTAAATACTTTTTTTCTTAAATTCATTATTATTAAATATTATAAGTTACATCGTAGAATAAATCATAAAAAGTGTGTTATACTACATAAAGAATAACAGAAAGAGTATATGTTACTCTGATAAAGAATAGAGGTGAGTGAGTAGTGAATTTCGAAGTTGAGTCGAGCAAAGTTAAAAAAAAACTCGCGAGTCTCGAGCTTCTTTTGAGTTGAGTTTTTTTAAAGATAAGCATATAACTGGCATTGCATTTATACATAAACTAGCAGATATACCCGCAGCTTCGCCCACTGAAAAAATGACTAATTTTAATTAACTCATATTTTGCCATGTGCAATTTTTAGGAATAGTTATCAAATGGACTAATTTGGGTTATGGGCCATTAGTCCCACCCTAATAATTATTATGGGTACAGTTACACCCTAATAATTCCACCCTAGATTGCAGCTAGTAATTCCACCCTAGATTGAAGTGAGAAGGTGTAACGTTTCCTCTAAAATGTTTCCCTCATGATTAGCAAGACGGTAAGAGCGGCTTTTCAACTTAACATTAAAATGAATTTAGTACGTTTTTGAAAATATACCGAAAACTGTAAGAAAAAGTAGACGGTAGGCCTAAGTGCTTTGGCCAAAAAAATATTTCCCAAACCTTTCTCAATCACATTGAAGATCAGGTCTCTAACCTATCGATAAGGCAAAATTGTGGTTGTAATGGTATATTTTTTTATTTGAAATCTTCATCACCTAATTAATTTTGAAACTCCGTTTCTAGTTGATATACACGTACTCGAAATGAAATGTCCATAATGAGTTTTAAGATTTTAGTTGAGAAAAGTCTTATTTATTTATTAGACGGATAAACCATTTTAAGAGAGTACAATTTTGTACTTTGGGCAGTATGTACAATGCAAGTAGCTTAATTGGCATTTGTCCAAAAATATAGTAGGTGGCTGAAATAAAGTTTGACATTTATTCTCTTAGTAGATTTGATATCGTACCTTTTCTATCCCCCGAAAATATTGTAGCCTTCCATCCATAGTTTTTAAAACTAAAACAGCCGCCATTTTGAATTATATTAAACTCTATTTCAGCCATCTGTGTGAGAATATTTTAAAAACCTTTCTTTATTCACATCTAGTGCCTGTAAAGAACTTTTGTGTCAAGTTTCATAGCCCAAAGTCTTGTAGTTTATGAGAAAATAAGCTATGAAAGTAAAAAATGGCCGCCATTTTTAATTTAATAATATACCATATTCAAACCTTTTGAGAGAAAATATTGCAAAATTTTTCTTAGTACGCATCTAGAGCCTGTAAAGAATACTTGTGCCAAGTTTCATTGCTCTAAGCCTTATAGTTTTTGAGAAACTGTGATCAGTCAGCCAGTCAGTCAATGGGTTTTGGCTTTTATATATATGTCATATTAAAAATCATTATTATTAGTCGACAAATCAAACACGATGTAAAATTTTAGGTAATCAACTTTAATAAGGCATTCCTGGACTAGGAAGAAATATACAAATAAAAAATTATATGGAATAAATTAACATAACGTTTTACAAACTCTCCTTATCAGGAATAACGTGATATAAATTTACTATTCTTAATAACTCAAATGAAACCTTTAATCCCAGTTAAACAAATGAGGTTTTACTGATGGCAGGGAAAGATTAATTAACTGTGTGAAAAAATTACCTTAAATTCTATCGCATGTAAGGCTACCTATTATAAGTAAACGGCGGAAGTAACCAATGGCAAAAAGTTGCGTGTATACTCGGCTCGAAAATACTCGATGAGTACTTGCTTCCCTTCCCCTAAATAATTAGGTAAAAAATTTTTTAATTAGAAAAGTAAGATCCCATCCCGATCCCATCCAAAATTTCAAGTGAAGAAATACAATTACCTCGGTTCATTTCAAACACCACAAATTATCTGGATGATTATTGATTGGGTCTATTGAATTTATGTACCGTGTTAGGTACAGATTATAGCTGATGACGAAGAGGGTAGGGGGCGTGTTAGGAAAAAGTGGAAGGAGGTATATCAAATTTTGGGGGGGAGTGGTAAGCCAAATTTGGGGGGGATGGCGCCATGAGGCTTGGGGGGGGTGGGCACCCCTGTGGTAGTGGATAAGATTTGCTCTCTCACCACACCACAGGAGCCATGTAATACAGCCTGCCTATCCACTACACCATAAAATTTTGCAGAAAACGATCATACATTGGAAGTTAAAAAATTAGGAGCCGTAAAAATACAAATGAAGCTGTTGTTTTCTGACTAATTTAACAGATCATGATGAAAACTGAAGACAAGTTTATCATTTTTGAGGTAGTGGATGTTACCAGCAACTTTAAAAAATATAGGATTTCATAAATACATATAAACAAAGAATAACTTCATAAATACCTTGATATTACTAAATACGATACTCCGAGTGACATGAGGGATATAGTCACATGAAACACGATGACAGTTGCGCCATAATCCTTAACGGCTCTTTTTAACTTGTCTTTATTTGAAAGCGGTTTATCTTCTGTTGGAGGCTGATTTGGTTTATTTTCTGATATTGGTTGATTTGGTTTATTTTCTGTTAAACTTTGTGGTTGATTTGGTTTATTTTCTGTTGATGACTTATTTTCAGCCAATGAACTTAGACCCTGCTCTGACACAGCATTAAAATTGATGATATTTTTTTGCAATAGAAAAGAACCAGGAGTGATTGGGTTCTCCTTTACATTGCTGATATCACTCATGAAGTAATTCTTGCGACAAAATGATACTTGGAATAGGACTGTCTTCTGTAAATGAATGTTGTTCTGACATAAACAATTTTGAGCGAATGTCAAAGCTGGCCTTCTTATTGATTTCATCCAAATATACATCTCGTATCAATCTGAAAAAGTATTGAAAATTAATAGCATTTGTTTTAAAGATTAATGTCTAAGAGGCTTGCTGAATGGAATGGGATCAGCCTAGGAAAAACTGTAAAACCGAATCTTTCTGAGCATTTATGGCCAAAAGGCAAGGGACGTTAAATGCCAAATTTAAGGTCTCTAACTTTAACGCTCTTTAATAGTTCTATTGGTAAAGTCCTATGAGCAGCTGGCTCATTTGTCCTTGCTTTTCCCCTAAATTTATCAAACATTTGATAGGAACAATTCTTAAATTTTACTCAGTTTTCTTAAACTTCTCCTACGTTCATTACTCCAACCACAATTAAACCACAAATTAAACCACAATTTAAAATTCTTGATAAACTAATTAAATATAGGTAAATTTTTCTGCGGGAGAGTAAATCATAGAATGATTAGGCTTTGACAAGAAAATCCACAAAAAATAGGTATGCAGTAAACTTCAATCTAACTGGACCCTAACCAGCTTGTAATAATTAAATAATTAGGTCATAATTGGGCACAAATGTTTTAAAAGTTGTTCAAAATTGTAACAATTGATGAGATTATTAAGACTGAACTCAAACTAACCTATGACAACCAAACAAAATAAGTTGTATGGTTGGTTAAATGTGAATTATAAATAAATTAGCCTACCATTTCTTTTAGTATAAGACTAATTAAGATAAGTAGGCATAATAAATAAACTAAACTGATAAGTTATTGATGAGGAAAACTACCAACTAGGCTAAATACCTAGTATCAACATTCTGTGATCTTTGTTTATATGTGATTTTGCGTGCCTTAATTCCTTTGAGACATATCTTACAGGTCCTAAACCATTTTAAAACCATTTTTTTTTGGTCGGTCATGATCAGCTGCATTCACCGGTGAGTCATTGGTTACCACAGTCAGTAAAGGCAAATCCACTGTATCCTGCCAATCAACAATTGCTACTTCCAAGCGCTCTGGTTTCTAACCCCATAAAAATGGTGGTGGATGCCCATCAATGATCAGGTGGATGGTAAGTACACCTAGTGGGTACCCAAATTACTCACCTGTGATTGCAACTGAACATGACGAGGCTGACTAATTTGGGTGATTTTTGGCAGTTAACGGTTATTTTTAAGTTTATTAAAAAATAACAACAGCATTTCTGATAAATTTTTAGTCTTATTTTGCTATTTGCTATCAAACGGTGACTAATCTTAGGCCTCATAAAAATGGCTGCCCAACACGTTTCTGTTCCAGTTGCCAGTTCCGGTTCTAATTCCAATTAACTTATTATTGCTACACTGCTAACAGAACAGTTACTTTCAGAAGCCTTTGTTTTGTTTGCCAGACCGCTGCAAAATCAAATTCCCACTAAAATTTTCTGACTTTGACAAGGCTGAAGAATTTATAAAAAAATAAAACGATTAGCATAATTAGTTATGTGCAGAACGTCCACGAAAGTTGTTAGGGCTATAGGGGAATGTTTCAATACATCCAGGATAGGTTTAGTACAGTTTAGGTTACACCGTTTTTATTTCATAGCTGGACATTTTGTAACGTACCTGGGTATAAGTAGGCTTACCTAACACTATACTGTTTTTCACTGGGGTAATTTAATATATCAGTCTATGTCAATTATTGCAATTTTCTGATATTACCTAGATTTATCTTTGTGTAGGTAGTTAATTCCTCTTATGAGGTGTTCCTAATTTTAGGTATTCTTTGATTGCTGACTTTTCCTAAAAATCATTGAAATAGGAACATATTGTGATTCACAGGCACATCATGTGCGGTAATGGCGCATGTCAGGCACGTCAGGCGTGCCTATAACTGCCTTTTTTAATTACCTAAAAAAGTAAGATTTTTTTTTAGCAAAATGAAGATAATGAATTTTACATAATCTATTAAATCCATGTAATGTCTATAATACCAATATTCTACCAATCCAATGATAAATTGAAATGTTTGCTGTAAATTTTAGTTTTACTAAAATAATGTGATTGTGCTAACCTAAAACCAACTAGTCCTAGCTTAGAATTGGGTTAGTTTCACATAATGTGATGTTCACTTACAGTCTTGATGTTCCCTTTCTTTTTCAACATGTAAAAAAACGCAGGGAATAAAAAAACTTGCTGAAAATGGGTTGTTATAATGAATAAGAATAATTCATAAAACAGAGTGATATTCTTTGGTTGGATTAGCTCATTTGAAGTTTGACGTTTGACTTGACCAGTACTGCCAACACCAGACTACCTGAGAAAACAAACATCAGTGTAGCCAATATAATTCTAGATCCAAAAACAGGTTCAAAATTTATCCCCATCGATGAAAACTGCTGCCGAATTATAGTATACTATAATTAGAAAATACAGTGTAGTTTGTATCTATGCGAATTTAGACGCTCATGATGAAAACATCGGAAAAATTCAAGGGCAAAGAAGATCAGGAGATAAGAAAAACTGAAATAAATATGTGAGATACGTTTAATATTAGAGTGTCAAATTTACTGAAAGTTTATATAAATAAATATTTATATAATAATTATAATTTAAATTAATCTATGAAAACCTATTCATTCAAGAAAAGATCTCCGAGAGAGGAAATGTCCAAAGCCCATCCCAAAATTTGGAGACATAAGTAAGTTACTACTCTTAATTTTTTTTATGTTCCTTGATTATTTTCGTTGATTTTCATCAGTCTAGATTTTCGTTGAGCGATCTGCCGATCTCCGATTCAACGAAATTGAAAACATGGCTGCTTTAGCAAGTGCTACATTTGTAACCAATGTATTTACAAAATTCTGATTGTTATTTTGTTTATGATATTATCTAACTTTGGCGATTT
Organism: Flexamia atlantica; assembly: GCA_035578135.1. Classification (NCBI taxonomy): domain Eukaryota; kingdom Metazoa; phylum Arthropoda; class Insecta; order Hemiptera; family Cicadellidae; genus Flexamia; species Flexamia atlantica. Next base: position 46,231,117 of record JAQJVK010000004.1, read on the forward strand.
TTAAGGTAACTATAGATTATTTTATTTTTATCAATAAGCTTATGTTATAAATGTTAGATTTACGGTACAACAAATATCAAATAAAAAATTGTGATTTAAAGGAGGAACTTCTGTGAAGATTTTAATCTGTTATTTAAAACACTTTAAGTGTAATGCCTAAGAATGTCTTTTCTTTTCAAATAGTAAATGTAGACCGACAAAATTGACAAAATTGCGTATAGTTAGAATACATCCAACAGTTATCGCAATAAGCCAATAACTTACATCTCAATCTTGGGTAATTAAAGGCCTTCTAATTCATCATTCCCAAACTATAAAAATCTTAAACTACCCAAATCGTAGTAAAAAGATGTGCCACAAATTGTTCTGAGGTGAACATGGGATGGGATGTGGGAAGAAGGTAATTCTGTGTTGTTATGTCGTTTATCTGGCAATGACATTGTTTATCGTAGGCCTAACTTTGGTGACGTTTGCAAGAGAGAAAGAGAGAGCAAGTAGCCTACAGTTAGTTGTTGTGTTTGTGAGTGGACAGGTGTTAGTGTATGTCAGCAGTGGGGGAAGACTATTTCCTTTGTGGTAATGCAGGGGGCTGCAGTTCCGTAAGCGGTTTACATTTTAACGATTGAAAATATTGAACTGGTACTAAAAAGTTACCAGTTGATCAACACGTTCGCTGCTGAAAATGTTTATAATTGTGACCCTAAAATGCTGAAAGAATGAAATCTGTCAACTCGAATAATAATTACGTCTGCACAGCTGAAATGTTGATAGAAATCATCTGGACATCCTTTTTGGCCAGAATCGGTGACGTAATTTCCGGGGCTGATTTATCAGCCCTCAGCTAAGTTACTGGCACCAGAAAATTTCTAGTCACTTTTTTTCCCAAAATTGTTATGGCACTCTGAACATCCTCTAATACTTTTAAACCAGTTTAAATTTGTGAATATTCAATGGTCATATAATTATTTATCTAAATAAAATAGTTAGGTAAGTAATTATTCGCCATTCCATTACACGCCGGGGACCAGTGAGGGGGTGTGACGTCAGTATCGTCATTGTCCGAACTCGACTGACCAATCTTCATTGTTCGGGAACACTTTTTCAATAATAAGTTCATTGTCAATTTACTCCTCCATTGCACTTTGTTAGTATCCACAATCCCACTACACACAGTACACAACACCACTGTCAAACAACAAACGTCAACAGTAAACAAAATGGCCGACCCGGAAACGGAGCACGCCGAAATGTAATAAAAAACTTGCACCACACGCGGCAATCGGACGATGCGTTCCCCGTCTAATGCTAAGCTCAGACTGAGGCAATGTTGTAGAGCGGGGCCTAGTACTGATATATCAGCCCACCGCTTGGCGTGCCAGTCGTGTGGTACTGATCATATCAGCCCTCAGCACCGAACGTGTTAAATATCTATTTAACATATCATATCTTTTTATATTATATCGAACCAAGGTTTGGTCCAATTGAAATCAATTTTCAATGATGATAGGCCTATTCAGTGTTTTACTGTTTGATGTTTGTTTGATTAAGTTGTTTTAAGTCATTAAAATGTATAGGGATAACTAACTAAACCATAATCAAACTTCAGGGAGCTCGTCATTTTCTGTCAGTGCCATGTCAATGTAACTTAAATATCAAAAACCAAAAACCAAAACTAATTCAAAATGGTGGGGACGATGTGAAATAAGGTGTGTGTTGTTGAGTCATATTTATGTTGGTAATGTTTTAATTTACCTGAAGTTTTTTTTTAATAACGAGAGTTTAAAATATGTTTTATTCTAAAGTTAGTTTTTTAACATTTAGTTCTAGTTAAGTAGCCTATATCGTTTTATCATATTTAAGTTAGGCCTATTAGATAGGCTACCGTACTGATGTTTAATTGTGTTTTGTTTTGTCCTTGATACATTAAAATAATCTCGGTTTCGGTTATTCATGTATCAGGGTTTCAGTTTAATAGCAATCGTTAAAATGTAGGCCACTTACGGAACTATAGCCTAATGCAGCTTTTTTATTGGATGGCACCTTTGCAAGGTCAAGTAGGCTTAAGTGGGTTCTCTGTTCGTTCTCCCACAAAATCTAGGCATAAATTAATTGGTCTTTCATAGGCCTTACTAGCAATTATTTCTCTATGCTAGTAGCCTGGCTTGCCGTTACCATTCACGCCACTAGATAAATTGAAAAATAATCATTTATTACCATGCCTGCTGTTTTCATGGCCAAGTGAGACATTTTGCCTTAATTTATTAATGATGAGTGGGGGCCAGGATATTACCCTATCCTACTTATAAAATGTGAAAGTACTGAACAATTTGGGCGGAGCTGATTGCAAAAGTAACTTATCAGCAAAAAATAGTAAGATGAACAATCCAAAAATGCTAGGTATTATTTAGTTAGTCTTATTACCTATGTTTCGATAATGTAGGCCTAAAAGTAAGTACTATTAACTTAGTCGTAACCGAAAACACTGCCTAAACTTAGGAAATCAAATGTAGGCTAAGCCTATATTTTTTGACAAGAACAAGCAGTGTTTGGCATTCAACTAAGCTTAACAACAACAAAAATCAGCTGAACTAGCTTGTTATTTTTTGGCAGGCTTTTATTACCATTTCAAGATTTGAATTGTTAGATATCCATATAACTTACAGCCGAGCCTTGGGAAAAAAAAGTTTCTTATTTAGGCTAGAACATTAACAGGTTGTAGCTACCTTTTGACACAGACATGAGCCGGTCTGTTTAATTAAAAGACCGACCTAAAATAAATGTTGCTGATAAACCACAGGTAAATTAGTAGCTACCTCAGTCATTGTTTCAGATCGAGAATGAAAACCTGTTCAAATCAACTAACAGGCCTATTCTGTATTCTTGCTTACAACACTGCCAAGCGTCAAATCTGGATACCAAGCATATTTCATGCGCCAGATATCCCCAAGACTAATCCCTTTTTAAATTCCAATGCTTAAAAGTATGCTACATTGAAAATGATCAGGGATATATTTAAAAAAATTGGGCAAACTGTTGCAGAGGATTTTGGTCCTGTGGAATAGCCTGTGCTGTGCACATTTGGGTCGTCAGTTTGTGACAAGGATATATGATGCGTGAACATGGTTCGATATGTCTATAAGTAGGCCTATTTAGGCCTGTGTAATTTACCTACCTAGGCCTACATGAACATGTACATGTAGCAATGCATTAAAATGATAGTTGAATTGGACAGTTTTAAGCTAATTTAATTTTTCAACTACATTGCTGTAGGTTTCTGTAGGTTCTTTCATACCTGGGATAGTTTGAATTAGGCCTGGGTAGCCTATTTATATTTTATGTCAAAAGCCTATTTTAAGTCATGTAGTAGCACTGTAGTAGGGTGGGAAAGATTAGCATAAGTTTGTGCTAAAGTGCCTCTTTTGTAAAATGTAATCTTAAGATTTCAGTGTAATCCTGAGAAAATTTGCAGTATGGTAGCCTATTAGGCCCTAAATGCAGTTAGGAATGTGTAAATCTTTGTTACTGATTTTTGTTATAAAATTTTTTAGGAATTAGTATCTTAATCAAGATTCAAGAGAAATTAAGGAGGTTCTTGGTACTAGATAGCCTTCTTTGTATTTAACAAAAAAAAAGTCTTGCCATTTACGTGCTATTATTAAATTTGTATTATTGAATTTTACGCTCATTTATCCCTTTTTGCAAAATTATTCTGTGTCAACCAAATATGGGTAATTACTTCTAACCAAACCAAATTCTAAATGTGCCCTATAAATCAGTCTCTCAAGCTTCTTTTTTGAACTCATGTTCATAGGTGCTGTGGTCCTAAGTCCAGATTCGTGTGTGGCCCCTGAAGGCCTCACCTCAAATTTCAACCTCTTTTCTAGGTAAATAATGTTCTGGATCCTGATTTTTCTCTCTGATTCACTCCCAGTCTCTTTCGTGCTCCCCCCCCCCCCCCCACCAATCGGTGTGCCATCCCAAGCCTCGGGGCTTGGTGGGCCTAGTGATAAATCTGGCTCTTTTACCAGGGTTAAAAACAATTTGTTTTTTTAGGCTTATAATCTAAAAATAATGATGTTAACATTATATATAACATCATTGACTTGGAAGATCATAAAAATGTAATTTTATTTGGTATTTAGTGTCAAATTTTCTTCAGACATTAAAATTAACTTTAATTTTTTGTTTCAGTTTTTTTCTTTATTTTACCATCTTAAGTGGTGAGAGGTAAAATGGCTCGAAGACGAAAAAGCACTGGAAATGTGAAATCTAAAGAAATAAAATCCGAAGCCAGGAGTATACAAGCAGAAGTTAATAGCCAAGAAATGAATGAAAACCATTCAGAAAGTAGGACTGATGCTTCTTGCTCTTCGCCAGCTAAGCAACCCACTCCTGAAACATGTCCCAGTGAGTTAGTTGATACAAGTACAACTAAAAATCAGAATGAAAGCAGTTTAATGCCATTAGATATACAGCAAATGATTTTAGGAGATCTTCAAAATGTAGGGCAAGGAGAGGAAATTATTGTCAGTAGAGAAGGACCTGGAGATACTTCGGAGGATGCTGAAGAAATGTTTGGTGAAACAGAAACTGTTGTGGAAACCACTAGAACAGAAGAAGAATACGAAATCCATACAGAGGAGGATGAGGAAGAAGAATTGGTCCTGATGAATGAAGAGGACGGTGAGGAAAATCAGTATGTGATTGTGGTGAATGCTGGTGATTTTGAAGTCACTGATGACACGAGTCAGGAAATTGTTAGTATTCATAACCTGTCAGACTTTCAAGAAGGATCGTGTGAAATCATAACCGTTGTGAGAGAAAGCGATTACGACAGTAGTCAAGAGTCTGTCGATGGCATGGAAGATGGTTGTGGTGAAGACAATATAAATGCCGTGATAGGCACTGTCGATGGAATCCACTGTGTTAATATTTCTCAATACCATTCAGATGAAGAAAGCTCTAACCACGAAGAGACAGTAGAAACACAAGAAATTGAGGCTGTAGAAAATGATACGGAAACTGATGTTACGAATAATTTGGTTATTCAGGAAGAGGAAAATATTGAAAATAGCAGTAGTATGTTAGAAATCTCCGAAGTAGCGAATCCACCTCAACTTGAGAGTATAGGTAACGGTGAAAAAGCAGATCTGACATCTAGTCAGAGTGATCGCAAACTCATGAAAAATGAAGATCTTAAAACTGAAATGGAAATTGATGAAAGTAATATGACTCAGCCATCTATAAATGAGATCAATGTGTGTACAACAGTTGAATCTAGTTGCAAAGTTAAAGATGACAATTCGTTAAGTAACTTATTACAAAAAGATAGTGATAAATGTGAACTTTTATTAGGAAAGAGTGACAATACTGTAGAAATTACCTCAAACTCTTTAGATAACAAATTCGAACAAGTTTCTAATTCTGCCAATGTAGATATAAAAAAAGACAAATCGGAAGAAAAGGATGTTTGTCTTCCAGAGAGCATTAAGACCAAACCAAAAAATATTAGAGAAACGAGAAGAGGAAGAAATAGGACTGTAAGAAATCGCAACTCCAGTTCAAAAAAGGAAGAGGTAGAAAAAACGGATATGAAGAAAGAGGAACCACCAGCAACAACGAACAATATAAACTTAATAGACAACATCCAAGAACATAAAGTCACCAGTAATTGCTCTGCTTCCGAAGGTGTTCAGTGTGAAAATTCAACCTTAGACAATTTAGATTCAGTTAAAAAAGAAAATGTATCCAGCTCTTCAATAGAGTATTTTCCAAGTCAGACTGATGAAAAGGAGGACACAAAAGGGAGTCTGATGAAAGAGGAAGTGAAAGAAGAGGAGGACAAGCAGTTTCGAAGTCGGAGTGGGAGCACAGACACAACTGGCTCCGAGAGCGGATCAAACTCTGGTTCGAGTCGGCGAAGGAGCGGACGGATCCGGTCTATCAGCACTGTTAAACAGAAACCAGCGACTGTGCCCGTGGTTACAAGCACCACCACACCTCCCGTGCCCGGCTACGAACCGGACAAACCCGTCAAGGTAAGTAGGCCTAAAACTGAAAGAATCTGAAAAAGCAATATATTTCAAAGGAACCGAAATAATGACTCTTATAGGCGGCTCTCCACACACCAGAGTGGTGTGGCTGATTTTGAGAAGAGCAGCTTCCTGCCATTTGATGCAATCCCCTTGTTAATTATATAGGTACCACGCCATGCCACGCCACTCTGGTTTGTGGAGGGCCTTAGCTAGGCCTGTGTACCAAATTACTGTTCGTGAGGAGGAAAAGTAGCCTATACCTACAGGGTGTCTCGCCTAAGGTATCTCAAAACAGATTACGGATAAACTAGTAGCCCTACAAAGATTAAACAAAACTATTCCCCTCCAAATCGACCATTTTTAATCTTAAAACACGGTGTTATAAAAAATGGGGGTCACAGGCTCGAATCTGAGAATTTTCAAATGAAAACCTATTCCATGTTATAAATTATTTAAAGGTGAAAGCAACATTTCCTTGAAATTGGAACTCAATTATCCTCATTAGTTTCAAAATGGCAATGTAAAAATTATCGACAGTTATCTATAAATTAGGTATGATACCCTGTATCTTCTTGTGAAAGTACCAAAAGTGGTAAAGTAAAGTATAACATGATGTAGGTTTACATTTGGGGCCCCCAGTTTTTGGAACAGCCTGTAAATTAAGAAGATTCCAAATATTTTAATATTGTTCCTTGGGGTTGATTTGTGAGGAGTATGTTTTTCAATTTATTTTATATATTCACTTTTTTATTTCATCTATTTTATTTCCTAACTTGTTTGTCCATAATCCTTTTGAGAAACCTTAGGTGAGACACCCTGTATATTGATAAATTACTGTACTATTACTGTGGTGACTGTGGTCACACTATTAGGCGGGTGAATGAGTGCGGTGCTAGCGATTACATTACGTTTTGTTTATTTAATCATTTACTAAGTTGACGTTTCAGGCAGATCACATGTGTTAAGGTGCGAAGCCGTCTCTAACATCAAATCATTTAGATAGCTGAAATTTCAATTTTTTTCAACCCACAATGGTGTGTCCGAAGTTGTAATGTTGAATTCAAACAGTTAGTAGCCTTTGCTATGAGACATGGAAACATTTTGGCACACAATAATCCTACTATTCCATGGATTTAAATTTTCTTCCCATAATAATATTAATAATAATAATTCTGTTTAACCTTCTGACCAAAGTCTGGCATCAGAGTTTTCAGGTCGCACTAGTGCCTCTGACATGACCTATTGACCTCTACAGTAGCCGGGACCAACGGTTTAACGTGCCTTCCAAAGCACTTTCTTGCTAAGAATGCACTATCTGATAAAATCAGAGAATTTAATAGATTAAATGTATTCAAAAAGCAACTTAATAGTCTCAATGGTTTTTTTAATCAATTTTTTTCTAAGGTTGTTATTGAAAACAACACCCTTACCCTTGGGCAAAATTTTATTGTATTTAAATATTTGATACAGTTCTGTGCTGATGATCTCATTTTCCTTCCTAATGACGATTTTGATTGATCGATTGAAGGTCAAGTCTCGGTGGCGGCGGTCGAGTGAACTGGAGATGGGCTCTTGCAACAGACGACAGCAGGAACTGGAGGTGATGAACGCCAACGCCCGATTGGCCGAGAGTGTCGCCGCCCCTGTCCCTCGTCCCGCCCCTCCTTCCACCCCTCCCACCACCCCTCCAGAGGACAAAGTGGACGATGTCCTCACACGCTTCCAGCACCTCGACTGCAACGAGTACCACACTGAGAGGTAAATCAATTCCAAAAATGTACCTAATTTATAGATTTTGTTAATGTTATTAGGTACTGTCTAACCTAGATGTGCATACTACTTAATATTTAAATTACCAGTAATGCTGATTTTGGTGTCGGGGGACCTCAAAATTAAAGCTAATATTGTCTTAGGCTAAGGCGAGATAATTTATACCATGCATGCCACCCTAGGAAACAGCAAGGTGGATGAAATTTTTCCAGTAAGGCTATTTCTTTTATTTTTCATTAATAGTAATCATCTGAGGATGGTGGTTAGTACAGGCCTATCTGGATTACAAGATTAGACTAACATAGAAAGGGGCCTAAGATTTACTTTTTAATTTTTTAAGGCATAATTCTTATCTCTCAGTGTTTTTTTTTTATCAGTATTGCTCTTACACTCATCAACCACTAATGCATTGAGGGATATTACGCTCAATACTTGAACAATTTACTCATGTGTTTCTATAAAATCCAGAACTACTTTAGTTTTTAAAAGCCTACTGTTATTGTAAGGAAAGTTCTTCTACTCAATTCATCAGAAACTTTCTCTTCTTTTTAAGACACTCTTGTGAGGAATTACTTTTAGCTGACATCTTAACTTATGTCTGCGGTTTTCAGATCGAAGAGTAAAGAAGCTAAGCGGATGATATGTGACTGTACGCTGACCAAAGAAGAAATAGCGAGGGGAGACTTGGGCTGCGGAGAGGACTGCCTCAACAGACTGCTCATGATTGAATGGTGAGTGTGAATAGCGCAGCTCCGAGATCAAACTGAAACCCAACGTGATGTCTTAACATCGCTAGATCAGATATAACACCAATGTTGCCAATTTTTGCCAATATAACTCCAGTTTTTTAACTTCTTAAAAGCAGCAATGTCAAACATCAAGGGAAAATGGATTTGAATTGAAATTTATAACTTTCATCTGTCATTGAACTGTTTAATTATGCCCTGGAAATGCTTAAAACACAGGGTTGCTGCAGTGGGACGTACTCTTTTGTGCGATAACATTGGCTAAAAAATTAATTTGTGATTTGAGAAAACTAAAATTTGTTCAAATTAAGCATTGCTTCTGGTCGGAGCATGGAATAGGGCCAACAATGCTATAGGAGTAATGTTCCCATTTACCCCAACCATAAAATTTTGTTTTTGTACAGAAAAATTCATCCTTTTTTATATGTAGGCAGTCGGTGCTTTACATAGTGTTTAATGAACACTTTAATAAAAACTAATAATATTGTTTTCTTTTATTTCTGTAAAAAATCTTGGAATGCTGTTGTTTCACTTTGATCCAAGGTAAACAGTGCCCTCTATTGATACCCGCTCTGTCCTCTATAATTGGAGCAATCGTCTTTTTTCAGTGGATCGAGGTGCATGCTAGGAGAACGTTGTGCCAACAAGAGATTCCAAAACTTAGAGTATGCAAAGTGTGAGGTGTTCAAGACAGAACTAAAGGGCTACGGACTAAGAGCTTTGGAAGATATACCTGTGTAAGTGTTAGTTATTATGCAAAAATTTGTTGATATTTTTCATTGGTCTAGTGTATACATTTACTGTCAATCATTTCCAGCAATGCTTTGAATTCATCAATTTTTATGACAACAGCTGAAGTAAAGCTTAGCATAATGATAAACATTTTTTATCATTTTGTTACAAGTACTTGAAATATTTTAATTTGAACAGTGAACTAAAAAATTGTATTTTTTTATTTTTTTAAAGACAATTTAAACATTATTGTTAAAAATTGTATCTCTTTATTACTAACTTTAAATAAAATGTTTTTTTCTGTTTTTAGTGATACGTTTTTGTTGGAGTATGTTGGTGAAGTGCTTGATCCTAAGGAGTTTCGGAGACGTGCCAAAGACTACGCTAAAGATAAAAATCAACATTACTATTTCATGGCTTTAAAGTCAGACTCGATCATTGATGCAACTCAGAAGGGAAACATATCACGCTTTATTAACCACAGTTGTGATCCGAATGCTGAAACTCAAAAGGTAAGAGTTTAGATTTGTCCCTGTAGAAATATATTTGTAATATGTGCATAAGTTATACCGTACTGCAAGAAATGGTTTTTCTTAGACCAATTTGTGGGGTGGGTTTTTATGTTGATGTCGTTAGAATGTCCCTTAAGTCTTCATATTCAACCCTTCATTGTTTGAGACCTGGCAGCCTACTCTTTCTGCATGACCACTAAAAGTTAAAATTACCAAGGTAACTAAATGTTTTTAACAATGCATAACTACACCTTGTAGACGCCTCGCCAAATACCTTGTTACTTACAAGACCCTGAACTTCCCTGTTATTAATTTAAATGGAGATAATTTGTTGCAGTGGACAGTCAATGGAGAGTTGCGGATCGGCTTTTTCAGCAAAAGGCAAATTTCAGCTGGAGAAGAAATAACTTTTGACTACCAATTGCAGCGCTACGGGTAAGCAAACCCTCCTGAGAGTTTGAAGTAGGGGTGTGCAAGTATTCGATCGGTCGAGCTTTTTAGTTCGAGCTTTTCCGTATTCGGCTCGGCTCAACTTTTTTCGAAAAAGCTCGACACTCCGAGCTTTTGATAAGAGAGTTCTTATCAGAAAGATAATTATTGCGATCTATTTTTGGACACGTTAAACCGGAAGAGCGTTTCCCTCCCACAAAAAACAAACAAAAATATTCCCTAGTGATAACGAAAGGACATTGACAGGGAACAAGAAATATTTCTTCATTTAGACGGAAATCGGAGCTATATTTAGTTAACCTTGGAGAACCGTTAAATACAGTACAGCATTCGTCTATTGTTTTATCATGGCTTATCTCTTAAACGGTTTATCGTACAAGTTTTATTTTATTCTCATTTGATTTAAAAAAATAAGACAAAAATTATGAGCCGTTATTTATAGTTGTATGATAAGTAGTTTATATTTTTGCATTTTGTGGTAAGGATTCCTTATCACCTAATTTAACTCACGTTCTCTTACATACGCACGCATCACTGAGTGAGACAGTGACAAAAAACAGGGACACGAGCTTACTTGAAGTAAACAACCTCAACCCCCCCCCCCTCTCTGGCCACTGATAAGGAGAGTGAGAGAGTTAGATGTTTCTTTCTTTCCCTATATTCGTCCTATTTTCTGATCTTTCTTCTTCCTAATTTCCTTGAACTCATTATTTTCTTCACAAAAGTTTAGAAATGCAACTAATTTTAGGATTACAATTAATTATTGTTGTTATTATATTATTTGATTCTAGTATTTGACTAAGTGTAAATATGTTATTATTTTACCAGATATAACCATTTTAAAACCTTTCCATCTAATCAACTTCTTTCAACTCTTGAAATTAATGTTGTATTAACTATATGTAGCTAGTCTAATTATGTAATTTTAACTATTTATTTATTTTTAACCGAATGTTATTTTAGACTAGCAAAGTCAATTTTGGAATTGAGGAGTTAAATAAAAATGTAGATTTTAAATTTATTATTTTTCTTCATGAATTATTTTTTGAGCCAGTTTGATTAATTTATGTAATATAATACAAAATATTGATGGACCTATCAGATCATTAACTTGTTTTGGAGATAAGCTTTCTAGTTTAGAGCTGGTGTTCAGTTAAGGTATGCAAACATTAGTCTATTGCATCTTTTAAAAATAAAATCAAGCTTCATAATTCCTTAAAAATTTGGTGATTGTTAAAAAGCTTGGCTCGAAAAAGCTCGAGCTCGAAAACTTTTGAAAAAGCTCAGCTCGGCTCGGCTCGAGTTCAAAAATCACTACTCGCACACCCCTAGTATGAAGAAAAGCACCCATAAAAATTCCCATGAGCTGTTTTTTCAAAATTTTCTTTAACATAATGAATTTACTACCAGTACTGTCTAGAACTTTATTAGGTACTCAAATGCATTTTTCTTTGCAACTATTGTTTACTTATTCCACAATCACCTGTTTGTTATTACCCTACCTGGCTAGAACCTTTTTTCTTGGTATCTTTGTTTTTACACTTTTGAAATAGGTATCGTTTTAAAATTTTAATATCTTTATATATTTTTAGGTCTATACATTTCATGCATTCCTTTGGGCTGTAAAAACTTGATGCCTTGCCGCATCACCGTTTGGATAAGTTTTCTCTGATTGGAAGTCCAAATGGACAGAGAAAGTCTCTATTTTGTTTTCACCAATGAGTGATGGGAAATTCCCACAAACATTCAATTAACATCAACCCGTTATCTCCAACATTAAATTTCAAACAAATAATACCATCTCCATCATATCTGAAGAGATTGTAAGAGAGAATATTTTTTACCCTAGAGTACGGATTGATTTTTGAAATGTTTTTTCCTCGCAGGAAAGAAGCCCAGCGCTGCCACTGCCAAACAGCTCTGTGCCGAGGTTGGATCGGCGAGGATCCAGAGAAAGAAAACAAATGGTCCGATCTGAGTGGGAAGAACCGGGAACGGAAGGAAAAGGAGAGGAAGAAGAAGGAAGACAAAAGAAAAGAAAAGGATGTACTTGATGAAATTGATGTGAGTAATCACAATGTTAATAACTCTCAGAAGTGCTATGCTCACCATATAAACATTTTTAGAATAATAGTAGGCTTATTGTTTTTTTACTGTAATTAGTTTTCGGTTTTAATCCTGCTTGTGTTTTTCAACATATAATTTTACTAGGCTTTAGCTTCACCACAGTATTTATTCGTTAATCTGAGTAATACGGATTTAATCCATTAATGCCTTTTTCAATTCCAGTAACTTAGCTTTTATTTATGTTTGCCTAATCCACTTTAGTTGCCAAAGTCAGTTACTAGCCAACTCTTGTTATGAAGTCATCTTGAAGCCATTCAAGGAGTTTTTAAATCTAATGTTCATTTAGTGCTTGTCGCGGTTATACAATTAAATATCCCACCTACTACAATGTATACAGCTGACACAAAACTTGCAAACACGATCCAACAAAATTTAGGGGGAAAAGTTCATTGTTTTGTTATTTATTTGGCCTAAAACTTATATATATATATATTTATTTATTTATTTTGGTAATGTTTCTGTCCGACTATGCAAGACTAAATTCAGATGTAGAGATTCTAAACTCCTTGATTGGCTTAATGACGACCCAGTAAAGAATTTAAACTTATTGCTTCTAACAACGAACTCGATCGATATTCAAGCTTGCATCCCTATTATTCATTCCACACTAGAATCTACAGCACCAATGTCATTGTTTTGACAATTTGAATCTATAGCTCCAGTGGCAATGTTCTATAGTGTCAGTGTTCTGACAAGTTGACTAGAATCTATAGCTCCAATGTCAATTTTCTGTCAAATTGACTAGAATCTTTAGCTCCAATGTCAATGTTCTGTCAAGATGACTAGAATCTATAGCTCCAACATGTCAATGTTCTGACAAGTTGACTAGAATCTATAGCTCCAGTGTCAATGTTCTGACAAGTTGACTAGAATATATAGCTTCAATGTCAATGTTCTGTCAAATTGACTAGAATCTTTAGCTCCAATGTCAATGTTCTGTCAAGATGACTAGAACTATAGCTCCAACATGTCAATGTTCTGTCAAGTTGACTAGAATCTATTGCTCCAGTGTCAATGTTCTGACAAGTCGACTAGAATCTATAGTTCCAATGTCAATTTTCTGCCAAGTTGACTTGAATCTATATCTCCAATGTCAGTGTTCTGATGAGTCGTCCCTGTCGACAGCTGGAGGAGGAGATAGAGAAGCTGGTGCTGAAGAACCGCGCGCAGACGCTGCTGCTGTGTCGACTGATGGTGCGGGCCGAGACGCACAACACGCGCAGTCAGCTGCTGACGATCCTGCAGCAGGGGGAGACGGCCTGCCTGCGGCTGTTCCTCGACTACCACGGCCTCCGGCTCATCTGGAGCTGGATGCTCGACCCCGCTACTGACACCGCACTCAAGGTTGAGGTTAGTTTTTATTATTGTTAGGGATTTTTTACAGGCTGGGTAGCTGGGTGTGTTTGGATAATTTTTATATAGCTTTGGTAGTATTCTTTATGATTTTTTGCAGTAGCACAGCGAACAGTAATTAATATTGGGTGGGATTTGAAGCTGAGCCTCTAGGACTTAAGTCTTCTGTTTTGAACGACTACCTCCTTCCCTTAAGGTTGGGTGTTTGGTTTCAGATTTAAAACATCCCAAGCTATGTCAGTTTTACGAACTAGTAAAACTCACATAGCCATTTGTTCTTTTTTTTTTATATTTCTTGTATTTATTATAGTTGTATACAATGTTATTTAAATTAGAGATGTGCGAGTACAGGTTTTTCAGGTCAAGTCGAGTTCGAGTCGAGTAATTGTCAAAAGATTCGAATCTCGAGTTCGAGTCGAGTATAAACTAAAAAATGTAGCCTAAGTTATAGCAATACGTTAGAACATGTAAAAAGTTTTACTTGTTAAAGTGCCAATAAATAATGTTTCAATTATAAATTGAGAAATATCAAAATATACACTTCTATTAAATATTATTAATTTAAAATAACAACTGTAAGGGACAGAACATTAATGAACATCTGTCTCTGATAAAAAAGGTAAATATTTTACATGTATTGACAAGAAAAATTATACTAACCCCCATTAATTATAAATATTTCATGATACTTGGCTAAAAATATTTGATACTTGTACCTGTTGGATATTAAGGTTGCAATATATTGTTTAACTAACTGATTTATTTTAAGACTTGAAATTTTATTTCCTACTTTCATTTTATTTTTAGTTTATAATTTTATTATCATTCTTTGTGGTATGATTTGTGTAGCATTTGATATTTTCCTCAATAATAAAACAATGCTATAACCAATAGGAAAGTAAAATTGTTTAAAAATAAATTTATTTTATGACCTTCTATATTACAGCATCACTAAAAAGATTTAACACTAACATCTCTGAAAATTACTGAGTACTTATTTATACAAGCCTAAAATAGGCCTATTTTTCAAAAAAGAATTTATTGAACAGCAAACTGTTAGTTGAAAATGAACATTTCAAGTGGAGATGTTTTGTTTTGAAATAATTTCACTTTATAAAATCAATGCAGAAAACCCATGAAGACACAGATAAACCAAATATTAATGTGTCAATTAATTCTAATCAATCTAAGAATAAAAACATAAATGCAACACAGATATTTTAAGAAGACAAATCATCACACTACACAACAACTTTAAAGGAACGACAAACTATTAATTATCACTGGCTCCTTAGCAAAGGAAATGTTGACAAAATAAATCAAGGCAAGAAGTAAGAGAGTAATGTTTGTTTACTTTTCAAGACCACCCCACCCCCCTGCTGCCCATCCCATTGTTCCAGGCCAAGTGACACGGCCGGCCGGCCATGATTAGATAAGAAAGAGATAACAACTCCCAAAAACAAAAATATCATAACCTAAACTACTGGTCGTATAAAAACCAATGACGTCTCAAATTTTTCTTCTGATTTTTACAAATCAAATGAGACAAAAACGAAAGTTGTGCGATGTTCCATTCCAGAGATAAACGATGATTAAAAAAATAAGATAAGCTGTATGAGTGCGAGTTCAGTCAGAGCTAAATATAGCTTTATTACCTGTTTTTCCGAATCCCGAGAAATAGTTTGTTATTGAAACCTGTCAAAATCCTTCCCTTATTAGTTGAAATATTGTTATTATCCGACAACTAATATTTATTTTTATCAACCGTGAAGCTGACGACGGGTGATAGTTGGCTTGTGACCTTCACGTTATTGATCGACACACGAGCGTAATTTCTGTTAAAATAATAACTAAGCTTACGCGTACAATTTCAGCAGTTTCGAAGGATTTGATTCTCGAATCTCGCCAATCGAATCCCGAATCCGAATCTTTTCTAAAGATTCGAGAATCGAGATTCGGATTCGACACATCCCTAGTGTCGACAGTCACAACAACTGCTGTGAGTACGATCTGTCGTGACAGCTGTAAGATAGGTTATGACACCTACCTTTTGCATATTTGTACAGCATGACAAAATTAAACAGCATTTTTTGACAAAAATTATATTTTGAACAAAAATTAAAGTTTTTGCAATTTGAAATCAAACTCGACTTGAAATTGCCGAGTTTGAAAAAAAGCTCGAGTTTCAAGGCCAAACTCGACTCGAACTCGAAATCTCGAGTACTCGCACATCTCTAATTTAAATTTTACTGAACAATTGGATTGAGCTTAACTAATTTAATTATAAGCATGACCTGAATTTTAAAGTGCTCTTGACTAATTTGAATGTACAGTTGTACTTAAAGGAAATAAAAAATGTATTTAATTTTAAGAATTAATCGAAAGAAAACATTGAGCATTGCTTGCAAGAAGTTTCTCAAATTTCTTGGGATATTGTGCAGCTTGTGAAAAAAGTGTTTTGTGATGGGATGGGTAATAGATATCTTTCTTTTCTCTTAAAAATTTGCACATAAATAAATATTTTTTAATTCTTTCCGCCAGGATGTATGGCAGCTAAAGTCTGCTAATGTATTTATTTTAGATTCTGGAAACTCTGGCCAAACTGCCGATCCAGAACAAGACGATTTTACAAGACAGCAAGGTGCTGAGTGTTGTGGAGAAGTGGGCCACTAGTGGACTGACCCTGGCCGATGCCAAGGACAGGTATAATCTTTATTTTTTATTCCTAAGTAAAAAAAGGTTTTGATCAAAAATTATTTAACCAATTTCATTTATTTATTTTAAGAGGCTGGCAGCATCTTTTTACCTTGTATTTGCCAGTTCACATTTTTCTCTCTGTTATTTATGATAAGACAATGCCAGGGGATATTTATAAAAAATTGTTTGAAAAGTATTAGAGCTGCAGAGGTTTAAACTGGGAAAAAACAGTCAAAAAGTACCATAGTTGGCACAATTCTGGAGGGAAAATCGTTTGATCTACAGGGTCTATGATTTAAGAATTGTTATGATTTATTATTGTTTAAAACCTGACATGAAATAAAAATAATATGTTTTACTAACATTTTTTGTTTGATTAAAAAAAATTTCTGAAATGTTTTGGCTTTGAAAATGATTATAGTTTAAAGGCCTTTGAATACCATAGAGTGTCACAAAAATTACAGCTTAATTTAAACAACTTTTTCCTTTGGAGTTGTACTAAGAAATTGAACTTTGTGCCCACATAAGTTGACTAGGCAACCTGCATTAAACAAATGAATGCTACCAGTTCCTGCTGCACCTCTTGTCAAATGCACCAATAAAAAACTTTGTTTGCAATGTTTAGCCAATTGACAACATTTTGAAATTTTTGCCAACTAAACGAAGCCCAAGCTATAACATATTTTATCATGGTGATTAGCTGATTTGCCAGTAAAAGCTAGGCTCCCTTTGTAGTGTGACTGCAGCAAGACTGCTTATTTTCTTTAATCTATGTGAGTGAATTACGTTTTCTTGAGCCCTCATGTTTCCATCAGCAGTTAATAATTATTAGTTCTGAACTTCGATTAAAAGAAAGATTTTTCTCTGGTCTTCATGTTTTTCATGAGAATCTAAAAACGGAATCCTTGTTTACTGCCTGTTAACAGAAGCTCAGTCACATTAATCATTATTTGTACAGTACACCTCGGATTATCCGTATTAATATGGTAGAACACCGATCTGGATAGCAAAAAATCCGGATAATCCGAGGTCATAACAATATCGCCTAAATAGCGATCACGTACCTTAGCCCATGTTAAATTGATGCTGCAAACAGCGTATCAAGACTGTACAACATGGTAGACTTTCAATTTAGAAACTCAATATCAGTTCATACTAAGAGTTCACAACTATAAACAGGTCAAGTAACAGCAATGAACTATTTCACAAAATTGCTGTAGACTACGCCTTTGTTGATTACTGCTAGCGCCCCAAGAAGCAAACCAGAAAAGTATGGTCACAAAAATGTTGTTTTTTTTAAATTATTTATTATCACCACATAACATCAAGATTATTGACAGGTGATTTGTCCATACATATAAATAAAATCTTAACCCAAAATATAGAAAACAAAAATACACTCCTAATTTTTTCTGAAAAATACTCGTCAATAGAGCAAAATGCCCTCTCCAATAGCCAGTTTTTTAAATCTTTTTTAAATTTACCTAAAGAGCCAATGTTTTTGATAGAGGAAGGTACAGTAGTTTATTAAAAATTTTTGGTCCCATATATGTGGGGATAAATGAAATAGTTGTAGCCTGTGTTTGACCGGTTTGATAACATTTTTAAATCTAGTGAGTCGGTGGCGCAGTTGGTAGCGCACCCGGCTTCGGAACTGTGGCCTCAAAGCGTCGCAGGTTCGAGACTCGGGTTTATCGCATACTTTTAGCAGTACTGTTCACCCTTGTACTGTACCGGCTCACTCCTTGTCTATGCTTGATAACGTCCACACACAGATCAATAGTCTATGTGGGTGGGGCAAAGGCAAGGTGGAAAAGAGGCCGCCACCCTCTTTTTTTTTTTTAAAGTGTCATGATTATGATCGTGCTGGTTGTGCCAAAGTCACTTTTTACCATGAGAGCGAGTTGATAAATATTTGAACTGCATAAATAAACTGTATCCTGTCTGTAATGTTTAAACAATGCGATAATTTTGATCCCAAATGCGTACAGTAATAAATTGCTTTGCATTTTACGTTTAGAAGGCGCATTTCACTTGTAAACTCGCTAAAATCACGGTTTTGCCGTGAATTAAATTTTTTAATTTCTCTGATAGACCGGTCCGTTTAATCCAGGATCTGGATAATGTGGGGTCCGGATAATTCGAGGTGTACTGTATTTTGGGCTTTTAACTAACTTTGGGAAGATTTCAAATCCATTATCATTATTTACTGTTAAATTACTAGTTGAGTACTTTTTGCAGATATTCTCAGGGCTCTCAAACCCTAAACGTTAGTTTGTGGTTCGGATTCCACGTTAAAATTTAGGTTTCTTAGTTGCCGTTGGCTGTTGGGCTGTTAATTAACAGTCCTGTCTAAGGAACGTCGGCCTTAGTCAGGAACAAGACTACAAGATCGTGCCACAATCATCCTAAACTCATATTCCGGTTAAATACTTAGCCAGTGCTGCGTCCCGGTCTTAAAGAGGTATTAAAAGAGAGTATGTCCTTTATTTAAATTATAGTCAGTGAACGCTTAGTGGTGTATGATGAAATTGATGAAAAGTGTTTGAATTTTACTTCTCTCCTTTTGGTAATGGGGACTCCAAATACCACTCAATAATAGGGTTACTGAAATCAAAAAATTATCTTAAAATCAGATATGAACTGTTGATTTTAGAAGTTCCACAGAAGATGAGGACAAAGCAGAGGCGGAAAAGATTAAGAGCGAATGTGAGAAAAACTCGGACGACTCTAATGAAAGTCCTGTGGTGGAGTCGGAAGAGCAAAAGGAGAGTAATAAGAAGAAAATCATTGAGCTGTCGAACACTTTGCTGCAAGAGTGGGCCTCGCTGAAGGAAGTATTTAGGATACCGAAGAAGGAGCGGATCGAACAAATGAAGGAACACGAGAGAGAGGCTGGTGAGTTGGTTTTGAATTTTCCATGAGTTTGTTAGTTTGTTTTTGCATAACAGACTCGTGGTTTTGTTATTTCAAAGAAACCTTTGGCGATTAAAGTAATTTTTCTTTTAAAAACTCTAGGTTACCAACCTTTAAGTCGCCAATCCAAATTGTTTCAGACTACTTGGCAGACTGGAATTGGCCAGCCATGTGTGTACTAAAAGTAATTTCGTTTCAGTCCATGTCGTAGTGTAGGTGTGTAATGTTAAAAAAACTGACAAAGATAGTGATTCTATTTGACATAAAAACTTGGTAATGGGACAGCAGTCCTGAAAATAGTAGTCCGAAAATATTTTGGACTGTGGAATTGTGGATATTAAGGTTAGTAACTTAAATAAAAGGTTAGTCTTGTTTGGAAAGGGCTTTTTGCCTAATTAGGTCCATAATTTCCCACCTAACTTAAATAAAAGTCAGTTATAAGTCCAGGAGGTAAACCATGAATAAAATAATTGTTCTTGTCTTGATGACAATAGTTGTATGGTCTTTGGACTGGTAGTTTCAGTTAGAAACCTCAACGCTAATGGTTAGATGAGTTTTTAAATCATAAAATATTTAAGTATCCCTCAAGTTTGTTCAAGACATGATCCAATGAACCATTAATTTAAATTGTGGTTTCATAAAAAATGGTGTTTCTGTTTAGTTGTATGTTAAACATAACTAGATTACTTGGTTACAGCTTCGCTTGCAAACACTGCAATTTTGGTTTTCTGCAGAATTTAAAGCTTAACATGTTTTCAGTTGTAAACAAAGTGAGCTGAGCTTCATCAAATATCGATGAATAGAGCCACTGTTCCGAAAGATCGACCCTTTCCTACTTGAATGAAAACCTTTTTTAAAATTCAGAGACTGAATTTTTAAAAATTCTGACTTTTTTAAAATCAAAGACTACAGAAAAATCTCTAATTTGACACCTCAAACATTAAAATCCGTCGAGCCATTATTGAGGATTGACTGTGAAAATCAAATTGCTTGAGTATTGATATATAGATAATTACCTAGCCGATCAAAGTAAAATTTTGGCTCAAGGTATTTTGTAAGGTTTAAGATTTAATTTTTGTTTTTGGTTTTTTGAGGATTAATTTTATTTGTCATTTGCCTGTCTGTGTGCTCATGGCTGTGTATTATCATTTTTTAATTACTCTAAGGCTACTTTCTGAGAGCTTTTAAATGTTAGCCTCCTAGAACGAAATGAACCAATAAAGATGTCAATGCCTGTGGGTAATAGGCTACACCTCATCGTAAGGAAAAAACAAGCACAGATTTTTCAAGAGAAATGAACATTTTCAAGTGCCTGTTTTTAAGGCCCAAAATCCTTATCTTAAAATGAAACACAATTTTTCTTTGACTTCATTCTTACAAAATATGCTTAATATTTAAAATTTCATAAGTAGAATATCCTATATTGGTCACTTATGATAAGATTAATTCCAAAAGAGAAATATCAAGGTTTATAAGAACTTGCATGTGTATTTACGGTTTTTTGTTTCTGATTACTTTAATATGAGTAACATTTAAAATTTAATTCTAATTAATTAATATAGGTAAATGCTTGTTTAGCTTTTAAAAATAAATTTATTTTCGGGTCTGTAGCTTAAAAGGACATCTCACTTAACATATTACTCAAAGGGAAGTTTGGTTCGTTCTTCTTTAGAATCATCACCTTCAGTCGGTATCAGTTTGACTTCCCCAAATCTGTTGACTGTAATTTGGTCCACCCTGTCTTTCATCCAGTTGTAAACGGCGGGTTCGCCGTTTTTGCCTTGAGCCATCTTGTATATGTATAATTCTGGGCCTGGGCCTCTCTTTACGGTGCTGTGTTGTACCACGTACATGCCTCCGGTGAATGGGTCTACTATGTAAGGTACATTGTAATCGCCTATGTACACCGTGAAGACATTGTATTTGTCGGTCGATGCATCTCGGGTCAAGAGTCTCATACGACCCGCGAGATCGTAGATGAGGTCGTTGGGGATTTGTCGGTCGAGAAACTCCTCGGTTTCATTGACCTCCGTGGAGAGTTTGTCCATGTTGGCAGTGAAATGCTGCAGTACTGGTTTGTGCATCGGAGGAGCCGGACTGCTTTCAACAACCACCTGCAAAGCATAGTTGTGTTCTTAAAAATTTACACTATGCTGTTATCTAAACTCTGTAGGACGCGCGTTTCAGCTTTCACCATCATTCTTCAACTACGATATTAGTATTGTAGTTATTATGAAAAATAATATAAAAATGGAAATATATGATTGTAGGAGAAATTTTAAAATAAATTACCACATTTAAAATTGTAAATCTGATCAAGGATGTTTAGTAATTGAAATGAATTACAGGTGGTTTAGTTCAGGTTTGCAAACACACATTGCTGAAAAAGTGCTGTCGAGCTTTTTATATCTGAATGTATTTGATAACGGATTTCACTACATGTATTTAAACAAAATACCAGCACCAAATTTGAAATTCCAGTACAATTCCAGTATTTCCAGTATCAAAATAAAATTCCAGCATAATTCCAGTATTTCCTTACAATACTAGTATTGTAGTTGAAAATGGCGAAAGCCGAATCGCGTGTCCTACAGAGTTTAGATAAGTGCGTGCAGACGGAGGATTTCGGTGAGAGTGTTATCTACGATTCATCCAGTGCCGCACGTATGTCAACAGAGACCATCGCTTCAAATTCCTGATTAGTTTGTTTACACAGTACATCTTGGACAATAGAATGAAGGTTAAAAAATGTGGGGTTTCTCTAGAGTTTAGTGTTGTCAACACCTTAGTTTTACAGGGTGTCTACTGATACTGGAAATCATGGATATACTGGAGTTTTACTGGAATGTTACTTTGATTCTGGAAATACTGGAATTGTTCTGGAATTTC
This sequence comes from Flexamia atlantica, assembly GCA_035578135.1. Lineage (NCBI taxonomy): Eukaryota > Metazoa > Arthropoda > Insecta > Hemiptera > Cicadellidae > Flexamia > Flexamia atlantica. The sequence goes on from JAQJVK010000004.1 coordinate 46,253,344, forward strand.
CAATTTAGTACTGGAGATCTGTTTAAATACAAGTGGTGAAATCCATTATCCAATACATTCAGATATAAAAAAACTTGACAGCACTTTTTCAGCAATGTGTATTTACAAACCTGAACTAAACTACCTGTAATTCATTTCAATTACTAAACATCCTTGATCAGATTTACAAATTTAAATGTGGTCAAGGCCGTAGCCATTGGGGGGGGAGGGGTCAGGGGGTCGAAACCCCCCCCCACCCCCGAAATTTTCAATGTATGCTAAATAATGAAAACAGACAAAAAAATATTTGTAGGATTTTATCATTAAACATTGTTTGAAAATTTAATGGTGGTAAGGAATGAACTTAAAAACAAAGGAAATTTTCTTATTCATTCAATTAATTTTGTTCATCATAACGAATGTCGAAGTTATAGTAGAATTAATACTACTATTAAGCGCCAGTGCTAGGCATGTCCCTCAGTAAACAAACGAAAACCAACGAAAATAATTCGCAAGATCCCGTTAAGTATATCATTGGCTGGAGCATTTTTTTTGTCACGACGTCGTTTCTTATTAAATTAGTCAATTTGGATGGTTGTTGTATACATCTTGCCACTCTTAAAGTTTACTAATTGTCCGCTATATAGCAACACTTCGGATAGAAACACTTCAGAAGATAGCTAGACATTGGAATTTTCGGATATTTCAGAATTCCTCGTGTTTTCATCAGCCTTCGAGGGGTTGGCCTGTCGCTGGCAAATGATAAGTATAAAAATTTCCCTCCCTTATTCTAGTATAGTCAGCTGTGCGGACACCATGTCTGTAAGAATCGCGGGGGAGTGTGAAAAAACAGAATGAGCGGGAATTCGACAAACGAGTATAATCTGTCAATCCACTTGACAGGACCTACTCGTCAATGTGCAGTTTGCAGTTTTTCGTGACAGGTAGACCTAAGTGTTCCTAAAGCTTTGTGTTGTATTTTAATTGACTTAGTTTTAAGGCGATATAAATGCTCCATAAGGCAAATAAAACCAAGTAAAACGGTAACAATTTTTTTTTATTTTGCATAGGCCTAATCCTGCATCAGCGGCTCTTGCCCAGTTTGATTAGGCAAGACAAGCCAAGTATTTCATATTGTATTAAAAATAAATACGTTTTGTGATGTTTTATCTTGTTAGGGTAGCAGTGACATTTAAGGACGTTCAATTGTTCAAAGGTCTGTGTTTTTTTTAAGTTGGGAACCTTAAAGTAAAAAGAAGAAAGAAAAATTAGCTTGATACTATTGTTACTGCTGTGTTTTCTGGGTTATTTAATAAGATAAAATATAATCGGAACTATTAAAATCTTCAAAACTTTTACTTGACATTGGATTATATTCAGAATTGCATTAAAAAAAGTTGTTTTTTTAATCCTGTAACTTCGGGTCCAAAAACCCCCCCCAAAAAAAAATTTACTGGCTATGGCTTTGAATGTGGTAATTTGTTTTAAGATTCCTCCAACAATCATATATTTGTATTTTTATATTATTTTTCATGAAACAAATGATGTGTTAATAGAGAGAGTATGTGTCGAAAGACACTCATAGTAAATTAGAACTTTTGTTTCCTAAATTTAGTATACAGTACTTTATTTTTGAAATTAATTATGTCCGTTGTAAACTCAACTTCAAATAATATGTAAGTCAGGAGAAGAAATGTAAAGCTTAGTTTGTTTAAAAAATATCAGTTTTGTCTATCATGTTATTATCGATTATTACTTTTTTTCTACAAACAGTTACTTTCAATCTGTGCTTGTAATTTTGTATTAATTATTTTGATTATAAAGTGGGAGGAACGTATGGCTATAAGGGGAGTTGGAATGCCCTCATAAAAGTCAAACCAATATGTTCTCTATTTTTTTTAGAAATTTTATAATATTATTTATTTTATTTGTCAATGCTGTAAATCAGAGATTTAATTTCATCAATAAACATAAATTATATTAATAAAAAATTTACTACTGGTGCTCCCTCGTTAGATAAATAGTCAATGAGTGATCCTGGAATTTTGAAAAAAAATTTTACTTGAAATGCTGTAAATATACTGGAATTTTAAAATCAGATGTCAGTAGACACCCTATTTTAAGTAAAATGCCAAAATGTTCACTTGAATTGTTATTCCTCTAACAGGGAACCTATTGTAACATAGTAGTTTTATGTCAAACCCGAACCTTCGAAAAAGGTTTCATCTGCTAAGTTTGACAGCTGATTGCTAATGAATAATACACCTTGAAAATAAAGTAAATAAAATCACCGTTAAATACTTCAACTTGATTTAAACACTAAAATTGACCTAGTTGTAATATTTAAAGATAATTTCATCAGTTTTTTTATTAAATGTTTGTAATTTACAATTCTAACTCATTTAAAATAATACCAGTAAATAAAAACACTGCTCCTTTTTTGCAATGTAAAAAACAGCAAGTTAGTCGACACAGGACTCATAACAAAAGGTCTTTATCACCTCAAAGCATTTTAAGCAGGAAATCACACGTGAACCCTGAAATCAACTACTTACAGATGCCATTAAATATAGGACAAGAGTGAAGGCGAGAAACATATCGGGTGCATGCTTTAGGTAGCGCGACAGCCGATTCACTCGTTACCACTGGTGTTCAGATCAAGTAAACAACATCTGCTCTGTGTATTGTCGTCGGTCTTGATTGATGACTTGAGAGAGTTAGTGAAAGATCTCATTGTTGTCACAGGTCATAAAACAAAAACTGTAGGTAAAGTAGGTGATTGGTGAACTCTAGGTACACGAATGTAACAGTAAACGTTTCTATTTGAAGTAAAAAAAGATGATCTTTTGTGATAGTCATAGCAAAACTAAATATGAAGTTTAGTAAAAAAAATTAAACTACAACTTTAACTATGTATTTTTAGAGTTTATTCTCACTGACAATCAGTATTTATGACAAACATGATTTTCTGTTTGTAAATCTTTCCCAGCAATGAAAATGATTTTCTAAATTTTACAATTAATTTAATAGCCATATAAGAGACTTGCATTAATAAAAATTAAATTTGGCAGAAAGTACTTTATTGTGGGGTTTCCATAGATTGGGACAACGCGGCGGTTTGAGGTTACCAGAAGAAATGGCCAGAAGAACTCAGGGGATGCGCAGTAGACGATATCAGAACGGAAGGCATAACCTAAATCCGGGCTGCAGTGTTCTCTTTATTGTCTTGGTAAAAATTAATTTTAAAAATCAATTTCCTTCTTTTACAAATTTCTGCAAAACTCACTCACATGTGGTTGTTACTGAGTGAAATTTATCTTTTCAAAATAAAAAATAAATGATAAAGACAATTTTCATTTTGTAATTTATAAATTCATTTTTTGTGTGAAGTAATAGGTAACCTTTGGCTATATTCTGCTTGTCCACAAAAAAGCTGGAAAATTTACAGTGATTCCATTCCTTAGACACTTTGAAATTCTATAATACAATCATCAAGGTCTTTTCATTTGTGAAATAACAGTGTCGTGAATAAAAAAAATGTTGCAGCAATTATTATTGGCTGTTTACCTGTACACGATCAACTTGAACTATATTGATTGAATTAGTATCTTTTGCATCTGTCATTGATAAAGCTAGTGTTGTTCACAGCTAAGTAGTGGACAACATCAATAGATTAGCTTTTTCCCATTATCTACATATAATCATGAGCAATAATAACATTTTCCCTATAAAAGAGACAAAATTTGTTGATTAGACAGTTTTTTTTTTGTTGCTGTTGTTGACGACTAAATAGTAAATGGCAAACTGATTGCTTTGTTAGCACAGTACACCTCAAACTGTCCAGATTAATGTGACAGAAGACCGATCCGGGTAACAAAAAATCTGGATAATCTGAGGATATCGCCTAAATAGCTAACACGAACCTTAGCCCCTGCTAAACTGATGCTGCAAACTTGTCAAGACTGTACAACATTTTAGTCTTTCAAATTTTACAGGGGTTTGATTTTGAAATAAATTTAAGAACTAAACTTTATTAGTAATCATACAAATAATGTCAACTTTTATTGTACTCACAGTTAGGTTTGGAATGAAACGCTAGATTAAATAATCATAACTCAACATAACTAGGGAATCCAATCCCAGGATTCCGCATCCCGAGTGATTTTAGGGCTTATTGAACAGTGGGTGTTTTCGGCTCAATCCCGGGATTTTCGGGATTGTAAAATTATGTGTAAAATCGATATTTACAAGGATCTTATCAGTTAAAAACAATGTTATAACTAAGAAAAACCAGGTAACATGTTGTTTTTGATCAGAGATAATAATGGTTTTGATGGTTATTTTTCGTCTTATAGTAGGCCTATGTATAAAAGTAGTTTCCACTTAATATTTTCAAGCTTGTGAAAAAAATAGAGATTTTAACTTGTTTCTGATGCAATTGCAATTAATGCAATGCAATTAATTTTCAATGCAATGCTCTCATGATCATTTGTATTGTACTTCTAGTTTTTCTAATTACATCTTTCCAAGACCTGATATTGTTTGGTCAAGTAACTATATTAATGTTTTGTATTGTATAAGACTTTCTTTAAATTATGTCTGAATAAATATTTTATGGTTAGGGTCACGGTGTCACGGTTATACAGGACCATCCTGGTAACGTGTTCCGTTTTCACTCTGATGTGTAATACTGTATTCAGTGTTTCATGATAAGGCTGACTATGTCGTAAATTTTTTTACACTCTTAAGTTTTATATATAAAATCACGTTAACAACTGAAAACTAAAAGGAAAACTGCTTTCTATATCACATTATATTACGATACCATGTATACATAAGCGAATCAATACTTAATATTTATTTATGTATCGGCAAATACTATGTTGGGTCAATCCCGGAATCCCGGGATTGAAAATATCGTCCGGGATTGGATTCCCTAAACATAACTCAAACTTGAAATAATCATGAGGAAACTTGAAGTAACTCAAAACTTATTACAGTAACTCTTCTTAAGAAATAACATAACACATGGAGCACAATTTGCTTAGGCTACACCTTTGTTGATTACTGCGAGCACCCCAAGTAGCAATCCAGTAAATCATTTCACCCATAAACTCGCAAATCATGTTTTTGCCGTGATTTTAATTTTTTAATTTCTCGGATAAACCGGTCCGGATAATCAGGGTTCTAGATAATGTGGGGTCTGGATAATCCGAGGTGTAGTGTATTAAATCAATGATACCAAACTCGTCCGTTTCTTTTTTTGTGTTGTGTCTGTAATTCTTCGTTAAATTAATAAATTTTAATTGAAATTTGAAAAGTGGATGGCAGCATCCGTTAGTTTGGCATGATTGTATCCTAAATGGGAGCTATATGGCTATGAGAATTGATTTGTTTATTGATTATTATAACTTATATTTTTAAAGTGGATGATTTTTCGTGTGCGAAGGGGGGTTAGGGCTAAACACTTATGGTAAAAAAATAAACAACAAAACATATAGAATCGGAAGAACATTACACATAATATTATCCGGATGAGGTTGAAATGTGAGAAATGAGAAAATGTATTTGAAATCTCATTTAAACTGGAATCATGAAATTTGCTCTTCAAATACCGCAATGACTGTAACAGTGTGTAACATAGTGGTGATGGGGGTGGGAGTGGTTTGTTTTATGTGGTGTGGTTTCATTTAGATTTGACATAGAATAACTAAGTGCAAACAAAAAGTGACACTATTCTAATTATTTTTTACTAACTGGTTTTGAATTTAATTGAACTTGAAATAAATTTCTAACCAACTTTAGAACGGCAAGCTCCTCTAACTTGTCAACTGAGTCTCTCGCTTTGGTTACTTTTTTGGCACTTCTGATCCTCTATTCTTGGCATACCCTCAGGAATCAATCATTTATTTGCCATTAAATTAAACACATTTACAATTTCCTTCGTCGAGAGCAAATAAAAAAATTTTAAAAATCATAAGTACAAGATTTTTTATTTTTCCGAGCATATCTTATAATATCATTTATGTTACTACTCTTAAAGCCTATAAAGTGCCTTTTTATCAAGGCAATTAGGGTCTTACCAGCCAGGAATTCAGGAAAGGTCAGGATAACGTTCAGGATTTTTCAAGTTCAAGAATAGCTGGAAAAAATCATTCATTTCACCCTATGGTTGGAAAATGAAATTTGGTGATCAAACAAAATGAAATCGCCATTTTTGTCAATATTGTTGTTGCAACCGGCAAACTCTTGCAGACATTTTTTTTTATATCTCGGCTGCTAAATTTCTTGGTCGTAGAGGCCATCAAACCCCTCAGTAGTACATGATGCTGGCATATATCTTGATCGAATCATGGCAGACAAATATTTCGGTCATATCACGATCAGGAAATCTGTCGTTTATATTGCAGTCGGCAAATCTCTCTGTTAGTATTGTGGATGATATGGATGGTTTGCTTGAAAATATTTATTTTATCATATGATTTGGTTCAACGAAATTTTCTTTTGTCTCTTATGTATGTTGCAATTATGTATTGAAGACTGTTCATGTTAGGAGTGTGTTTTATTTGTGTGGATTTTATATGTCATTCATTGATTACTCTAAGTATCTCCAATATAAAAGCCTATATATTCTGAATTACTCTCAGAGCTAATTGTTAATTCATGAAAGAAAATGTCCATGGGCGACTTACATGAAAAATTTATGTATGGGCGACTTACTTTTTTTTTCATGAAAAATTAAAAAAACTTATGATCCGTATTTAATTTTTAATAGAATTTAAAATTCAATATTTTGTTACAGATAGGTTAGTCTTCAGGGACAGTTCCGTTGAAAAGCAAGACAAGTCTTATGACAGGTGAGTACCATCGAGGAAATTTTTCACTTGACTGCTCAGGTATGTTTAATGCATGGTGTTGAAGTAAATAATGGCGATAAACCTTGCCATAGTGCCTCATTTGTCATACAAGTATTTTCACCGAACAGTATTGTTAATAAACCGTTATTTTGGCTATATAAGTCATTCTTGTGTTATCTAACTGGCCCGGGGTTTTCAGAATCTTACTTGGATCATATATTAAACAAAAAAATTTTTATTTTATTGAAAGTTTTAAGCGTTATGCTTTTTTTATCATTCCAAATTTGAAATTTGGCCTGCAACAACCTATTTTTTATTTGAATTGTAATCTGTGGTTTATAATTTTCATTTTAACTTGTACAATTTGAAAATCAGAAGTATTTTTTCAACAGCAATTTAAAATGCTTTGTAACATAATTTAATTTTAACTGATAGCTTAACAGTTACTTTATAACTGTTGTTATCGAGGCATTTACCAAATGAATAGATGTGATTTTGATTGTTAATAGACACTGGAGCCGCAGTGACTATGATAGGAGGGAGAAAGACAGAGACAAAGATCGGAAAAGGAGCAGAGGAGACTCTCCGGACTCGGATAAAGCGAGGAAATCCGCCAAAACTGATGACAGGTGCGTCGGTTTCATAACAGAGCCATTAAGTTCTAATTCTTTTAACTGATCCAACCTGGTGCAAAAGATTTAAATATAATTTAGTGTTATTATTTTTTTTAGTAATGATCTGGAAAACAGGAATTGTTAGGATACTTAAGTTTAAAGAATGCCACAGGCCACAGCCAACCTGCTCATAAATATCCAGAAAGATTGAATTGCAAATGCCATACATGATAGACTGAAAAGAACAACCAAATGATTAACTAAAGTACTACCATCTATCCTTATTTTGCTTTTATCCTACACATGAGTGTGAAAATGTAATCTAACTGCTAAAACGAACACTCAAGCAGCATGCTATCGTGAGAGAGCGAAATTAAATTTCAGAGGTTAAACCCCCCTCTTTATAAACCCTAAATTTTTGGTTTTATGCTGCATCATAAATGGGGATTGGGAGCTTCTGATTTATTACCCCAACTAACTGGCCAATCAGATCGTAGAAAATATTATCTCCAGGCCCGCCTTACCAGATCAAAAAAATCTTATAATGATAATTGCAGCCGTTAAAGTGCAAAATACCATTAAGACAACGTACTGTGTTAAGTAAATTCACATTTTCCTTCATCTGGCTCACGTCATGTACTGGGTCTATAAATCAGTTTGTAATTTTCAAGCAGTTCAAAATTATGATAAATTTATATATTTATTTCCTAATTTGCCCCATATTTGATTGATAAAGTGCAAGTCTAAGAATAAACGTGTGTTTTGTTAGACAATCACAGCTGAGCAAGATGGAGCGGCGGCAATTGTTCGCCATTAAAGCGGCTCAGGAGGAAGAGGAACGCCTAAGAAGGCAACAGGAAAACATGTGGCAGGCAAGTCTTTACACCGTTGACTTTTATGTTCTTACCAACTGAAACAAGACGCTTGAAAATACTAAATTTGTTGCAACATTTTTGTTTTTTAGATGTTTTTTGCGTGATCTTCAAGAATTTTTTATCGCAAGTTTATTTGGTTTTTGAGATTGGAGTTAGCATTTAGCTGTTATGAGAATGAAGATTCAAATTCAAATTCAAAATTCTTTATTGTCATTGAGTACATAACATACAGTAGGCCAGGTCAAATAACTTACAATATATTGTACAATAATGTGCACTTGTCAACTTAAATTCTACTACTCGTATTACAACAAACACGAGAGGCAAATATAACTTTCTTGGTAACATACATAGAATTATTGATAAAGATTTGTGGTGAAAGAGAGTTGGACCTTGTCCAGGTCCTTTTGAAACCTGGCTGTTGTTGTTCGCTGAATAGTTTTTTGGATTTTCTAGGGCAGAGGAGTAGTTGTAATATTTCAGTGTTTCACACAGAAACTTGTTTCAATTTAACTGTTTCAGGGAAAAAGATGTGTACATGTTTCAGTGTTTTTCTTTTTGTTTCAACTTTGATTTTGCAATGCCGCTAGGGAATCCAGTGCCGGTCGATATTTTCAATCCCGGGACTACGGGATCAAAAACATCAATCCCGGGATTCCGGGACCAATCCCGAGATTGAACTTACTTAGTATTTATCGATATTAGGGGTGTGTGATGCATCGAAAATGCATCGAAATTACGATTCGATTCAGCTTGCATCGAAATGCTGATGCATCGATTTTGCCTCGATGCATCGGTATTCTTCGATTCACTAGACGCCATTTGTCTAAAATATATGTTGAAAGCAATTAAATAATCATTTAAACAATGTAAATGCGTAATATTAATGTTCAAAGCAGTTTATTGAATCGTAATGAAGTTATGAAAAGCTTAGTGCGTAGTAATACTTTCAGACTCTAGACACTTAACAACAAAGAACGCGTAATAAAGGCTGCGTGACAAAGCAGTGCATAGTTATTTTTCGCCAAGTTTGAAAATTATTGCAATAGATGTTTCTCTATTTTGTAATGAGTTTTAAATGATTGTATGGCTGTATAATTCCATTCACGAATTTCAATGACGAGAATAAAACGAGCACTACTACAGTCGGCGGCAGCTTGCAGTGTGACCACGATCGTGATGGTAGTGATGGTGATACAGGCTGACCGCGCAATGGGACAAAACCAAATACTGCTGTTAGAAAAATTACCCGACTCTCGGGTATTTCCAAGCCCGTGTGGGGATTTCGTAATACTTTCAATAGTTTATTCCAGCAGAGACGGGTATTTTTGCGGGTAAACACGGTCTACAAGTGGTAACACTGTTTTGTGATGCTCAGCTGTCGAGCTGTCTGCCGTCGTCGTAAGCTCAGCTCTGCGCAGTAATTAGTGTTTGTTTCTTTTGACTGTAGCGCGAATCCAATTGAATGTTTTGTTTTGGAGTAATTGAATGACTAATAAATAAAGATGTCTGAAGAATGCCAAGAGATCGTAGACGATGCGGGCTCAAGTAGCCAAAGCTTTGTTGAAACAGATAGTTACGAATGACTATACCGACACCGGTAGGAATAGGCCTACTTTAATTGTATCCAAGAAGAGTTACTTAGGCTAATTTTTATAATTATTAGATGACTTAACAAACTTTGAACTGATTAATTTTTACTTGGACTGCTTGTGTTTTTTTAAGAAAAACTTTAGGCCTAGTAATAATAACTATTTCTTGAGATTGTGAAAGGATGTAAAGGAATTAAGATATAATTATTTATTTATTTATTCTTCCAAATTCCTAGGCCTATCTATAATGAATGGTTCAGTACCGAGGCCTATTACAAATGCTTTGGTTCAGACTCATTCAAACTTTGTGTGCAATTTTTCTACTTCAATCCTCTTTAAGGTTATTGACCCATTACAGTAATGCAAGCTGTAATAACTCTTAACAGCAAATAACGCAGCACTGCATCGAATCGAATCGCATTGATTCGAATCGAAATTCTATGAATCGCATTGACGCATCGAATCGAAAAACATTTGCTGCATCGCACACCCCTAATCGATATAAAAAATTGTATAATGAATTTCGCATATATACCATGGTATTGTACTTATAGGGCAGTACTTGAGTCATTTCTACTTCTAGTTAGTTTAAAGTTGTAAACGTTCAAAATAAAAAAATTACCAAGTTACAAAAAAATTACAATTACAAAAAATTACAGTTAAAAATAAAATATGGTCGGCTCCATCATGGAATACTGAATAATAAAGACGTCAGGTCAAAACACATTATTAGATAAATAAGAATAAAATATGCAAAAGAATTATAGAAATATTTATTTAAACATAAGTTAAAGAAAGTCGTATACACAATATGAATAGATCTCTGCACTTAATCAAATAATATCAGAACTAAAAGAAAAACTTCGCTCTGAAAGATGTAAAGTGTAATGAAACAAAATAAACTACGACAAAACTAAATAAATAATTATTAGAACATCATAATGAAACTTAACCCACGAGGACTGACTTACCTTTCTAAAAGACCGAGTTAGTAGTTTTTTTTATAAAAATTATATTTTTTGGGTGTCGGCAGGGCTGGCCGTCACTACCCCTCTCGTACGTCTTTCCAGGAACATCATGAATCACTTCACGTCATTCTCTAACCCTTACAGTCAGTTCAATGAAAGTTTCTTTAGAGGACTGGTGTTTTCGACCGTGAGTCAGCTAAGGCTTCATGTTACATATAAATATTTTGTGTGCACATATTTCTTATATAAAATATTCAAAACACTAATGTACAATACTTTTGTGGGGTTTTTGTCAGTATAAATACATCGTTGTACCACATACGGACGTTTTTAACGCAACAACAATAACTATTGAAGTTCCTACTGCAATTCAAAATACTAGAGGTGTGCGGATATCCGAAAACTCGGATCGGATTCGGATCGGATCGGATATCCGAATCCGATCCGAGGGTTTTATAAATATCCGGTAAGACTGACTAGATATCCGACTCTATCGGATAGACTTCACATTTTGGGGGAAACTTTAAAGAAGGATCAAATTTTCAAGTTTGGAAAGTCTTCCAAACAAAAGAAGTCACTGCCGACGAAAGTACATTAGTGACAGAAAACATCGCGAAGCAAAAATGACGCTTTGAAATGCGACGGTTGCGATAGCGGCTAGAACAACGCCTCAACACGATCCGATTATGTAGTGGTATACATCAATCGATGTATTTCGGTTGTTGATATTGCGACTCGTGATTAGATCGAGATCGTTGAATACCATCAGAGTATTGCTCAATACAAGACACGATAACAAACATTTTCTTAGGATAAATTCTTGTATCGTAGCATTAAATCAGTTAACAAATAATAATACATCTATTATTAGTTCTGTCTCGATCATTATCCGTTACCGACTAAACATCATCGATTGGTATGAGAGAGAATCGCAACCAAACCAAATCAGAGTTCGCCATTGTCCGACATCCGACAGTGTCCTTGGAACAGTCGTCTTCAATTGCCAAAACGAAATATCCCGTAAATACCCCATAAATAAATAGTCGTGTAGATGTTTCGCACGACTATTTCAGGCCGTAAATATCTTAAGCGGCCTGTTGATACGATAAAATAAAAAGCCTACAATAATTTTGGGCTGATTAGAGTTGGCTAACCTGTTCATTTCATTGTTTGTCTTTTCATCTCATTTCGTTTTTGATTTGGAATGTCCTCGTCTGCCGTCTGCCTTCTGCTCAAAGGCTGAATTAACTCAAGAACGTCTTTCTTTCTATTGACAGATTACTTTATTTTTCAATTAAGCAATTACCCACCTAGAAATTGAAAGTTGAACGATCAAAAATAAGTTTTTATTTTGCTGGAATATCAATCTTCGTCGAATTAAGCCGAGTCAAAAGCCGGCCGGCCGTACTTTCTATACGTGATTAAAATGGACAATTGTAAGATAACAGTTCAATGCTGAGTTGACAACCTACGCCTATGAAAATTATTAGTGAGTTTGCTTGTTGTTTGTTATCTAAAACATATAGACCTTTGTTCTAATTAAATGCCCAAGCTTTAATACTGAAACCTACAACATTTGAAACTTATCTTGAAATTTAGGTTAAGTTTTACTGCTCAGACTTATTATTTTGTTTTTATAGTATTATTGTAGTGAATCTAAATCTTGGTTGTCAGGCATTAATGCATAAATAAAAATGTAAAGCTTTCTTAAAATATGAAGTGATTGGTGAATCAAGTTTTATATTTAATTCTTTTGTCTAATCACAGGCTAGTCACTGATCAAATAAGGAAAAGAACAACAAATACAGAGGCCAAATAGTGAACAAATTTTGGTTGCATTGAAAAAGGAATTTTTAAGTTGTAAATCCTGAAATTGATTAAGGCCTAATAAGCTTATTCAATTAAGTACAATTAAATACTGCTTAAAGGGAATCAATAAATTTCTAAATTCTTAACAGATAATTAGTTAGTTGTACCTTTGCATACTTTAATAATTGACATTTGGCCTATATTGGAAACAATACATCACAACTATAAACAACTCAAGCATATCAAGGCAAACCTTACCTTACACATTAGGATAATATGGTAGTTTCTTGTAATTACCTTAGGCTTATGAGAAAACTTAAATCTGCTCACTACGCCGCGCCGTAAATATCCGAATCCGGTATTATCCGATCCGAACCTGTTGTTATCCGATCCGAAACCGATCCGAACATAAGCTATCCGATCCGATTAAAAAATTCACTATCCGCACACCTCTACAAAATACATATTTTTTATATTACATAAATATTTTGTATGCTGATATATTCTACATAAAGTAGTCACAAAACTAATGAAAAAGACTTTAGTGGAGTTTTTGTGCAAATAAACTCATCATTTTTCAATATACTAACTTTTATATAAAACCTGGTCCAAAAGACCGTGAGTCAGACATCGCGTTTTCAAATCAAAGTCAGTTCTGCCGGGTTAATGGTAATTTCAATATACTGTATCAGAAACAAAATAAAATATTTTGTACAATTTTTCAAGGCTTGAAAATACTAACTGAAAACCATCAGTTATAGACTTACATCACTCAGACTGCAATAACACAGCAAACTATTATTTAACTGTTCGAAAAGGCCATTTGACAAGGTTCTCTTAGTTATAAATGTAGTTAAAACTGATGGGAACCTAATCAACATCAATGTTACACATAAATTTTATAATCCCGGGATCGAGCCTGAGAATCCCGGGATTGAAAATGCCCTAAAATCATACGGGATCCCGGGACGCGGGATCCCGGGATTCCACTAAAATAAGTATAGTCTCAAATAATAATAAATCTCAGATTGTTATTTTTTATTTTCATACCATTATAAGTACAACGATGATTTGGTCTTCGATGTCTTAAGGTATTCAAACTAACATGTTAAATTGTACTATGGTAGTCACATTGCATGACATCCACAAATTTGCTTTATTTTTTAAATCTGTCAAAGCTGTAAAAGCCAACATTATAACATGAATCTATTCTTCATGTAATGTAATGTAACTCGTCTGTTTAAACAGACTTGATGATAATTGTACTGTTGAAAGCACTTTCCACCCTTGAACCAAACTGATTCTGAAGTGATACATTAAAACCTCACATAATGATACCTTTGGTCGAAAGAAAATTTCCTGAAACATTCCTGTTGACAGGAGCAAGTACAGCTGGCAGCTCAGGAGTTGGCAGCGCAACAAGCCAACAACTTTCCCCCTCCGGGCTTCCCCCCTCCCCCTCATCAGTGGATGTACCCGGCACCCGGTGAGTTTTCTGCCTAGGGCCATAGCTGATTCTTACTTAGGGCTCTTGAAGAGTATGAAATGTTCACACGTGATTGTACTACTGGCTCGTCGGCTGCGGGCTTTTGTTTTTAAACTGCGCTCCTCGAGATTGCAAGATTTTTAGTTTGTTATGTTTAGTTCAAATATTATTTAAATTATCTTTATTCGTGTACATTATATACAATGATACAAGCAAGATAAAAATATATTTGTTGTATAGTAACTAAAATGATCGCTAAATTAGATAAATACAATTTTAATTGAATAAATTGCTAGACAATGTAAAAAATCAAAATTACTATTGATGTAAGAAGTTATTACTTTTAATTTCTTAGAAATGGTTACAAAAATCTCTGAATGAATAAATTGATAATGTCAATATGTACTCTTTTAGAAGTTAATTAAAAAACTCAATGATTCATGTTCATTGAAAAATAAATTTGGGGTGCTTCAAGTTGTAAAGGGGTTTAGTTGTGTCATTTTAAATTGATTTAGTAAATTTTAGTAATGTTCTCATTATTTTATGGTTCAGTAAGATTCATAAATTAATTTTTGTCATAAGAATTAAAAAAAATATTTTTATAGGGAAAATGTTTGGTTGTAGTAAATTTAAAACTTCTTTTTTAAGTTTAATTCTGTGTGATATGAGCGGTGAAAGGTTTGTCTTAAAGTTTGCAAAAACAATATGAATGGAAACTTGGGCTTATCAAGTATTTGGGCTTAGCAAGTAGTTTAGCTTACTCAAGGCCTTTTACACCTCAGATTCCCTTCAACAGAAATTTCTCACTCATAACTCTGTTCTTGTCCGCAGACGGGACATTGCTGCCCCAGCACCTGGAAGGCCAGCCGATGTTCGGGCCTGGCCAACCACCGCCCTTCTTCAGCCAGAACGGCCCCCACCCGCCCTTCCTTGACCCCGGCCATAACCCGCCCTACCCACCGCTGTTCAGCCACCCCCCGCCCCTTCCCAAGCAGCCGCTGCTGCCCACCCCGCCGCTGCCGAACCACCCCCCGCTGCCAACGCAGCCGTTCATGCCTCAGCAACCGATGATGCACACACCGCCCCTGCCCGGCCAGCCGCATCCGATGAACTTGCCTCCCTTCTCTGTTCAGGTATTGATAGTTTTTTTAGGATATAAGTAAGGATGTGAAGAAAAAGAATTGATTACCGTATGTTTCATAGTTTTACATATATCTCAGTCTGTTTTTGGCATTTTCCCACTGTGTCATGAGAACTAAATTTATGATATCAGCGTGTACCTTTGTCCCAAAACCCTTCATTTGTTCATTTGAAAGGGCAGACCGAGGTGCCAACATCACAGCTGCAAGGGCTTGTTGAGTACCCTTTTCACAACACACTCAAAACCCTCTTCCCCAAAATTTTCAAAATGCTAAAATATTCATAATATCACTTGATTTTGTAAGCGTCTAAGAAAGTACTGCAGCAAATGTTGAATTTGGCGAACGTCTTTGTTTGTTTGGTCCAATATACTAGTTTCTTTCTCCCTCCCCAAAGGGTTGAACGGTGGAAATTTTCTTCTAAAAGACCTTTCCATGATTGACTGTCAGAAGTTAAAACTTCGGGTGTAGCAAGCTTCGAGTTACAACTATAGTTGTTAGCCACAGAGGATATGAACCATCCGCCACTGACATGTGAATCAGACGCTGTCGGGAAACCGCCACTGACATGTGGAACTGTCGTGACAGTTCCACATTCAGAATTTTAGAAGAACCTGACCATTATATTGACTTAAGTGGTCCAATGCTGGCCATAAAATGATAATAATAATAATACTAGTTTCTTTGGTTTTCTGAGCTAATTTTTCGAGTGTAATTATTTAGACTATTTTAAAGTTAGTTGATTTTTGGTGATTTTGTAATGTTTGTACTCACCAAAATCAATATGGTACTCTGTTAGTAAAAAAAGGCTTTAAGTTTAATTACTTGACTGTTTATACAGACAGCATGCATGCAATCCACGCTGCATTTGTTCCTTGCTTCTGATGTTTGCATCAACTTCATACATGACTTCTTAATAGTTGTTGAATTGCTGGGTTGTCTAATCTAATCAAATAAAATATGTGTATTTATAATCATGTACATTTCTTCAACCAATGGCATCAATATTCAAAAAGTGAGAGGGTCAATTCATAAGAAGTGGTCCAAAGGTGATTGAGAATTTCAAGTATTTTCCACATTCACACCATTCAAAGCAGAACATTTTGGAAGCACAAAAATGCACAGAATGCCCACCCTCAGCCATTCTCGAGCTCTACACAAAATTAAACATCTCCGCAGCCATCCATACCAGCCCACACATTCAAACATTCAAACCAAGACCAATCACTTCAGGAAGAAACCAACTCCAATCAATGGTTCTGTACTGCACCATAAAAAAAGTGACATCTGAGACATCTGCACAAAAAAGAATGTTTGTGAAGTCATTACGCTAGACTGCAATCAGTTTTTTGGAGTTGCTGATTTTAGTTCTGTAGTATTCAGGAATCTTCAGGTGTCTTTTAGGTTTATTTGTAAATTTTTCATTATTCTCATTTTTTCTCTGAGTTAAGTATTTTTATTTGACAGCCGCCGCTGCCGTCTCAGCCCCCGCCACTGACTACGCAGCCACCGACTTCGCTACCGTACCCGCTGGAGGTGTCTGCGCCGCAGCAGTTCCAGTCTGTTCCGCAGCCGCAGTTCTCACAGCCCCCACCCTTCACACAGCCCCCACTGCCCACCCAGGCGAGTTACGGCTTAGTTGTCGAAGAATATTTTTTCGTTTTGATTTTAATATGTTACCACCCCCCCCCTCCAACATATTAAAACACCAGGAGATCTAAAAGACAATACTAGACTATATTTCTTGTCAAATTTTTTACAAGAATAGTTTTTCATAGATTAACTGAAAATGGTGTTGTTGGTGTCTATAAAAAATATAGTGATTGAACAATAGCAATAATCCCTTTGAAATTTCAGCGATTAGATCAATTTTTAAAAAGGCTCAAATTTTACTGATTCATATTATTGTCTGCCAAATTTCAGATGTAGAAATTAAATAAATTTAAGACCAGATTGTTTAGTGGTTCCCTAGATCATTTGATCAAACTGAAACTTTAAGAATCAAACATGATTAACGATAAAGTCTTCGTAGTTGTTCATAGGAGTATTATTTTTTGTTAGTTTAGACATTGATGATCCTGTGTCCCTGTGACCATTGTTGATCCTGTTGACATACACTTTGTAGAGAGGTTGACATTCCATGTCCATTTTTAAAAGTGTAGCAGCTTTATTGCAAGTCAGGATTGGAGATGTGCAAGGGTCACATTGAGTATATTGCAGTAAACTTTTAAATACACATTCAGGACAATGTGGTCTGACGGGGAGTTTCCCAAAACTAATTAGTTAGTTTCCTTATTTTCTGGACTGGCCTGTAGAGTTTTTGAATATTAAATAAATTGTCCACTTTCAATTCAGATGGAATGTCCTTCCGTGCATTTAAAGTCAGTGCTTCGTGTTAAAACAATAATAAAGAGATTGTAATTGTTGTGTTTCAGGCTCCCGCGCCCTCCCCGGTCCCGGTCTACCAGACGCCATTGCCCGCCCAATTCCCACCTCCCGCCCAGACGCCACTGCCCGCCCAATTCCCCCCTCCCGCCCAGACGCCAGTGCCCGCCCAGTTCCCTCCCTCGGCCGTTGTCCCGGTGACCACCGCCCCCGTGTCTCCCCTCCCGCTCTACCTGCCCGTCAAACTGCCGCCCAAGTGGAAGAGCGCCAAGGTACAGTGGAAATTTTGTATTTTTCACTCAATTTTATAATCCGTTCAAGGAGTTTATGTGCTTTAGTAGTGGAGGTACCAGTTCTATGTATTTGCTGATGAAAAAGTGGCCCCCTACTGGCAAAATAAGAGGGAGCAATGAAGTAGTTCTCATGTTATCATGGCAAAATGGACTTGTAGGGGGTTTTTTGCCCTAAGTAGTTTGAACACTGACTTAAAACTATTTGAATCTCATGAGAATGGCTAAAGAATGGCTAAAGATTCAAATCAGTTCTTAAAAATCGATTGGAAATGCTAATAAATTGATTTATTTCAATATGTTTCTGTGAATTTTCCCAAATTGTAGTGTGGACACAACTAAACAATTTAAAATCATTGATTCATTGAAATATTTTTTTGTGATCGAATTATCAAATAGTTGGACTCCTTCCACTGAGTAGTTCCATTTTGGGTAAGCATTGCAAAGGTACATTCATCCCTTTCATTTTGCCAACCTGACAGTCAGAGGGTCGCGTAATTTACTATTGCATATTAACTCCACTAGTAGAGAAAAACCTCCTTGTATGCATACAAGTTATTTGTACACAGATGATACAGAAGCTAGCACTAGAATACCTGTCCTCTGAATCAGCTGATTAGTGCATACTATTTCATTAACAAGATGACATTTTATATCATTTTGCCCCCCCCATAACTTTACTTTATCTGTAGTTTTTGTTTTATTTAACTCAATGAATTAGTTGCCATTTTAAATGGGTATTAAGTGGAATCTTGACTCCATAACATGAAATAGATTCAGATTTATTTATTGGTGGAATATCAGTACCTTGGATTATCCGAATTAGTGGTAGAGAGCTAACACTGGTCTGTCCGTATAGCATGAAATCTGGATAATTTGAGCTCATTACAATTTGGTGTATTGTGATATATAGTGATTGTTGTAGATGGTGTTGATTACTGCTTGCGCCCTAAGTGAACTGTAATGCTGTACTGCAATGTAATGTGGCTACATAATATAAATTTAAAAAATTATTATAATTTATTTATTTTATTTAATAGTCGATTTCAATCTAATTTTGTTGTGCTATTATTTATTATTTTTTTATCAAGATTCGTAAATTTTGAACATATAGAAATCAAACTCTGATATCCTATGACTGAATGTTAAAGCTTATCCAATTTTGTGCGGTACACTCTGTGTACATATTTTATCACTAACGCTGCACAAATGATGCCCATTATGTTGATCTTTTGAAAATTTTCAATATACAGAGTCTAACAAAAAGATGTAAGATCTTCATAAACTGGTAAATGGGGCGCTGGAAGACGGCGCTCTCTTATCTCGGTTGGAATTAGGCTCCCCCTCGCCTTGGCTCCCATAGCATGCAATTGTTTTTACCTTGTCTCACAAGGACCAATCTTGGTTATTTCTCTCCATCAAACTTAATGATGAGACTGTATAATTCTTTAAATCCTGACCTTGATGTTTTTTATAATAGTTGAAAAAAATTTTAAACTCGCTTGATTGAGAACCAAACAAAACCATTATTTATTGTCTTTTAATACATTAAAAGTATTTATTTTCAACCTTATTTTATTAATTAATTGTAACTGATCTTTGTTTTTAGAAGTATTTAAGTATATTTATTATCTTCACTGAATTATTATTATCGGATATTTTTTTTCATAATCAGCAGTGGCAGGAAAATGCAAGAAATGGACAAAAAAATAAACACATTTGTTGTATGTAATTTATATATCGATAATGTTTGCATGTTTTTCTGTATATTTTTTTAAATGTAAACTTACATTAATGCTATAGTGTAATGGGCTTTGGTTGTATTATAGTATTGCAAGAATTGTATAAAAAAATTAATGCTGCAGGACGCGGAGGGGAGGACGTACTACTACCATGTGAAAACGAGAGTGTCGCAGTGGGAGCCGCCGGTGTGGGACTACCAGCAGCAGACCGCGGTCGTGCAGGAGTCCGAGTCCGAGACGGACAGTTCGGACAGCGACGACGACGACGACGAGTCCTCCGCCGAGGAGAAGGAGGACGAGGAGAAGGTAATGGTAATGGCTGTGTTATTTTAAAATTTAGACAAAAAACCGTTTAGCTTAATGAAATTATAACTGAAAATGGAACAGTATATTTCCATCACTAAAGTGACGCTTTTCTTACCAAGCCTTGTTTGAAAAAAAAAACTTTTTAAGAGCAAGAACGTGTTGTTCTTGCTATTCAAAACAACCAGCTGATTGTCTGTTTCATTTGTGTCAGATAAGACCTACAACAATGATCAACTGTCAATGTATCGAATACATTGAACCATCGATTGGTGAAATGAACGAGTTTTATAAATCGATTAAACTGACAACAATGAATTACTTACAATTGATAATAATAACAGATAACCACTGTTATCTGACGTCTTTGACATCAGCTGATTCTCTTTCTCCCTAGGGTGAAAAAGAGCTTCTTTGAGCCCGCAACACATGTAATGAAAACTGCCATTGTCACAGTGGTATAACATAAAGATATTTGTCGATAACCGCGTGTTAAGTGTCAGTCTAGGGAGCGAAAACCAATCCTAAAACAGCTGTTTACTGAGGAGCGAGCGATTAAGTCTCTGAAAGTCTTTGGAGCGAGTGCAAAAGTCTTTTGCGCTCGCCATGTGATTACTTTCACGCTCGCCAGCTGGTTTTGCATTGTTACTGGATGTGCAACAGCGCTCATTTATGCTTCCAACTGGGCTCGACTTGTTTATAACCTCAAACTGTTGCATTCAGCTACAATGGAGATAATAAGTGATGACGAATTTGGACTTACTCCACCTGATGTTAGTGAATTAGTGAAAGAAGTTTAATGAAAATTATAACCTCGTAAATCTAGAAACCTTTACGAAAAGAAATATGAAGAATTGATGCAATCATAGTGGCACATCCAGCTTCAATGGATGTGAGTAACTGTGATTGTATTTATCGTTTAGGAAAATAAAACCGCACTTGTAGGAAAAATTTAGTATGTATTATGCGTGTAAAGCGTCTTTCTCGCTTTTGCTAAAAATATCAGGTTCCGCTGCGCGCCGCGCGGTATTTGTTAAGATCAAGCGAGAAAGAACTACTTTACGCTCCTAATACATAAATAACTATTCTGAAGATATTTCTGATAGTCCTGCTTCGGAATTGTTAATTAAAGTCGAAGACGAATTATTTGCCTGTTTTTTTTTTGTTTAAGTCTGTAACCTGTAAGCCATTGAACTAATATTGAAGAAATATCTAATTCACCTCTAGATATTTCAGATATCAGTATTTTACTATTCAAGTATTTTACTATTCAGTATAACTATTCAGCCAGAAAAGGTAATCAACTGGCATACAATAGGCATAATTCGTCGATGTATGAGAAAACCCCTTCATATAATGGTATAAAATTTTATAATAACTTACCTGATAACATTAAAACCATATCTGACATTAATTTATTCAAAAAAACATTTAAAAATATTCCTAATCAGTAGACCTTTTTATACGATTGACGAGTTTTTCCATTCTTTAGAAAGTTAAGTTATTGTAAAGTCAAGAAAAATTATTTTTAGATGCTTAGTTATAAGACTCAATGTAATGTTGATTGACACCATTCTGTACTATTATGTGCGATATGAATAAAGATATTTTTGATTTGATTTGATTTGATTACATTCGCCACACTGTATGTCGTAGGAAGAAGAAGCGGATGCGGTGGAAGGGCTGGTGGAGGAGGACCTCGGCTGCGAGGAACTGCCGGACTCTCCGTACGAACCCGAGACCATGGAACTGCTTGAGGATATCGAGGATGACCCAAGGAAGCGGCGAAAAGACAGCCTGGTCCAGGAGCGGATCATCAGTGTACGTTTCCATTCTGTGTTTTAGCATAGAGTAAATACAGAATATTTTATTTTAATTTTAGGGTCTAAAGTGACGCTTTTCGTACGAGGTCAAGTTTTTCGACCTAAGCTCTTGAGCCGAGGTTGAAAAACTATCAAGTAACAAAAAGCAACTTTAGTCCCGTGTGATGACCTGTACTAAAAAAACAAAGTTTTGCAGCTTGTTTACCTTACACAGATTCCTCAAAATGAGGATTTCATCTTGTTCTTGCTGTTTAAAACAATAAGCTGATTGTCTGTTTCATTTGAGACTAGGTTAGACTGACAGTAACCAACAATTAATTGATGTATGGAATACATTGAACTATCGATTGGTGAATTGAGCGAGTTTTACCATATCGATTTTCATCTTTACTAAACAGGGGGAACATATCACTGACACCTTGATTGAGACTATATTTTTACCCAATAAGCATTGACATCCACCATTTACTGGCTCCATAGGCCTTTTGGAAGTTAGGTAACCTTGTATTATTGATCTCTTTTCTACAGACCTAGAGAACTGCTGACGCTTATTTCTTTACTTCCTAGGAAAAAAGAGCTTCTTTAACCCCGCAACATATGTGAGCAAAACTGCTGTTTTCGTAGCAGTATTACAAAAAGAGACTTTTCATCGCCATAGTAAAAAGTGTAAACTGGCCTTTGTGTCAGTCAAGATTTGAAAGAGGGCGTAGTTATATAGTGTTCTCTAACAGGGTACACTGCTGTGAACTAGTCATTCACATATGCTTTCATTTAGAATTATTTAGGTGATTTGGCACTCGCGGAGCAAATAAAAGCTTAAGAACTGTTGTTTTCTTCTGCATATAAAATTTTGAAAAATTAAATAAACAGCTGAAATAAATCATTTGCAGCAGCACTACAGTAGAACCCCTCATATCCGGCCTCGGATTTACCGGTCCTCGGTTTATCCAGCGGCTTCCTGGAAGTAAATACCAAAATATATTTCCCACGGCTTACGTACATGTAGATGCACGCGATAACTCGTTGCGATTTGAACGCTCTCACGGTACATCTGTTTACATTGTATTTTTATGAAAATAACTTAGTTGAGGTAGTAAACTGTAAGCTGATAATTGTTGACTTTTTTAAGGCCTAATAGACTTTAAAGCCGACTTATAGGCTAGTAAGAATTTTTTTACATTCATGTTTATTTAACATCAATATGAGTTTTCTTTATTCATAATGTAAAACAATTATAATGAAGCCTATAGTACTGTACTGCAGTAAATATTTTTATGAACTATCATTCTGCAATTTAATATTGTTTTACAGTAAATAATTTTTTATTGGTTTTGCTAAGTGTGTGTTTTTAATGACCCTAAAAATGAGTATTTTACACTAAAGATTTTATTTATCAGTTATGTAAGTTTAATTTGGTGCAAATGGCCGTAAGTATAGTAGGTTGGTTTATCCGGCCAAATCGTTATCTGGCCAAGGCTCGGTCCCGAGGTGGCCATATATGAGGGGTTCTACTGTATTCACAAATTCAGTGGTTCTAGAGAGTTATCATTTAACTGGGATAGGAATGCAATAAGTGTCCCTGCTTGAAATTTTTTTAAATTATTCCAAGACATTTAAAATTTGTTTTTGAGTTTGGAATCATTTGTATATTTGTTTGGAAACTCGTTAGAACAATTGTTTTCTATTAAAGAAGTTGTAATTCTGAATTTTAAGTAACCCAGCTATAAACGATTCCTAAAATTTTTGTATTCTAAAATAATACTGTCCTTGAAATTAACCCATAGAATATTATTACAATTTTTTTTTTTATTAAAAAATGAATTTATAAAATGGATATTTTGAGAAATCATATTTGAAAAGCATGTCTATTTCTTTCCTTAATCGGCAAAAAAAGGATGATGACTTAATCACTAATTCCTGAGAAAATAACTCTGATTTAGCTGTTTAAATTTATTAATTTTCGTGTAGTCTAATTTTCTCTTTATTTTTACAGCCCAGAACAGCAGATGAAATCCCTGATAAACTTGACAAGAAGAAAATTCGGGAACTGAAAGAAAAGTTGCGGCGTCAGAAAGCAAAAGAGAAGGCGCGGCAGAAACAGAAGAACAAATCGAAAAGTCGAAGCGGGACGAGTAAATGTGAGGCGGACACTTCTAGCGATCCCGGACGGAAGATAAAGGATGCTTTCAGACTGAACATGGCTGGAGTGATAGTACACTACCTGAACGCTTACAGGAAACCTGACTGTAAGATCGGCAAGATCACCAATACAGAGGACTTCAAACACCTGGCACGGAAGGTGATAATATTATTGAAATATTAGCTGGTTGAACGACCTTTTTCACCCTGTAACTTAAATTTAAAATATGCTGCCAGTTTTTAAACCGATATCCAATAAAGGGATATTTAGTTGGCTCTAGTGACTTTGTGTTTCAACTGAAAAATTTTATATCTAACACACATAAAAAAGAATCAACTTTCAGATATGTCGATCGCAGCATGACGGATGTACTCGTTTAATGTGATGCGGATTTTTTTTATTCAAACGCAATCCGTTTTTAATATTGAATAATGCACATATAAAGATTAACTGAGAAGTGTTTTGTTAATCTTTATATTTCATACAGCCTATTATTAAAGTTTGATCACATTTAGCAAACATTATGTGTTCAAACAATCCGCCAATGACATTTATAAAAAGTTGTGCTCTCTCCATCAAATTCCTGAACATGTTTGCTCCCTCTTCCAAGTCCCTCTTTGAATTTCTTGTATTAAATTTGTTAGTATTAAAATTGTTTTCGTATGTCTTACTTTTTATGTATCCCAAAGAAAGAAATATAGTGGGGTCAAATCTGGGGATCTTGGGGGAATGAAATAAAATATCTTCACTGATAAAATAAAGTTTTGGATGCATTCAAAATAAAAACACCCCGTTTTATAACTGCATCCGCTCCAGTTGTCCTATCATTTTTTTTAAACAGGCAAAGGCGAAAGAAATTGAAGTTATAGTATTTAACTGTTAAAATGGATAATAGCTGAAGCAAAATGAGATTTTTGAGGCTCAATGTTAGTTTTTTCGGAATTTAGTTTTAAGATAAAAATTTCTCTTCATAACTATCAGTGGTAAGCTTTTATTTCAATTGACACACCGCTTGTACTATTTTTAGAATTTGGGTATTTCCAAGAAATAATTTTTCCAAAGCTTTTAATACAACAACCTATAATATGGGTCTTGTTATTATACAGCAAGACCCGTATTTCATTACTGTATAATAAATAGTCACTTTTAAAGATTGCTTTTGTCCTCAATGTGTTATATAAGATCTTTTAGGCCTTCTTAGTGGTTTCCTCCCTGCCTTACTTCCTTTAACCTTTCCTTAAGATTGTCTCTGTTGATATATTTAAGACTTATCCAGCCTATCTGGAAGTTTGAGCTACAATACATGCTTTTTTTATTGGAATCCTCTGTATAAATTCCTCAACCGTTGTAGGCTGCACAACATCCCAAAGTTGAACATTTTTTTGTTTGTTGCAGCTGACACATTTTGTGATGTTGAAAGAGTTGAAGCATTGCCGTAGTGTGGATGACTTAGAATGCAACGACAACGTCAAACACAAAGCTAGAGATTTCATCAAGAAGTACATGGCCAAGTTTGGCACAGCTTACTCCAGGCCCGCAGACGACGACTGACCTTGTACAAACCTGTAATATATTGTGTTCATCAAAAAATGCCGGACATTATTCCTTATACAAATTTGTAATTTATATCGACGCACGGTTATGTTTTTAACATCAAACCACTATACAGTTGTCTATTTTTGTTAGACATAATTTTTATAAATAGTTGTTTTTTTGTAGTTGACGTTATTTATTTTAAATTATTAGAGTGATCTTTTGTTACGAGCCGTTTTTAATCGAGCATTAGCGATAGTTATGTTGTAATATTTGTAAATATGTGCGATGATGAGAACTTGTGGTATTGTTTTAATAATTTTATATCATAAATTCTTGTGATGTAATTAACAGTTTTATTTGTATTAAATACATTTTTATAATGATTGCGGTATTAGTTTTTTGAGAATGTTATGTATATTTTCCCCCTAGGCACTAGTAGGTTGTTGTGAATTTTTGTTTGACTATTCTGTAACTATTAGAGTAAATATTTCCTAAGAAATATATATATTTTACTCAACTTTGACCTTGTTGTTCACCTCCTAACAAATCCTATCAGCTGATAAAAGTCCCATTGAACTGATATTAATGTGTATTGTTACTGAGGTTTGTGAACCATTTTTGGAATGTTGCCATGAAACTTAGTAACCCCCTCCTTGGACCCATGGTGTAAAGAAAAATTAAAGGTGTGTGCACAGACAGCTGGCATGACGTAGTTGGGCTCGAAAAACTAGCGGACCTAGTGGTTTGACTGCAGAACTAAGACCCTACAGAATATATTCTGATTGAGTTGTATTAACTGGTTTGTATTATAGTCGTCATAAACGCTAGTTGCGTGAGCCCAACTACGTCATATCAGCTGACCCTGCACACACCTTTCTTTTTTCCTTACACCATGCTTGGACCTTGATAATTTGGTCCTCCCCAGAATCAAAAGGGTTCCCATAATAACCTTACATTAATATATTGTTTACAAAAAAGCTCGTGAGAAGACTACGATACGTTTGTCATTGTACAGCAATGTGATTTTTCTACCACATTTACGGAATCTATATCACACAGTGTTATGATAAGAGTCATCTACTGACAACGACAGTAATATGGGAAACATTAGATCCGTGATCACTATTCTTACAAGTGCTGTTTTATTGTAACTTCTTAAGTTATGGGTTAATTTTACGAGTATGCCCACATTTTTATGAGAAGTGCAGCGAATTAATGTGCATTAAAAAAAATCACACACTCCCTGCGTAAATGATTGTTACGCAGGGAAACCCCATAATTGATGAATGAAATAAGTCAAGTGAATCCGTGTAGAGTCAAAGATATATAATGCATTAATTCAAAATTGGTTGCACTAATCACTTTCAAGTTTCGCAAACATTTAATAGCTCACCGAAAAATTGCCGTTAAATATTGAAGAAAATCCCTTGTGCAATCTAAGCAGTCAATCTAGGACATTGATTAGTTGTTTACATCAATGTTTTTAACTATCAGTTTTGCATTTGGTTTTGTATTATTTTACCTTGATATATGTTTACAATTTCACTAAATATTAGAAAGTAGCTTAATAGCTCCGAATAATCTATTTCAAGTTTGACCAGTATTGCTGGTGAAAAATCAATGGAAAAGATTCAAAAATCAAATATGTACATTTGCTTTATTTACAAAATAGGTAATCCTATTGAATAGGTTCTTTAAAACTGTTCTAAATTAAACACGGCCTATTTTACAATAAATAATTTAACTTAAGGGTAAAAATCATTTGCCTCATCACGGGAGCAAAAGCTCCATCTTATCTTTCTTTCTATTGAAATAGTCCATTCGGAACTCATCGTCGAGCGTAGCTGAATAGTTTATCGGAGGGACGAGTGCACCTGCCACAAAACGTTTCTCAGCATTTAAAAAATTAAACGTCGTTACAGCTTTCTCCGTGGGCAGCACTTCCACGTTCATCCTATCACTCTGTTTCCACTCAACCATCATGTTTCTGATGTTTGTCCTCATTTCAGTAATAAGTTGGGGATTCTTCGCATCGCTTAAACCGATTATTAAAACGTCCAACTTTGGAGCCAACCGCAGAAATAAAGAGAGACTTTTCTCATTTATGTCTTGATCGCCTTCGATGTTCCAACTTAAAACGGAGTGTGGGAAGATCGCTACCGGTCCGATGACGAAGCATCCGTTGTTGAGGCGAAATCCCAGCATGCTGTAGGAGTTGATCATCAAGGGGGCGTCTTCCTCGTTGTTCATAACACTCACTACGGTCCGCCCATCGGCGTCATACGCGGTTCTGCTCGGGGCAGACACTGACACGTTCCTTACCCCAATCGTAACACCAGTCTTTAAACAATTGAGATTCTTCAATGGAAACCTCATCACGTTCCTTAGTGCAGCCATTTCGTATAAATGTTCAAATGCCACAGGAGTTGAACCTTATTTTTCTTCCAGGACTCTTCAACAGGGGTGCCCAGTAGGCAACTGGAAAACCAAATGTACCTAGATTAATAAGTATCACTAATCAACATGTGTTAGACGTGATTTCACCTGTCTGAATGTCCCCTAAAAACCATTACACAGCTACAATACAAACTATCATACAGTAGAGATACTGAAATAACCACTACAAGAGGTTCCAATGAGAGATTCTAAGCATCAGTTTGACACCAAAATAAGTAGTTATTTAGTATTGGCTATGACATAATAAATGAAAATGAGGTTCTCTTTATATATCTTTAAGGGGTTTAGGGGCAAGCTCTGTTGTAAACTTTTTCTAAGCCCCAAACCAAAAGGCTTACGATACCTAGATGTTAACTTTTCAGGTAACGACATGTAAAAGTAAAAAAGTGCCATCACAGAACACAACAATAAAAAACAAGAGCGTTGCGGGTTTACCGGATCATGAATGAACAAGAATAGTTCATGTCTGGAAACACACACATAGTTTTTTCTTAAGTCAAGTTGGGGTCAATATCACAAAACTTACAGAAGATACATTATTGATTTGAAGACAAATTTTAGCATTGAGAAGATCCATGTTTACTCATGTTTTGTTAAAATTGATTTTGTTAAGCCCCTTTTATGCACTGTGGTATGCACCGGGCAGCATGTAAGTACCTGAGTTAACAAAGGTGCATTTATGCGATAAGGCATCTTGGCAGAACACTGGACAAGAGCGGAGGAGCTACATCCCGCAGTTTAGCAGGGGTCAACTGCAGGCATTTATGCACTGTGGCAGAACGCTCTATGCTCTGTTAGTACTGCCAACCTAACTGAACCTTTATTCGTCTTTCTGTTTACGTTGTGGCATTGAAAAAGTATTACTGTATTTCAACCAGATGACTGAGGCATGGTGTGATGGCGTGTGTTAAGACCTGGCTGTAGCAAGATTTGGATGTGCGAGTGTGTGTGGTTTCTAGGGTTTATTTTTCTTCATTACTTAGTTTTATTATAATTTATACACATTTTTTTAAAGATATTTGTATTGTAAAATATTTATTGTAATTACTTTCAAGTGGTTAACTATAAGAAAGACCATTTGGTCCTAATGTTTGCCACACCAAAGAAGCATTTTCATTTCATCTGCTGATCTCAATACAATTCTTCCTTTGGTAGTGTTTCAGTATGTTGGCAGTTTGTTTGTCTGTCTGTTTCAACACAGTTGTCAGCACCTGCACCAACCATGTGGACATTTGTATAGCAGAAACTGCTGTGCATAAAAGGAGCCTTGGGCATATCATTTTTTAGCTTAATATTAAATATGTTGGCTTAAATTTAACTCAAAATTAATGACTAACTTAACCAATCCCAACTTTACAGAGCTTGACTTTCAGTGTCATGTCCTCAGTTACATGTCGGTTCATGACCAACAACCCTATCACACACCAGCACACTGTTAGGGCCTAATCAATAGATATATAAATAAATAATGGGTATGTATGCGAGCCATTAACAGTAGTAATTAGGTTTGAAGTTTTTACTTACAGCTTCTCCAGAAAAATTATTCAGCTTCTTGATTCAGATAAATATGATTGTTTGAAGCTTCTTTGGATGTAGATTTAAAATAGCGCCACCAAAACCAATATTTTGCCCTGAAGCAAAAATATTTCTTAGTCAATTTTGTCCAACACTAAAAAATAGAAAATATATACCTTAATTTCTGAACAGCATTTGAGATAGTTTTTAGATTAGGTAACTTAACTTGGTTCATGAATTCATGCTCTAAATACACTTTTTACTTTAATTTATGATAAACTGCCCTAATTGTAAAGTTTTACTTATAAGATGTTAGGTATGGTATTTAGGCCTACTGAGCTAGCAAACAACAATTACCGGTGCAATAATATGGGCCTAGTGATATTTTATAGGCTGAATCAAAGTACTGATAATCAGAGAAAACTTCAAACCATATTAAATAAAAGAACAACTTAGCAATAACTTAAACCAAATAAAATTCCAATCCATATAGTGAACAATGACAATAGCCTAAATGGGTTAATTGCTAATGGCTAAGACCCTACCGTACCGGTTCTTTCCCCTTTGTGCCCAAGCCTTCTGGGTGGCTCAAAAACTGCTTCAATTAACTGTTGTAAAGCTCTACGTTTGGGCCTAGTTATTCAATAATCTGAAAGATTAATAAGAGAACCTTAATAACCTTTTACTGCACCATGTGAAGGCACCTCTTGTCCCTGCTATCATTCAAAGTTCTAAACCCCTGTCTCAGATTTGAGTCATAGTTTTTTCAGGTTCTCCAAAAGGTATTCATTTTAAGGAGGCATTCAATGTGAAAAGCAAAACATTATAACTAGCATGCTCCCCCTCCCTCAATTACCCTATAGAGATGAGAACTTTCAGGCAAATCATAAAAAAATAATTTTATTTCTGCTAAGTTTTTCATTTGAAAACCATCTGCGATTGGGGTGTAAGTTCTGGTTTAATGTTTTATAAAACCCAATCAACGAATTAAAACAAGCTGCAGGCTCCTTCTGAACTTAAGATCAATAGGATTAGTCCTATCATCCCATAAAAATGTTCTAGTATCAAGGTGACACAGATAAAACTTGATCATATTTAAGGGATTAAAATTAGTATTTTTTATGTAGATGTGAGAATTAATTCCCTTTATACATTAATAAAATTGATCAATTATATAAAATAACTTACAGTAGGTATTTAAGGTCTCTTTGAGGTTAGAGTTGAATGACAGATGCAGAAAGCAGAATTAGCAATAAGCAGACGACTAGGCCAGTATTGCCAACTGCCAGTATACAATAGTAGTACGTTATCAACAAATCTTTACTAAATTACCATACTTACAAAACATAAAAAAATAAAATTCCCACAATCACAGAAGCAATTTTTGGACTTGAAATATGTTTATATTTTGCTATGCTATTGAGAAAGACTAGTGTGATATAACTATTTTAAGGTGCCTCATTATGAATTCAAGTATTGTTAAATTATTACGTTCCTCACTTTATTTTTAGAAAGGAGACAATTTAATTTTTGCTTGTTATTAATTTTGTAAAATTGTTTAATTGTTTTTAGTAAAGTTGACTCTCTAATTTCTTTTAACCTTTAACTTACCTACATTTAGAGTTTAAGAAGGAATGTTGACATTTTTATTTTTTGAGTCCAAGTACATCGTAAACTGAGCCATTCTCGGTAGCCTACAATTTATTTATACTGTATATTTAAAATCAAAAGTATTTGAATAATTAGTGATGTGTTTCTTAAATAATTTTTATACAGAAAGTCCCATCACAAAATAGTTCTACATACCTTAATGAATAATTTGATGTATTATGTAATATATATTATAACTAGGCCTACTGGCAAAGTGATCTGGCAAAAAAATTTAGAAATGATTGTTGCCTTGGAGCGTTTTCTGGCTCTGCAAAGAGCAATCAATCAAGGAAGCACAAGCATTGCTCATATAAGAGTAGGCCCTATATGATAAATTACCACCTTAGGCAATCAAGAAAACGAGTTAAAAAAGGTAACAGTTCACAGGTAATAATTCAGCAGATGCCTGAATTCCAACAATAGGCAATGATCTTTAGATAAAAGTGAACTCTTTAAGAGGGTCTAGCTCACATTCAAAATCATAAACCTGCCTGATTCTGCAGCCGCAGCTTAACCGAACTTGTTTTAGGACATGCTTCAACATCAAAAAGCTTCAGGCAAGAGATTTATTTATTTATTTATGGTGAAAACCATGAAAAATAAACAAAAATGTACAGTGATATAATAGCAGCAATAAAATGTTGGCATTTAATATATAATTCATTAAATTTCATCTGCTACTGAAACTCTGTAACTATAAGCTTTGAAATAGTAAAAAATATGCTTTCACAAAATATTATTGTATACCTCGTCTCTCTCTTTGTATTGGTATTTTGTATTACTGATAACTTTGTTTTTATTCCTCAAAGTTAAGATGAGGAGTGCTGATATTGTTGCCCCTACTTTCTAGACATTGATGACGAATAGGTGATGGGTCACTTTTTGTTTTGATCCCTATAGCACATTCACGGTCGGATATTATTAGCCACTCTGTCGACTTGTTGCGTAAATATAACCCAACCTCTCGCTCTTCAAGCTTTTGAATTTCTTTTTAAGTACTGTGCTTATTTGTTTTATATAAACAATTGTTCAGTTTGAATAGACATCCATGTAAGATTTTAGTTTTGTATCTGAAAGCGAGCGCAGACGTTCATTTTCACTAGCAACTAATTGTTTGGTTGAATATACTGATAACTACTTAAAATAAATAAATAAAAATAAATCTTAAGACTCCCAACCATTGACAGAGGGCTTGTATTTCTCTTGGGAGTGTGTTATTCCTCTTTATTGATTATGTATAAAAATAGTTTTTTGAACTACAGTAACTAGTTTTTGATTTTGTAATATGTAAATCTTATACATTACAATTACAATGTTTTTTCATAAACTGTCAACATTTAGTGATTTAGAAAATAAATAAAGATGATTATTACAATAATAATAAAAGGACCAACGTATTATTCTGGAAGAAATTATAGCATATTGATTTAATTTAACATAAAATATATTCTACAAGGTTAAGGGTCTTTAGAGGGACAGTCAGTTTTGACAGGAAAAGTAAATTTGATTTTCTTTAAGAAAAACAGCTGAATGTTCAACGAACACAAAATGTCTTAAATCTGGGATGAGTAACCAATATGTGGGTTATTGTTTTCAAGGGTTTTAGTAATATTCTTATATTGCAATTGCTCATTCTTGTACACGTGAAGTAGTTGTACAGTAGAACCTCACAAATTCGAGCCTCAATAATTCAAAAAACGTCTGTAGTTAGTATAACCTCTATCTGTGTTCTCCTAAAAAAACTCTAATATTCAAAAACTAATACACACTGATAGTTTAAAATGTTTTATTTTATACATAAAGTAGCCTTTATAAAAATTGTATATTTGTCTAATAGAGCTTCTAAAATTATAATTTTGTTGCTGTAAAATGAAACGTTACCGGTACCTCTTAAATTCAAACTCAACATCTACAGTTATATGTGAGACCACCGCAAGCCTCTGAAATATGAATTAAGTACAAAATAAAAACCTGTTGAAAGATAAACAACCGTAGTGCAATCCTGGATCCTCTGGATCCATTGACGAGTTTTCTTTGCAGCATTGAATGTGCTGGTAAACAGGCAAACCTCCAAGATTTGAATTTCATTCGCAAAAACCCTAAACGACAACGAATTAAAATAGTTGTAATCTTAGTGGTGTTCTTGATTTCTCTTGGTGTTGATTTAAGTTCACTGTCCACATACTTTAGCTACGGCCGCCATACGTCCCGGTATTTTGCTCTTGTCCCGGTGTCCCGGCCGGTTTTCCTGATGTCCCGGTCAATTTTTAAATTGCGAAATATGTTATTAAATAGGTAATGAACTAAACTTGTAGTTTAAGAAGTTTGCTGCGGCAAATGAAGAAAGAAGAAAAAATTCTTATATAATATATGTATTTTTGTTTTTAAGTTGTATTTCATTCGTATAAATACATTTGTATTTCATTTGAATAAAATACATTTGTATTTTTCATTGAAGAAAAATTAATTAATTGTAAGTTTTGTTTCATGTAATAAATTATCATCCAAATTTACCATCGTAAAAATTGCACTGTCACATTACAAAAAATAAAAATTACTTTTTTCTCAAATAATTAAAATTCACAATTTTACTATAAAACTTTTAAATTTTTACCAGATTACTGTATAAAGTTTGTTTGAAAGTGAATTTTACCTCAGTATATTTACCTAAAACTTATTATTTTGACTCAATAATCTGGACACAAAATAGATCTGCTTGGAGTTAATTTTTACTACAAAAATTAACTAGAATTAACCCTTTTCATCCTAAATTTTCAAAAATTTCCGGGGGGAGGTTCCCCGGACTCCCCCCCTCGCCTTGGGGGATATTCCATAACCCCCCAAACCCCCGGTGTGTAACACACTGGAGCATCCTTGGTTAGTTGTCCCGGTTTGACCGCTTGAAAATATGGCAGGCCTAATTTTAGCACAAAAATACATTTTCTATTACAGTAGGCTAAATATTAATTATACATTTTTAAATTTTTGTAACATTTTTTATTCATTATTTGGTAATTTATCGCTTACTTTTGAACAAGGAATATATGATATTTTTTTATAGGTAGAGGTCTTTTAGAAATATAAAGACTAGTAAATATTAAAGTGCTGGTCATCTTGAAAAATATTTTTAATTTAAATTTAAAGTTTTTGTTTGATTTTTATTCCTATACTTCAATATTTAATTAGGCCTAGTTATGTGGAACTCACAATTTTACTTTGCTAATAAGCTACTTATTGACGCGTATAAATAGAAGCAATTTTTTTAAGAACGAGGACGAAGGTAAAACTTAGCTGATTTAAATTCACTTTTACCGGAAGACCGGAATAGAAACTTGGCGGTCTCGTTCAAGGTCAGGGGCAGGCGCCACAAGCACATGACCTACCCCACCACTGCAGACCGCGTAAAAAACAACTTCACAACTTAGAATGTAAAATACGGGCAAACGTCATAATAAATAATTTCAAAACAAAACCGATGTATTAGCCATTAAACCAGTTCGATTGAGTGATAGGAAACGCCTTGCACAACAAGACTAGAATTTCTAATCCGAAGTGAAAGTTGAATTTCGCAAGCGATCGGAAGTAACTATTGGTAAATATTGTTAAAACGGAAACGGACTTACGCTAAAACAACCAAAGCCGAGCCCACAATCCGGGGATTCTTCGGTTTGACTATCTTCTTTTCACGTAGCAGACCATTGATAACCAACACCATGTTTAACCTGAACTTGATCTGTGCAGTAATGCAGTGCAGTGTTGCCAGCCCGTCGGGCGCTTATTATCGTACGAGCCGTTCAAAGTTATTGTATTTTAGTCGAAAATATCGTACATTAATGTATTTTGTAAAATAATTGTATTTTTGTTTAAGTTACAGAACGTTGATTTTTGACAGAAATGTTAGTTTTACTTGTTATTCGTCTTTTATTCACAAGGATAGTTTTAATTTGGATAACGTGTTGTTAGTATTTTGCATCAGGGCCGGCTCTACCATATAGGCGAACTAGGCGACCGCCTAGGGCGCCAGGGCCCGAGGGGCGCCAAAGGGGGCGCCAAGCGGCCTCGTTTGTTTTCAAAAAGCAAGGTGCAAATAAAACACTTTTATTTTGTAAAGGAAATTCAAGAAAGTAGCTTCAATTTATATCTATATTTTATTAAATTACAATTTTATAGTTTGGAAATAGCTCGCAGAAACATGCTCTGCTTGTTACTTTTTTAAAAACTTTAAAACTATAAACTTATCAACAATGGTGCATTGGTGGAAAATCCTACCCTTCCAAACTTATGATTATAAACCAATACTAAGCATGCGACATCCTCTGCTCTCTAGGCACCCTCGCCGTTACACGGTAGTCAGGGCCGGCTCAAGAGTTTTTGGCGCCCTAGGCGAAAGTATCTTTTGGCGCCCCCCCTTTCTAACAGTTAGTAAAAGGGTATGTTACTATCAGGGCTAGAGAAAAAAACATATATACAACAACATCCAACAAACAACATCCAAGCGCAGTCTGCGCTTGGATGTTGTTTTATCTTTACAGTAAGCAAAATCAGTAGAGGAATATGCACTGATCGACCCCTCGACTCCAAACAAATGACCCCAAGCAACGGACGCACTTATTCCATTCGCGGTTTTACCACGGTTGTAGATACTAATCAAATCAAACAATTTAAGTTCCCAAAAAAATACGTATAAAGTAATAAATAATGAAGTGAAAAAATATTTAGTCTTAAAATATATTAACAAACATATCCTTCAATCTCATAATAGGACGAATCGATTTATAACTTGATTTAAACTTAAAAACAATTATAAAAGTAATAAGCTATAGTATCTCTTGAGAAACACGACAAATCATTAGGCAAAAACAACTGTAATTCATCTACGATGCTAGAAGTTTCTTCTCGTTTTGTTTGTACAAAAATACTTAGGTTAACCACACAAGGAAGTACAAATAATTGTAAAGCGATTATATGAAATTTTAAATAAAAGCACTAAAAACTTCAATGTTCCAGTAATTGGATTTTTTCATGGTACCGTATATATGTTTTTTTCTCTAGCCCTGATAGTAACATACCCTTTTACTGAACTGATAGAAAGGGGGGGGCGCCAAAAGATACTTTCGCCTAGGGCGCCAAAAACTCTTGAGCCGGCCCTGTTTTGCATCCGATGTTAGCCGCAATAAAGTGCACCTTCATTCAATGTCGAAACAATCCAACAATTTTCAGCTAATTTTGGACGTATTAGGTGTTAATGTGTCCATAATATACTCACCTAATTTAATCAAATCATTGAACATTTTGAGTTTGCCGGAATATTCGAGCT
This sequence comes from Flexamia atlantica, assembly GCA_035578135.1. Classification (NCBI taxonomy): domain Eukaryota; kingdom Metazoa; phylum Arthropoda; class Insecta; order Hemiptera; family Cicadellidae; genus Flexamia; species Flexamia atlantica. Next base: position 46,289,821 of record JAQJVK010000004.1, read on the forward strand.
ATAAATAAAAGTTATCATGAAAAGATATTTCTTCCTGAGATACTGAGAACATCTACGGACGCAGCCGAGACTCTTATATTTCATGGCATTTAAATGACCCAATCAATTATCATCAACGAATTATATCCGTACAACTTCGAACTTCGTACTTGTCCGAAAACGCGGCGGGAGTTTGAATTATCCTACGGTACGATAATCATCGTACAGGTTGAAAAAACTGGTGCTGTAGTATTTATTGACATTGACATTGTCTTTGCAGCGCAGACGCACAGACAAGAACTCGTGATGGGCTTCTGTGCACAGTAAAAAAACTATTTATAGTTTTGAACATTGTTATCTCTCAAACTTTGCAACACTAAGGTTGTGTGTTTGTTTTCGGTAACTGGTGGGAACTACCGTGCAATTATTGTAATTGGCTTTTGAAATTAATGCGAATTCTTTATTACTCTGAGATATTTTTTTTTGTAAACCTAAACTACGCATGTTGATATAAATTTAAATAATGCTATGAAATATGGCAAACCTTACCAAATAAATACGAAGATGTATTTTCATTAGTTGAATAACATTTTTAGTCCAGTTTCTTCAAAAATCAAATGTCGCAAACTCGTTCGAGTCCCTGATTTTTATATATTTATAGTACCCTACCAGTTTGAGTAATTCACTTGCAACCCTGAAAACCATGGGTTACTACTGCGGCACAGAAAAATTCTGGCGTTTTTTACAATTACTTCTTGAAAACCATCATGCATCTCTCAGAAAACCAATTACACCAATTACAACTTTAAATAAGACTAAACTAGCAGCCTGCGTCACTTCGTGACTTTAAAAAAGCATAATAAAATAGGCTTTGGTTTTATGTTGGTTATTTATGGGGTTCAAAAGTATAAAAAAACTATCAAAGGAAGTGTGTGGATTTGTCGTGTTTTTTCTTGAGGAATTCATTGTGTTGCTGCAATAAAATTACCTGTCAAACTTCTAATCAAAGTCAACTTTTAAAATTAACCTATTACTTAAGATTTGAAACTTCAATATGGATAAGAAATTCGTCTCAGTATTTCCGGGGTTCATTTATTTTACCTCCTTTTAAGTGTCCTTATATGTTGTTATACGTTTTACACTTTGCTGTTTTTCAGAACAAAATTTTTCATTTTGCATAATTAGGGGGTTAGTTTACATAGAGCTTCATTGCTTAGCGCATCTTCTTCCCTCTGTTTTTGAAGTTTTTTTTTCTAACATAATGACCCTGTATGTTATTTCTACACAACATAAGTTTCATGACGTAACTTATTCGCACACGAAATCTTTCCAAATAACTTCATCTATATAAACCATGGCAGGAGTAATAGAATTGTATAATTTTAAAAACCTATAATTACAAACTTTTTTTTATATTTTATTACACAACTTATACTTATTTCATTGGAATTTTTCCCTCTGCAAAATCGTCATTTACACTTTTGGCGTATCTCTTATAGTTTACATGCAAACGAAAATAAGATGGGTTAAAATATATGGACCGGAAATGGTTGTCTCAAGATGGTGGCTGCAGCATAGCAGGGATTCCAGGGGCTTTTGTCATTTTAATTAGGGAGATACTTTCCATTCAGTCAGGATTTGTTAGGTCGATTCACTTTTTATCCCTAAAATTCTTAGACTACTGTACAGCCACTTATCTATACTTTCCTTAATTTTCTTTACACACGTTTATGTTGTCTTGAAACTAAAAATTAAATTACGATTTCAAACTTAAATAAAGTTGTAGAAGACGAGATCCAAGCAATTACGCAATTAATTGCTTAGACTGATTTTAATTTAAAACATTGCTCGCGGACAGCCTGGCCCAAGTCTCATCGTTCAACGCATTTAGTTACAGTATACGGAACGAAATTCTTTACCTAAAAACAATTTTCTCCCACCTGCTATGTAAAACACCTTTTACTCCTTATAATGCGTGAGTAATTATAATTTATCTCCAAGCGGGAGTAAAGTGATTGCTTTCTTATGGGTAAAAAGTAAATCCTTAAGAATAACATCGAAATCAATAATTCAAAAATTAAAGCCTTCAAATTTTCACGCACACATGCAAATTTATGTTCAAGAATGCAGGCGCTATCAACTAATTTGGTGACAGGAATAAATAAATAAGAATAACATCAACGGCAATCAGCTGTGAGGACGTTAAGAATTAAGCATGTAAGAACGTTGCAACAATCAGCTGATCGCTGGTGCATGAATTGTTCCAGCGACTCAGATGCAAACGCTAATTGCAGATCGAAACAATATGGATATTGTTAGTTAATTACTAGTTTAATGAAACAGATGTTTAAAGATTGGGTGTTTATTTATTATTGCAGGTTGAGGTAAAAGGTTGTGTGTATTTCGAGTGCAAACAACATTATCTCCCTCGTGAAAATTGTCACCCTTGCAAGCTCGAGTGCCAACATTTTCAGTTATGAGTCGTGAGACAATGTTCTACTTTACTCACTCAACACAAAATAACTACTGCTTCATGGTTCAAAAACTTGATATTTATTAAAAAAATTACACGGTTAGTTTACTTATATAACCTTTTTAAGATGAGAGTACAAATCAATACTAATTGCACTTATGCATTATTGCGTACAGCATATGGCTGATGTGAAAAAATAAATTATTGGTCAAATTAAAAGACTTACTTTTAAAACTAATCTTAGACTATGAGATATATTTATAAAATGTCACACAAGTGCATAAGTATTTTTAATTTTTCCGATTCAAATAGCAACTATACGCATAGTATAAAGTTCAATTGGAAGTAAAATCAAAAGCGAAAAAATATAAAACAGAATTGGTTATTTGTGTGTTGAGTGAGTAAAGTTGTCTCACGAGTGAAAATGTTAGCACCCGGGCTTGTGAGGGCGACAATTTTCGCGAGGGAGACAATGTGCTATGCTCTCGAAATGCACACCAAGTTTTCTCTACCTGTAATAATAAATATACAGACCATAAACATTTATATTATTATCTAACTGAGTAATAAAAACATCAATTTTTTTCGTTCTGCTATTAGCGCCTGCAATCGGGTAGCTGCAACCATTCATGCCCCAGCGATCAGCTAATTGCTGCAACGTTCTTACATGCTTAATTAATTATTAGACGTTTTCACAGCTGATTGTCGTTAATGTTATTCATGATTGTTCCTGCAACTAAATCAGCCGTGAGCGCCTGCATTCGTTGAGCTGCAACATATTTTCTTGTTGCTCAGAAATTTGAAGGCGCTCTAAATTTTGAATTTATTGATTTCAATGTTATCCTTCTGGGTTACTTCTAATTACCTTATGCCCTACTCCCTCTGGGAGACAAATTATTATTTTACTCATCTATTACAAAGAATAAAAGTCGTATAATCATAGCAGGTGGGGGAGAACATTTTTGTACTCAAATGTATTTCTAATATGTGGATGATAACGAGTTTTTTTTCGAAAATGCGAGCTATCTGTACATTGTATCAAAACAGCTATATTCTACTAAGTTTTAACCAACCTGTATTCTACTAACTTTTTAACCACCCTAACGACAAACTGTTCCAAAACACCTCATAAATCCCAGGTCATTTTACACCTAGCGTGTTAATTCTGCCACAATCACACGGTGTGGTTGGAGGGGGGGGGCTTTCACCAACTAAAAAACCAAAACAAAACTTAAACGCCCCTGAAATAATTCATCGCCTCGCGTGCGCCGCCCCATCGTTTCCGTGATGTGCGGAGTTTGTTGAGTTTGTTACCAGCTGCATTTTGTCGTATTAGCTCCGCCCGCCGCCGCCGCCGCCCCTGGGTGCGTGGGGGCAGTGGGGGCAGCGGGGGCAGCACCGGGGGCGGCAGGGTCCAGCTCCAGTCGTCGTCGCGACGCCGCCCCCACTACAACACTGCCGCCCCCCGCGCTCATGAAGAGGTAGGTGATCACACGAGGTTACTCCTCTGTGGAAGTTGTAAACAATGAATTATTAGATTGTGAATAAAGGGCTAAGAAGTTTTGGACATCTAGGTTTATTAAGAAGCAATTGCATGGTTCCTTGGTGGTTTTGTTAATTTTTATCTCTTACAAGCACACCAAGACAATAGGTCTACGGTCTACCATAGAAAAATAAACAGGAACAGAAGCGCCACGCAGTGTTAATATTTGTAATCGTGTTTTGGTTAAAAAACCGGCCAGATCATAGATGGCGCTGCTAGTCGAACCGGCCAAGCAGCGTTGCCACGCTGAGCGCTCTGGCCGGCTGGCCGGCCGACTCAGCCGGCCAGGGAGAAATTCCCTCGCCACGCTGCGCGCCGCACCAGGTCGCCGCACAGTGGTTTAGACATACTTTTCAATGATAGAAACAACACATGCGAAATTAATAATCAGAAAAATACTAATGACAAATATCTTTCCCAAGTACTATTGGTAATTAATTATAGGACTCAAAGGCAAATTAAATTGCTTATTTACGTTACTAACTTATTTCTTATTGTAATTTTTTAACTGTTGTTTATGCTTCTTATATTGTGATAACTCAAGATTATCATTACATTTAATTCATTAACATTTGAGAATACAGGTTAATTTACTATAAACTAAACTGTGATACAAAAAAACTTTAATTAAAAATAAATTTAAACTCAAATATTTAAAATCCGACCCATCATTGACACATACGAATTACATGAATTGAGACTACTTACATTTAACAATGCAATACCTTTTGTCAAAAGTGTTTTCCTATTTCTCTTGGGATGTTTCCTCAAATTGCTTATGAATAAGTCTAATGACACTTAACACTAGGAGATCGTTTTTTCGCGAGCGTTTTCACACGGCCACAATTAACGTTTAGATGTCTGTACATCTGTACGCACAGATAACGTATTTACGTTCTCTGTGACACGGCACTGACGTACACGCCAATTACAACTCAAACTCGAAAACTTTACCGAAAACAAAACTTTCTCAATTTATTGTGTTTAGGGGGAGAAAGTAAAAAGTATCCACATTTAAACAGTAGTTTTAGTGTGGCCTTGCTTAAGTCATGTTAATTATTTTATCGAAATTATGAATATGACAAAAGATTTAAATAACTATTTTTTTACAAAATATATCTCAAACTTACTTATCAATTTTTTTCGAACTACAAATTCGACGGTAAGTTTCTCTTGTACTTTTTTTTACTCTAAAACTCTATGGAGCCCCTACCTTTTTATCTACTATACAGGGTGTCCGGAAATTATGGTAAAAATTTTAGTAAATGATAGTAGAGGAAGAATAAGAAAAAAAGTTCATGTAAACATAGGTCCTAAAGTGCTTAGTTTTCCATTTGTGTGTCTGTTTGTGATTTTTACATATTTAGTCATATCTCACGAACCTCTAAATGTACAAACTTCATACTTAGTATATGAATCCAAAATGTAGGGGCTGGCGCGGCGTCTAGTCAGGGTTACGGCGAGCCTTGTTGCCATATCGGGCAGCGCGGGATTCCCAATGTCCCACAAGGTGGCAGCCTTCTCCCCGCGCCAGCTTATCAGCTTATCACTCCGCCTCGCTGCCAACCTGACTCGCGCTCTTCTTCCGAAGCTGCACCGTACCGTGCCGTTCGTTACTCAACAGACGGATCTAACTGAAGAACTGGCCAGGAGGTGGATAGGTCTCGCGAGGTTACAAAAAACCCAAGGCTATAAAAAACCCTAAACCATGTAGGAAAATTAATTGGTTAAAGCTTTACTTTAAAGGCCCGATTAATTTACTTTATGGAACACCGATAGGAAAATAAGTAAATACATATTCTGTAAGAAAAAAATCAGTGATTTTTACTTCGTATTTTTACGTTTCAACCAATAACTATGCATGTTTCAAAACTTTGATCTTTCCCAGTGCACTGTTTTTAAAACCATTTGAAACCCATTTGCATTTTTTATGTATGAGTATACGAAACAGTGTTTCTATGATAAAATTGCTGCGCTCTTCACACGATACACACGCCAGAGAATCTAAAGAAACAATGCTCTTTGCCCCAACAAGTCCCCCCTTGAGCCCAACAAGTCGCTTAACCAACCCCAATTTATGTCCAATTTTGGAAAATGTATTTTTGTACAGAAGAGCTGTGTTGACGACGTGTTCGAGATTTTCTGAGGGTTACAAGAGGCCACTGGTAGGGTCAACTTTAAAATTAGAAAAAGTGCGGTTTAATAACAGCAGTTCTTTTTTGCTCTTCAGCTCTGATTGTAGATTGTACATTTTTTCAGGCAGTCGTTACACTTGTACTTTTTATCATAAAAATGTGCAAGTAGCCAGCAAAGTAGATCTGGGAGCCCTCTTCCAATAAAGGGGATTGTTTGTGTCAAATTGTGGGCGTCTTGCAAGTCTTAGAAATATTGGAGAGGACTCAAATTAAAGGTCTTTATTCCGTGATGGCGGGAAAAATACTAAAATTGCTTGAACTCAACCACAAAACGAGAAATAATGTAAAATATCTGCCATTTAAAAAGCATTGGAATCTAAAAACGTCTGCTTTGTCTACATTTAAACATGTGTTGCTTAAAATAGATTTAAAACCACATGATAGATGCTAATATGGTTGATTTAAAATTCAGCTTCAAATGTAGTTCGAAAGCATGGTGTAAAGAAAAAAGAAAGGTGTGTGCACAGTCAGCTGGTATGTAGTAGTGGGGCTCAAGAAACTAGCGGACCTAGCGGTTCGACGGCAGAACTAAGATTGTACACATTAATATTTTGATTGAGTTGTATTAACTGATTTGTATTTTAATCGTCGTTAGCGCTAGTTGCGTGAGCCCAACTACGTCACACCAGCTGGGGTCGAAAGTACTATAAGAAATAACTGTTTTTTTTCATTTTTAAGTGGTTTTTTTAATTTCGAGACTTTAACTTCTTACAATTTCAATAAAACGGTATCAGGAAACTGACACATACTTTCCCCCTTTAAGTCATTTAAAACCACAAAACATATATAGTGAAACAAAAAAAATTAACAATTAACTATTGCACAAATATACCAAATTTTATCAAAATCGGTTAGTAAATAACGGAGATATCGGTTCTTAAATATTTGCCATAAGAATAACATTGGACAACGTACTGTGTTTACCGCCGAACTAAAATATCAATTATCTCCGCAACCAGTTGACATAAACTAATGAATAAAAATATTAGATTATTTATTTATTCAGGTCAAATTTATGGTTGCAAGTATATTTTCTTTAGCGGTTACAGATTTTGTGACATTTTAAAAATATTAATTTTTTAACACTTCTCTATAACTTCTGAACCTGAATTTTTACAGACATGCGGGTGGTGTCATTTTGTTTGTAATCTTAATCACTAAAAACCATGAAATTTGTATCAAAATCGTTAGAGCCGTTTATGAGAAATTTAGATTTTTGTAATTTTTATGGGTTTTTATGGGGTAAATACCCTTAAAAATCAAAAATTCAAAAAAATGAAAATACACCTGGAGATACCACGGCTTTATACTTACATGCCAAATTTCATGAAAATCGGACCACTGATGTGCAGTAACAGCGATTGAGTGCAACATCAACTTTAAATTTGGCAAATAAAAGTAGGTGTAATCTAGAATCTACCAACACGAAGCAATATTCAAACCAAACGTGTGGGACGTAGGTTTAATCAAATTTTTAATTGTAAATAATGTGAACTGCATGGGTTTGTTTTGAAGTCGACGGCTATCCGAAGAGCCGTGGAGGTCGATGCCACTGTTCCGAAAATTCAGTTTTTTACTACACTGAAGCAATGTAAAAACAAAGTAAAAAATGTGCAACGTACTAGCAAATGTCAAATAGCTTTAACGTTACACATAAAACGTTCAATAAATAAATAAATAGTAAATAACAAAACCTAAGTAGGTCGTCACTTCAAGCAATGTATGATGAATGATGAATAATGTATATCTTAAATTAAATATTCAGCATTGGTATTTTATTTTTAGGGGCTGTTGCCCCTACAAGCCACTAGTATACATTAATGAAGCTAGCTGACTGATTGAATGAACATTGAAAATGCAAACAAAAAATCGTCCAGTTAACTTATATGGAAAAATTTGAAAAATTCTACCTTGCTGAAAACCCCTTAAAACTTTAAATCTTGAAAAATCCGTTCTTAGCGGATGCTGATGTCCATGCAAAATTTCAAGGTTTTAGGTCAAGTAGTTTGGGCTGTGTAATTACTTGTAAGTGGTATTCGACAAATATACAGGGTGTCCGAAATTATGGTAAAATATTTTAGTATATGATAGTAGCGGTAAAAATAATAAAAAAAGTTCATAACATAGGTCCTAAAGTGCTTCGTTTTCCGTCTGTGTGTCTTGTGATTTATACATACTTAATCATATCTCACGAACCTCTCAACTTATTAACTTCAAACTTGGTATGTGGGTTACCACTGTTAATAACTATTTTTTAACTATTTTTGCAAGAAGTATCATTTGAAAATGGCGACTGTTTTTTGTTTTCAAAGGTAAGTATCTTAAAAATCGTAAATTTCCGAAAAATTGTACGAGAAACAAATAAGTTGCAAAATTTATTCCAATTAACGCTGATATTAAGATTATAATGATCGGGCGACGAGTAATGGAGAAATTTTGAATTTTCCGAATAAAAACATGAAAATTTCAGATAGGATGTAAGAACTATGTTTTTATTCAGAAAAGTCAATTTTTTTATACTTCTTTCAAAAATAGTTCTTAATAGTGGTCATTCATATACCAAGTATGAAGTTTGTACATTTAGAGGTTCGTGAGATATGACTAAATATGTAAAAATCACAAACAGACACACAAATGGAAAACTAAGCACTTTAGGACCTATGTTTACATGAACTTTTTTTCTTATTCTTCCTCTACTATCATTTACTAAAATTTTTACCATAATTTCCGGACACCCTGTATAGTAGATAAAAAGGTAGGGGCTCCATAGAGTTTTAGAGTAAAAAAAAGTACAAGAGAAACTTACCGTCGAATTTGTAGTTCGAAAAAAATTGATAAGTAAGTTTGAGATATATTTTGTAAAAAAATAGTTATTTAAATCTTTTGTCATATTCATAATTTCGATAAAATAATTAACATGACTTAAGCAAGGCCACACTAAAACTACTGTTTAAATGTGGATACTTTTTACTTTCTCCCCTTAAACACAATAAATTGAGAAAGTTTTGTTTTCGGTAAAGTTTTCGAGTTTGAGTTGTAATTGGCGTGTACGTCAGTGCCGTGTCACAGAGAACGTAAATACGTTATCTGTGCGTACAGATGTACAGACATCTAAACGTTAATTGTGGCCGTGTGAAAACGCTCGCGAAAAAACGATCTCCTAGTGTTAAGTGTCATTAGACTTATTCATAAGCAATTTGAGGAAACATCCCAAGAGAAATAGGAAAACACTTTTGACAAAAGGTATTGCATTGTTAAATGTAAGTAGTCTCAATTCATGTAATTCGTATGTGTCAATGATGGGTCGGATTTTAAATATTTGAGTTTAAATTTATTTTTAATTAAAGTTTTTTTGTATCACAGTTTAGTTTATAGTAAATTAACCTGTATTCTCAAATGTTAATGAATTAAATGTAATGATAATCTTGAGTTATCACAATATAAGAAGCATAAACAACAGTTAAAAAATTACAATAAGAAATAAGTTAGTAACGTAAATAAGCAATTTAATTTGCCTTTGAGTCCTATAATTAATTACCAATAGTACTTGGGAAAGATATTTGTCATTAGTATTTTTCTGATTATTAATTTCGCATGTGTTGTTTCTATCATTGAAAAGTATGTCTAAACCACTGTGCGGCGACCTGGTGCGGCGCGCAGCGTGGCGAGGGAATTTCTCCCTGGCCGGCTGAGTCGGCCGGCCAGCCGGCCAGAGCGCTCAGCGTGGCAACGCTGCTTGGCCGGTTCGACTAGCAGCGCCATCTATGATCTGGCCGGTTTTTTAACCAAAACACGATTACAAATATTAACATTGCGTGGCGCTTCTGTTCCTGTTTATTTTTCTATGATTTTAGTTACTGTTACAATTAAGTTACTAGTCACTAGTTATGTCTATATATACTAGTTACAGTTGAGTTAATTAGGAGAGTGTAGCGACGGTGCGGACTCATGCGGAGTTAATGGTAAACTAAGTCCTCGACACACGCTGGGCAGCGCTCGACACAATCTTAGCGCAACATTAGAAAATACCTCTGTTCTATTCTCCTCTGTGTTTAAGAATATTTTAAACTCTGTTTTGTCTATAGTAAAGAAATAGCACCGTATTCCACTCCCCGAATTCCACATATTTAACTTTAACGGTTTTATTAACGTCATCAGAAAGGAACATTAAATTGAATTTGCACCTTAAAAGCCCACAGGTGCTATAGTAGTCTTAACCGGATTTTTAAAATATTCTATCAAGCATAGGAAACCCCCACGATGAAACCCTATAAAATGATTAAATCATATCAAAATCGCAATATGTAATGTTTCAACGGTGTGAATTCTAGACGTTAACTCTTGGATCTTGGTGATAGACCATGTAGGCCTACGGTCGTTGAAGTTCGTTTGAGACGTTTCGGAGTCGTTGCAGCTCTCCATTATTACATTAACTGATATAAAATAATTGGTGTACGCAAATACAAGGTGCGTGTTCATCGCCCTGAAGATGGAGAGCTGTAACGTCTCCGAAACGTCGGCGTCGCGTCGGCAACAAACTTCGACATCCTCGCGTTCTATCCCAAAACACTTCGAGTTAACATTTACTGAAGCGACGGCGTAAGCTTTTATTCTTCATTAGTAAAAGTATTTATTAGTATGAAGGAATTCCACCTAAAGGAATTTTAAATAGAAACTGATTAACGCCTTGCTAAAATTTTGATCGTTGGCGAAGGACAGCTTTGTCAATGTGACCACGGTTTCTAAATACCTACGAGGTGATGAGATAAAACAACACAACAATAAGTAACTGCAATTATAATTTTGTAACTAATTTTCATGACATTTGTCCCTAGTGTTTTATGTCAAATAGTTAAGATAGTGTCGAGGAATAAAAAAAACATTTTTTGTTGTAAACTAATCGAGCTACAAAGATCAAAAGTGCCAACGTATGGAGGATTCTGGTGTAATTATGACATCCCTCTACAGTGGAAAAATAAGTAGTCCCCCAATGAAATAGGTCCAAACCAATTTGTTATTTATTAGTTTATATTATTACAGAATTAATAAATACAATACAGTTGATTACTTTTATCATCTTCTTAATTTTTTTACTTGTCATATTCTCTAATTTGTATTTAAAATCATCAACTTTCTTTCTCGTTGGACCCTTCTTTTGGACGTATTGCAGAGCTTTACAAAAAATATCGTTAGTCCTCTTAATAATAATATTAAGTATCTGTTTAGTCAATCTTATTTTAAGTAAGTATACTATTTTGCGATATAACAATATGTATTAATGATTGCAAAATGGTCATGCCGTTGGAATAAATAAGTAAGTATATAAGATCTACTTTTTTACGAGGTCAGTCAAGTTGTTAGTCGTTCTTACTATATTTAAATAACCCTAAATCACTGTTAAAAGAAAAATACATTTGTCCTTCTCATAAGCCTACCTAGCTGGCAAAACCAACGACACGCTTCTAAATCTACAACCTCATTGCAATTTCATTTCCATTAATAATAATATAACTTCTTGGCAAAGCCCTAAGAGACCGTCCCTAAATTACGTAACGATAAATCGGCCTTTTCAAACCTTTGTAACGGACTAGTAACGGTGACTTCGCTAACCCCCCAAAATTACTGTGTTTCGAACCCCCGCCCTTCCCTAATTTATCTCATTCCTGCCTCATACTGCTGGCGAACCATTGCCATTATATTTTGCCAACTTCGAAATTTTTGCCCATAGAGACATTGTTCAGGCTTTAATTCGTGATTTATAATGCTGACATTAAAATTATAAATTTAAAATTATCTGTCAAATTTAGGAAATAATTAATTGTTAGTGTTGTTTTACGTAACGCTACAAAGAACCCTCGTAACGGTGCATAACGCCGCCGAAACCTCCCTCTCCACCTAGATGCGTGACGTAATTATTTATAAAAGGCTCCTGAGTTTATTCTTTATTTTTAAAAAATCCACAGAGAAAACAATAACAACGCCACTGTTGATCCCTAGCTCGCATGTTGGCCCATCAACGGCTATTACGATGACGTTCAACATTTATATTTTCTCTTTAACTGAACAGTCATTCGAGGTTTATTTTACGACAGACGTTCCCTAAATATAATGGTCGTAGAATTATGAATATCGTATCAATTTGGTTGTCAAAAATACACGAACAGTGCACGGCTTTGAAGTCTTTTGATTGAATAACTGTGCTGTATTTTGATTTGTAAGTCGATTTCCTTAAAATATTCTTTTATAGTTAAATTGAATATATGCTATTTCTTTCTTTGGTATTATGCAATCCTAAGATAATCATATTTTTTCTGTTAACCTTTCAACACTAAACACCGTTCATTGCGTGCATAAACATATTAGTTCAAAGTGGTAAGTTCTATGAGGACATCGTAAAAAATAATAATCATTGCTAGAATATTGATTTAAACAAGCGACAAAGTAATAATATACAGCAGAAATACTTATCCATAGACTTATGTGTACTACTAAAACGTAACCAGGGGTTCTGTATATTTTTATATGTCGTATTATCCTAGTCAGACAATTGATCACTTAGGAATGACACATATAAAGAGAAAAACAAAATACGATTAATTATCATGCATATGGCTGGTTTCCAAAGTACCAAAGTGAAATACATTTTATTTTTAAATGTTGAGATGAAATTGGCTGGACTATATACAATATTAGTACGCATCTAGGACCCAAGGGGAGCACATATGTCAAATTTCAGCTCTTTGGGTCTTATAGTTCTGGAGATTTGATGTCCGATAGAAAACCCCTTCTCCTTCATATGTAGTAAACTAGCTGATCAACACGTTTTCACCCGTGGAAAAACATAAAAACTTCCTCTTACTCTGTCTTTTTTAAGATTTAATTTGTCATACTTTTTAAGGTTGCCATGACAACCTTATATCCTTCCCTATAACATTAAAACTTTGAAGTACCATAGGGCGAAACCCTTTCGGAATTTTGTAAAACCGTTTCTTAGTGTGCATCTAAGACCTAAGGGGAGCACATGTACCAAATTTCAACTCTTTAGGTCTTATAGTTTTGGAGATTTGCTGTCCGTAAGAAAACCCCTTCTCCTTTATACATATAGATAATATATTGTATAGATGGCTATAGGTGAAGTAAAAATTAGTCAGTAAACATAAGGGGCAAATATCAGAACGTCAGAGCGAAGCCAACAATATTTAATTTTATCGGGCGCTATATTTTGTTCATAATTTCCGCTTGATACTTCAGTAATTCACTGAGGAAGCTCATACAATAATTCTGTTAACTCACTCCAAAATTGGAGCACCAAGCCATTACAAACTCAACTGTAGTGTTTCGCGTCGCTAAAGGCTGCGTTTCAATTTTAAATTAAGTGTTCTTTGATTTTTATAAAGTTCAATTACAGTAGAGTCCCGCAAACCCGGAATTCTGGAAAGCCTGCAAGAGCAATAAAGTACACTGAGATTCAAGACCAGAGCATGGTGTGACACATATAAAACAGTTTTGGTTTTTCTTTAAGTTTTATTTTGCAACTGATAATGTAGTTTTTGTATTTTTTACTATGCAATAAATAAATGATTTCTTATATAAATAACAGAAACTATTCTTATTTTTTCTTATTTTACTCATTTCTCGATAACTCGGAAATTTCACGAACCCGGACACCGTTTGGTCCACATTAGTCCGGGTTTGTGGGACTCTATACTGTATTTGTGGGCAGGGTACGTAACTGACTGCAGTCTTATCCCCAAACACCTAGCCCTCGCCCCGGAGGGTAGATATGATCAAAGTTTTGTTGAGTCGATGAGTTGCCACGGCCCCCCGAGTTACGCAGTATATTATCCAACCCTCCAAAGCGTCTACCGTCCCTGATCACGAATCGGTCCCAAAAACAACTAACCGAACTCTCTTGAAAATAAGAAGGAGCGTCTAAGTGCATTAAACGTTTTGTATTATAAGATTTAAGCTTTTAACTTTTGGATGTAGATTTAACAATCAGCGCATAAATTTTGAAGTTTCGATGGATAAAATAATACGTAGGTCAGGTAAAACTTGGTTAAAGAACTTCCTCTTGCTAAGCCCTCCCACTAAAAACCATAATTAGAAAGTTTCAATACGTGAACAAATGTATACTGTATAAAGTTAAAGGCGACTAATAGCGATAAGATGAAAGTGGTAGGCATGTGAAAGTTTATTAAATTCTTGGTTCTGAGCGACAAAATGTGCTTGATACTCGCCTGACATCGGAGGATGCATGATTGCTAATTTCTCTCTAGATTTGACTATAACACACTCAAGGGGAAGTAATGAATGAAATACGTAGATTTTCGTTCATATTCAGTTCATAAAAAACTTCAGTGTAGGCTTCAAAGGGATGCTCATTGATCTGTGGCCGAACACATAAAACAAGGCTTTTCGCCACTCGATTTTCTACTCGCCAAAGCGTTTAGTTCTCGGTTGTAATCAGTTTTGGAAACCGCCCTCTATCAGCAAAAAAGAGGGAGAAGGGAATGTTTTATATCATATAAACAAAATATCAACAACTCATATAAACAACATTCTACAGGAAAAATATATTTTTAAATATTTTTTTCTTGTTTACATCAGACTTTTGATTTATAAGATATTTACAAACAAGTTCTTTGAATATCTCAAATTTTAAGGCAAACAGTTCTCCAAACTTCTAGATTCAATCATAAATAACAAGAAAAAGAGTCAAGTAAAAGTCTTAGATAAACTTCAATGGAGACCTCCAACCGCAAATCAATATATGGATGGCAAAACTCTTTGGAACAAAAGTTTTTGTTGATTCTCTATAAGCAATACAGTAAAATTTGAGTTACGGTATTTAGAAACAAGATTTGACAATAAAATACAACAAGTTGTGTGTTTGTTCAATCCCAATTTGGCATATTTCATGAATTCAAAACTTAATATGTCCTCAGTTTCACCCAGGAATCATTCAAACCGCCTATATCCTTTAATTAACTCTTAAGACAAATTCACATAACACATAAATTACTCTTAAACCTTAACATCAAGGCAGAAGCTAACGGTAGCCATTGAATTCAATCCCATTCTCCTCTACATAATTAGAAGCAATGCGAGCCAGTACCGTTCCTTGCAGCTTCTTTCTTTCCTTTCGTTCTTCATTTCGATTGTCTTGATCCTTGATGAGATTCGATTCTGATGACTCCTACCAGGATGTGAGCAAAACAAAGACGAGGGCTATGCACGTTTTTCTGAGTTGTATGGCATTTTGTTATTGCAGTAGCAAATGTTCATGTAAGAGGAAAGCCAGTTTGATTTAAGGGTTATACAAGTGCCAATTGTAATACTGTATAAGAAATTGTAATATGTTTTAATGGTATAATCTTTTAGATTTAGAAAGATTTACTCTGCTTACTAGCTACCTAGTTTAGTTAGTTTTACAAGTAAAAGAAAAACGAATTATGTAACGTTTTATGTATATTGTACTTTCATGCACTAAATGTAAAGTAAATCATCATCATATATTTAATTTCGTAGGGCAATGTTTTTCCCTAACATTGTGGGTGTCTGGTAAGTCGTAGAAAGATCGTATATTCCGTGATTGTGGGAAAAATAATGAAATTACTTGAAATGGTTGAAATTCACTAGAAAACGAGAAATAGCGAAAAATATCTGACATTTAAAAAGCATTGGGATCTAAAAACGTCTACTTTGTTTAGATAAAACATGTGATGCTGATACTTGATTGAAAACCATCTGGTAGGCTAAAAAGCAATATAAGGTAGATTCGGTTTCCTTTGAAGGTAGGCCTATTTTGTACTATAATAAATAAGGATTGTTAGAATTTTCCCTCATTAGGGGCTTTTAGCCCCTTCAAGCCACTAGTTCTTATTTAATATTCAAATTTTAAATTAAAAAATGAGTCTCACTAAAGATTGTTTGATTTTTTGCTAATGTAAAATGTTGATTTTTTTGTTTGAGTTTTTAAACGGCCAAGCACCCCCTCCCCCACCTCCTACACATAGATACACATAGATATTACACATAGATATTTACACAAGGATATTTAGACTTATAGATACACGTAGATATTTTGTTATACACATAGATATTTCTAGTGCGGGCTTAAGCATTCGCGGGTCTCCTTTAGCCTTCTCAAAGTAAGATTATTTATTTATTTATTGTTATGAGATTACCATATGATACAAGCGTTTCAACTCGTAATGACAATGACTCAAACCATACAAAACTTTAATTAGAAGTTCACGAAAAAAAATTTCACGAAACAAATTCAGTTCTTCACGAAATTCTTTTTTCACGAAAAATTTTTTTTTTTAATTCGTTGACTCCATAAACAGTCAACAGACGGAGTGTTTACCGGATAACTCTCGGGTTGCCTTCGTGTCAATCGTCAATCACCTAGCTTTGTTAATGGCTGGGTTTAACGCCCGGCTTTCTGTTTCTTACGTGTCGCGAGTTTTCTACTGGAATGAAACGTTTTAGGCCTACTGTTAACGTCTTTACAAATTTCATCGTTGTAATAACTTAGTCAACTAAAAGTTAACTTTTAGTCTGAAAATAACATGGCCTAGTTAGCCAAAAAGACTAACATTAATTTTAATATTGGTCTTATGGAAGTCCTGAGCCAAGTTATTCGATTCGGGCTATAAAAAGCGAACTAACTCTTTATATAAGATACTAGTGGCTTGAAGGGGCTAAAAGCCCCTTTTAATAAGAGAAAATTCAAAGAATCCTAGTTTACCATAGTACAACATTCCTTCATAGCAAACTGAATCTGCTGATATTGATATCTAGCCTACCACATGGTTTTCAATCAAGTATCAGCATCACATGTTTTATGTAAAAAAACAGACGTTTGTTGGATCCTAATGCATTTTAAATGGCAGATATTTTACGTTATTTCTCGTTTTCTGGCGAATTAAAAAAAATGTCATTATTTTTCCCGCCATCACGGAACAGTGACCTTTAATTTGAGCCCTCTCCCATCTTTCTACGACTTGCCAGACGCCTACAATTTGGGCGCAAAGAATCGCCTCACGAAATTAAATATATGATGATTCCGGATTGTTTGAACTAGTCCGTTAAGAATGAATAATTTGAATGTTGCACTTACATATCACATGTTATTCGAGAATGTTTTGCTTGAGATTTAACGTTGGTGATATAGTGTGTTTTTGCTATTTCAGAAATTATAACTGTCGATGTTTTCTTGATACTAAAAATATTGTGCCTCATGCCAGATTCTTTGAAATTATTAATATTTACATATAACCCCCCCCCCCCCCAAGGTTTTGAATATATGAATGTAATGTGTTTATAGTGATCCAAAGTTAAAATGACATTGAGTTAGGGATATTTAAATAAACTTTGAATCATCGAACTAAACTCAATCTATTAGAACTTAACTGAATAAAATGTTACATAGGTCTGACACATAAATTAATATATCATAAAGTACCTTGATCATTAAAAAACAGTCAAATATAGGCCTAAAATTAAATAAAAATAAAAATAAATGGGTATCTTCGTATATAAAACCCAAACTACCCGTAACTTTTAAGAAAACCATAAAGGTAAGTGTGGCTAGAGTAAAAATATTGCACTTTTTGATACAGCTTAGCAGCTATCATCACGATCATCACACTCATCCTTCACTCATATTCAGGGTAACGTCCTCCATGAGGTACCTGTCTTAATAAAGTGATTAAGTGATTGAGCTTGGTGAATGTATAGAAGATATCAGTAGAAGTATTTTTGTCCGGAGATCTAACCTTGAATTCGTGTAGAACACCCCCATATCAGCCATTAAAGATGGCCCCCATTAAATTCATAAATTGCTCTATAACTCCGGTAATCGTATTCCGATCTTAATAAACATTTTTGTTTAAAAGATATTTTTAAAATAACATTTTTTTTCTTCAGCTAATAGTTTATACTGTATATTTGAAAAGCGAATTTTCCCATTTAATTCCATGAAAAAGTCTAAATTCTCAATAACATGCGTTTTGAGGGGCTTAACAGGCTATAGCTAAATGTATAATGTTCTCTAGGTTGGAAACTTATACGAGTACGTACATAATGTTATTCCAATTGGTCAACTCGTATCAAAATAATTGCCTCAAAAAGATATACGCAAAGGCCGTATTCCAAGTTTCCCTAGTTTTTTCGGAATTTCTTGGAGTAAAAAACATAACTGAGGTGAAACCCAAATAAAATTAGAGAAAAATAGCCAACTAACCAAGAAAAATCTATCATAATACTAAAATTTTATGTTTTAATATATTTTGAAGGGCCAAAAGGTGTTTTTGGTCGCCCGATCTTAAACGTAGGGCAAAAGAACAGTAGGGTCTGACTTTTTTCTCAGTAAAAAATTTATCCGTCAGTAGAATTGAATAAAAATTCTTGAAAATATTAAACATAAACATCCTATTGATATAACATAATAAAAAATATGAAATGTTTTAGTTTTCTGTGGTGACAGGTAACTAACTGTAGTTGGCAACAGTGGCGTCATCTGAAAGAAGCCTTACCACTTCTCTTCCTCGCTGTCTTTAGACCGCCGCGCGCCGCGCCGTTGGCGATAGCTATTTGTGGTTAAAAAATACATTACAAGGGGGTCTTACCTTAAACCCTTATACAAACGTTTAAATATAGCCCCCATGGGGCTTTTGTTGAACGAGATCTAAAAATAAATACAATATTTCCGTTAAAGACATTATTTAAAAATTTGTGCTATTTTTTATGGAGACCCATACAAAAACAAATGTTAAGATTATTTCAGAATAAAATACTATCAAAGCACACAAATTAGGTATTCTCTTTTAAAACAAAAACCTACAAAACCCGTTTCAAAATTTTTTTATGGTCGACTGTCACCACTTACACTGTGAACCACGTAACCATAATTTTATCCACAGAAAGAACCAGCCAACACAAAATGACAAAAGATCAAACAGGACAAAACGGAACGACATCGGTTTAAAAGTTGAAGCGGGTCGGGGATCAATAAAACAAAGAGTCCACAACCGCTGACAGACAACAACTTGTGTTGTTTATGATCCTCGAATCAGCAAACAAAGGTGGAGCGGCGCTGCGGTCGTGCCCCAGGACCATCAGCCGGGGATCGATCCCGGGCAGCGCGGGCACGGCCATGATTAATTCACCTAATTTATAGCCCCGTTAGGTTACGTCACGCTCATATGATGCTGTGTACTGCCGACGGCCTGGCGTGACGACACGCAGTTTGTATAGTACATCTGTCCTCGCCTCGCTGTCCTTTTGGTGGTCTTTGTTGTAACCGACCCTCCAGTGAGGCAGACCTACTTCATCCGAGGTATTGTGCCTGGCAGGTATAGAATAGAAACGGAGAGAACGCTCTTCACTTGAAGTGAAGCCAAGCGACAATGTAAACTGGGTTCACCAACATGGCCGCCGGCGCCGGCTGGCTATTTTTTTCTCTCCTCTGACTTACGAGCTTGCACTGGGTCAGAATTCTTAATTAAAACTGGTGTTTAGAGCTTCTTAAAGAAATTTGTCTCGACAATTTTGCATCACACCCATTTTGCATTTCAATATGGTTGTTTACTCACCGCTGGCTTCACTTACAGCAAAGCTCTGAAAGTGGAGTTACCCTAGCCCCTCCTTTCCACTTCGTACGTACGCAGCCATGAATTAATTCTTCTAATTATTTATAGTTTCGATAGGTTAGTCACGCTTATAGGATGCAGTGGCTGCTGGAGGCCTGGCGTGACAACACGCAGTTTGGATACAACTGTCTTCGCTTTGCATCTGTAGACTGTTCTTTTCGGTTATGTTCACAACTGGTGCAGTACAAGGGTTTATTTTCAGCCTGGATTTACACTGAACGTCTAGCATTACAACTTACTTCACCTTGAAATGTATTGTGCCGGCTTTTTCTGCACAGATGTCGCCGAAATCATTACTGCTCGCATTATTTTCCAAGTTGTTGATCCAGGTGTAGTCCTGTATCACCAGCATCGAAAATAACACGAGCAGGATGTAGGATTAGCTTAGCTATGGACGTTGCTGGCAGTCGCCAAGACCGAGATCGTCATGCTCACTAGAAGAAGAATACCCACAATGGTACCTGCGTCTGATGGGGATGTGGAGGTGCAGACGCGAAGACTACGACGACATAGTTGGGTGTAGCCCTAACGCTCGATTGTCGACTGTTGATTTTGGTATGCTTGAAGTCTGAGAATCTTGTCACTTAGTGTTTTTGGACCCCGGTCTAGCAAGAGACGGCTATTCATGTCCACTCTAAACATCATCCTTCTGTACGGGGAAGAGGTTTCGAGAGGTTGTCAGGGCGTCAAAGCGTTACTTGACAACGCATGCAGGTAGTTTACAGAAGAGCAGCACTGAAGGTTATCTGCACTTATTGCAATGTTTCCGGTCTAGCATTAGTGGTAGTGGCTGGGCTGGTTGCCTTCAACCTACTCGCTGTTCAGAAGCAAAGTATGTTTCGAACAGTAGAATTTTGCTGCCTGATTTAAGACTGCAAAAGTTGCAGCTCGGCCATTTTGATAGAAGCCACTTGAAGTCTGCCGCATCAGAGATTTGAGCTCCTGGGTGAGATTTAAGCGTCTGCTGCTTGTGTCAATTAATTCCAGGCCGGTCTTGGATACTTCAAAAACTACCCTAATCGGATGAGATAGTACCGATTCTCCTCAGTGTGCGCACAGCCCCAAAGAGGAGGATGCCTGATATTTTGCAGGCGATTCGAAGACAATTGGAGAGATTTCACACCGCCTTCTGGCGTTGTTTCCTAGCCTAGCAGTATAAGTGATACTGCGAACCGAAGAAGCTTGGGGAGCATTCGTTACTAGTTCGCTCATAATGGTGTCATCCGAAATGATTCCGGTCTCTATCTGAACTCGAAGCGGGTGTAATGAGTAAATTTCTTGAAATGAAACGTAAGGAGAGCCCTACACATCGTGCAAGTCGTGGGAGTCGCTCGCGGCTGGGATCGAACCGTACTCAGCCAGCAACTGACTGAACTTCCACCTCGGTAGTTACCTCCTTCAGGGGTTCGGATCCGAATTCTAGTAATTTCAGTACATAAAATTAAAAACTTTTATGCGTTTACCTAGTAATTCGGAGGCGGGCGGACAGGTGGCGGCTATAATGCAGGACTTCGGTATTTCATGCCCGGGTTCAAATCTCACCGATCTCTATGGATTTTTCGCTAAGAGATAACACCGTGAGTTGTGAATCCATCTCACCTAGCTTGATTGAAGTCATGTGCAAAACTGTTCCGGGCTTGGTCTTGCGTCCTAGAATGTAGAGGGAGAACAATCAAAAACTTACAAATAATACAGAATGGGACTATGGCGTGTCCTGTAATCCAGCTACTTGGAGGTCAAGAATTGTGGATAGTTATGAGCGATAGCTTGTGGACGCTTAGTGTTCCTTAGTGGGGATTAACGTCCGCACTATTGAATACTACGTTCATATAGGACCGTCCTCATAATTAGACCAGTTCGTAAACCTTTAACCGAGGAAACTGTGGTTCGGATTCCACGTTAAAATGTAGGTCCCTTAGTAGTCATTGACTGTTGATGGGCTATTAATCAACAGTCCTGTCTAAGGAACATGTCGGCCTTAGTCAGTAACAAGACTACAAGATCGCGCCACAATCATCCTTCCCTCATCTGTCATTCATCATTCATACTTGGCTTAAAATACCTGGGTAGGTCGCCATTTGAAGTAATGTAAATAATGTATCTAACGACTGCTGACTAGCACTAGTTTGGCAGGCTAGGGGATGCCGTCCCAGAGGAGCAAGGGCGACAAGAGCCACAGCAGCTCCAGCGAGGCGACGAGGAAGATCTACTGCGATGAGGCACTGGGCCACCTCAAGGGCGGCGAGTACAACAAGGCCCTGGTCGCCTACAACAAGGTACACTGTCACTCTGTAGTCAGTAGATAGCTAATAACATATCTCTGTATAAATTAGCTTAGTTTAGTTTAACTGAAAACTACTTACGATATACTACTTAGTGCTTTAGGGTCTTTCCCTAGGGTTTTGGCTGAATCGATTTTTTTTACCAAAAAAAGAGGCCACTATATGTATCTCTAGGCTTCGGCCAAGGGATTCTTGCAGAGAGACAAATTTAAAGAATTATACATTTTGACAGTTCCATCCTGTCAAATTGTGTTTGAATCAATTGTATTCGATAAAGAAAATAATATAAAACAGGCTCATTAAGATCCATATCTCACAAGAAATAGAAACTTAAATCCTTTTATTCAACATAGTCTCAGAGTCTTTGAAACAAAACACAGGTATATAGGCACCATTATTGCATGTATATTTAAGAGGAATAGAAAACATTAAGAAATTTAAGAAGGCCCAAATGTCACATCTAATAGAACAGTGTCTAGAACCTGTCTAATTTTTCCTAAAATCAAATCCATCCAACCACACTGCCATTTTCCAACCTGAACACCTTATTGACAATGTCGGTCGAGAGCAATTAATTAGAACGATAAGATAGAAGATATATATTAGATGACGGATCCGTTGCCAGCAAGGTATACGAGACACATTTCAGAGGTTTCAGGAGGAGGTAACAGTGTCAAGATGACGACGGTTTGTATGGGTTGTTTAGGAGCGAATGTGAGCGTAGAATTGATTTATAGACATTAAGACCATAGACTTAGACTAATGACCATAAACGTGTGCTTCCAAGGTGTGATATCTTACACTAATGATACTTTGGACAAGACTCCTCAAACTCATAGCATGGGCGGATTTAGGTCATAATATTTGGGGGTGCCAGGTCACTTAACGTTTGAAGTATTGCATGCTCAAATTCAAACATCAAAACTCCTATTTAAAAGGTCTGTTTTAAGGCCTATTCCTAGTAGGTACTTATTTTATTTAACAACAACCTTTTGTAATTTATGCAAATACCTCAATCAATGTTATGTTGAAAACATTTTTCCCTTTCACTGCCACCAAATCCACTAGATATTAGGGGGTGCCAGGCACCCCCTGGCATCCCCAGAAATCCGCCTCACAGTATACTCACAGTATACCTTTAACAGACTTAAGACCTTCAATCGTACACTTGAACTGTTTTGATTCCGATCAATCTAGACTCTAGACCTCCCCTCCTCCTACCTTCAATTTTTCTTTGGTCCCGAGGACCTAATTGATTGATTGGGAAAAGGACAGGCAACAGGCCATCGCAAATAAGCGATGAGACCACTCAACAACAACAAACAATCAAACAACAAAACAATGGAGTAATCGATCAGTTGTTTTCTTGTTGAATCGATTGGCTTCGGCATCGGCTTCTCCAAAAAGTGGTATCTTTTTTCTTTTTTGTCAGGAAAAAAACATCTGAAAAAATACGTAAACGGGGAAAACAGTCAAGTAGGGCTTTTTAAATCGTATCTAGAAAGACGATCAGCACGTTTTTCGCAACAACCGATTTCATCTGTTATTTTTCAGGAGATCGTCCCCGTTCCCAACCCTACAGAGTATGGGACTAAGATTTGAAGGCATTGTACACGAACACGCCCTGCTATTGTAGCTCTGCGGTTTGCAACGCTTTGGTCCCTCAAACGTTAGCTCAAATTTATAGCTTGGTAGGGATTAGGTTCGCTTACAAATTACTCATCCCTTACTAATTTCAAACAAACATTAACAGCAAAAAAAGGGTCTGGTGGTTTCAAGCAAGCTACATCTTCATCTAATTAATTAGATGATACAAAATTCACAACAAATATATGATTTTCATTTGAACTATTTTACACCTCCATACATGTTAATTAAAACTGTATCCACTGAGTTACTTAACTGGTTAGAGTTCCTGCTTTAATTGCGGGTAACATGAAATCGAGAGTAAAATTTCAACTAACTTTATCCCAAGAAAAACAGTAACCAAAAACAAACGCCCCTTAAACCACTAGAAAATGTTACATATTATTAATATATGTAGGAATATCACATCCAAGCACACATGCATGATCAAATATGTGTAGGTATTTGGTTATCCAGCAATGTAGTAGAACTGCGTGCGGCGTCGCTATCTCCTTTATTGATGAACGTGTCGAGCAATTAGTTGCGATGTGGCTTCCCGGCATATGCTTACACGCAAAACTGCAGTCGGGAGCGCATGTATGTCGATAAATGTATATGATCGGAAATGTTTGATATAGATATATGTATTTAATGTGGCTTATTGTCGTTTTAGCAACTCATAACATGAGTAGATTCATTGTGCTGGCGGATTTGCAGGGGCACCGCATATCCAAAATGTTCTGGATTGTTAGTTTTTAAATTAATAAAAAATAAGTCAGATATATGTGTAGTAAATCTTATAGTTTGATTAATTTATAGGACATTTCGTTATAATTTACATAATTATGTGTTTGTGTTGGGATTTTAAAAAAATAACATACTTCATTCCCTCCGTTATCTTCGCACTTTTAACATTAATGAAACCAAACAACTTAAGGCGAAAAATAAAAACCTGCAAATAAGAAAAAAGTTTTATGGCTCGGTTTAAACAACTCGAGGCAAATAGTTTGGTCAGGTCGCTATTCTGCAAAAGTGGAAACTAAACTCCAACACGCAAACTTTTTACTGCAAAATAAGTGCAGCAAATATGCAAGTTGGAACTTCCTTCATGTCGGTGCTGGGGGGATAAATGTCAAAGAAGAAAAGTTTAAAATCTCAAAGAGTTATTGCTGCAGTCCCAGAAAAGGATAGGAAACCCGATGTGACACTCTATGCTTTGACAGTAAGCCATACAGATATATTTGATTCGGAATGGTATGACGTAGGGTGGTACGGTACTGTAACTTGTTGCTGTTTTCTTTTATTTCAACTCCGATGATGATTTAATCTTTAACTTTTTAAAGAATAAACTGTCTCAATTCAGGTTTTGTGCTAGTGGGTGGCTCGTACCCACTTTTGTAATTTAACATTTTTTAATGTTTCCTGAGTATGAAGCGAAAACTTGAGAAATGTAATGATTTTAGGCCTATAGTTTGGTTTTTTCATGGCTGCCTTTGATCCTTGGGCTATAAATGATCCTGACTGATTATTCAGCTGGTCTTTATCAGTAGAAAAAAAACTGCAAAAGGCATCTCATTCATTGAACACAGTACAGTTTATTCATTTTCCGTTTAAAATGCACAGAAACAACACGTCCTAATTTTAATTGAATGTCGAAAATATTATTACGTTGACAGTTTTGCTACCCCCAACCAATGGCGGTGTGTGTATGGGTGGGGTCCTTAGCCCGGGGGAGAATGGCAACTAATCCCTAAAACCCACCTCCATCATAACCCCCAACCTCATAAACACTTGAGCCTCCAACCTATACGACGAGAGTTGTTTTTTAAGTAAGGGCCGTTTCTTAAGCTCACTCAAAATTTTACAAACAACTATTACTTCCAGATAATACACATTTGCCTCCCTTTTTTATATACTTGTTCAAGAAATTGTATATACTTGTTTCAAATACCGTACATTCAAGTTTTAAGTCTCTCTACATACAAATCCGCCGCTAGCTCTGATACCATTTACACTTCTACTGATGGAAAAGTTAGCTCCAGTATCATGGTGTACACACCATGTTCCAGCTCCAGCATGGCTTTTGACTTAAAACCACACTTCATAAGATTAAGAAAAAGCCCAAATTTACTTTTGACTTTAGGGAACAGTTAAGTATACATACTATTTAAAGCCAATCAATCCCAATCGAAGTGCGATATCAGCAACAGTGTTCTAGGTAAGGTCGAGTGTTTCACTTCAAGTTTACGTTACAAGAAAAGTGATCAACAACTTCTCCATTGTTCAAATCAAATTCAACCAAAAAGCCTTTATTGATATACTTTAGGACTGTACAATATCGTCAACATAAAATTGTGCAACTGAAGTAACAATAATCACTTGTAATAAAATAAAAATGTTAGAAATTGAAAACAACTCACAAAATTTCCACTGTAGACTAAATAGCCTGCTCAAACAACAAACGCTTCACCTTTCGGCTACATCGTCCTAATAGTGAACTAAAAGTTTACAGTTTTTGAGATATTTAACAAAAACCTAAACATTGTACCTAAAATCCAAGATGGCGGCCACTTGCCGACCAACCACCACCAATGGGGCTTTTCGGTATGTTAAAATATACATCTAGAAGAACATTTTAGAGCAATTTCCGACATGTAAGAATTTTTCCTTTTTACAAGCAATTTTTGGGTGTAAAATGACTGGGCTTAGTGTCGACTATTCATTGGAGGGCATCACATGCGCGACCTCACATGTAGACCCCAGTGTTCCCAGATTAAAATCAGGAAATTTATTTAAAATTATTTTATTTACCTAAAATATCTTACTCTTCCAATACACTCCATAAATTAGGTAAAATCTTTCCAAATTAATACAAAATCATACTAGGACACCAAAGAAAATCCTGTAAGACTAATTAAAAATGTTTAATACTAAAACATATTGATTGTCCTTAAAGAGTGTGGAAATAAAAATAAAAAAAATAATTAAAACATCATTATACTATGAGTGTACCACATATTTACTGTAAGAGTACGAGAGTTATCGTACGTCTGGGAACAGTGATTTTTCGACTTTCTGTAGAATACTACTTGCACCACCAGTCGCTAGGAGCGGTACTGTACTGTGGCTGGAATGTAGATTGATAACAGTTATAAATACAATGCAGTGTAAAAGATCATAATTCAGACAATCACGGTTGGATGTGAAACTTATTGATTCGATTTATAAATTACTTTTGAATCATCAATGATTAAACCACGACTATGATCATTATGATCAATCCACTTACAGACTGTACTGAAAGATGAATGTGTAATTGAGTGCAGCATAGAGTTTTTATTTTTAAATAATTTATACAAAATTCAATTTTCATTTTTGTTTAGTTTGAGTTCTAACCTAGTATTTTGTTTTAACTTTTTTACTATTTGAAGTTGTTAGATTTGTTTAAAAACAAATTAAACTAAACCCTACTTAATTAGATTTGTTATATCCATTTCAAATTCCTTATTATTTTTGTTTAAACCAACACATCAAAAAGGTTTCTTAGTTTAAATAGGCTTCCATAAAACCTACTTTGAAAGAAAAGAAGCATGTAGATTCTAGCTACGATTAGTACTCTAACCGTTTTCGTAATAACATTACAAATGGATTGGTATACTATTTTTAATAACTCGAATGGGCTGTAACATAGCTAAGCAGTGACAGTTTTTTTAATTTTAAATATTTGAGTAAGTAGTTAGATACTTTTCCTCAAATATTACTTATTTGAAGTTTCCCTTGGTATTCCCAACCACACCATTTACCACACCATTACAGTACTCGTCAAAAAATATGAATAGGCCTATCCCTGATAAAACAAAAGTATTTTTCAAACGTTGGCAAGCAAATTGTTTTAACATTATGGAAAATGTATCAATACTACTAAAACATTTTAAAATTCTATTGAAAGCATTTTGGTGCTCCATTGAACATTTTTGTTCATATAACCGCGTCACGGTTAAAGACTTATTTATGTTGCTTAACTTAAAATATGCTATAAATATCATAGAAATACATTTAAAAATATTTCATTCATCTACAAAATCTGTTTATTAATAGGCAAGAATGATTTTTGTAATACTTTTTTTCTCAAAATGTGGGCATCTTATTGGACAAATCCAAGCATACCATTAGAATTTTATTTTCCTGTAGATGTGCGCAATACCAACGTAATATGCATTATTAAGGGCACAAATAGACAAATAATTTTTGAATTAAAAATAATAAATGGTCCTTACGGAGTACTAACGAATCGTAAACAAATCCAGCCACATGTTCTACTTCAGCAAGGAGTGAAAACAAGACGTAAATACCTTATGGTTGAATTCATATCAGTAGGCAATCTCCTGTATATTTTTTAATCGATAAAATTTAAATTAGAGCAGAATAATGTGTTCTGTTAAATAAATAAACCGTGAATGTACTGTTCTGTAAATTATTAATCATTTGTTTATTATCATCCCAGACATATAAATACAATTTGCTCCGGATGGGATTTGAACCTATGACTCTATGTTTTGAGAGTAGACTACTAGGCCAGAGAAGATTTTATGGCCAGAGAAGAGGTTATGATTTGTCATTTTAACCTGGCGCTCTATAGAGAATACGGGATGTAGAAATCTATTTTTATAAATATTTTAACAATATTGTCCCAACATTGTCTGGACAACATTAGGAAAATATAAAGTTTTAGAGTTGTTACTCAAAAATTACGCTAACAATGAAACTAAAAGTTTATTATTTTTTTGGATTTTGCAAACAAATTTTAATACTTAAATTTCTGTGGCATCTGAACTGGTCTTACAGACTTGCGGGTTTTTTTATTTTGTTTCTCATCTTAAGAACTTAAAATCATGAAACTTTCATCAAAACAAGTATAGAGTCGTTTTGAAAAAATTTGGATTTTTGTAGTTTTTATTGTTTTTTATGGAATAAGTACACTTAGAAAAAAAATCGAAAAAATGACATCCACGCAAAACACCAGGAAATATTACGGCTTCAAGTCAAATTTCATGAAAATCGGTCCATTAGTTGGTGTCGTCCGTAGCCATCCATCCACACATACACATCCACATCCGGACAAACACTCTAAAAACCACTGTTTTAATCAGGTAGACCTGAAACAATACTCCCACTTACAACTCAAATTAGAAATTACCGCAGATTAGAAATCGGGCCCAGTTGTCACTTATAATTGGCTGCGAATCAACTATAGATTTCAAACACAATAACAGCAGGCTAAGGAATCTCTGTGATTGATTTGACAGCACCATATTAATATTATGTAATTAAAGGTGCTTGGTACCATCACAGTATAAATGGAACCCTACGGTCCGAGTGGAATGTCGTGGCTTACGCGATCTATGGGCCCACGCTGTCGTAAGAACAGTGCTAAAATTAACGTTAATATTATGGATCGTCTGGGCCACGTCATTTGAGTCGACCTGTATGTACTCGTCATCCCAAAAACATTTCCAACACTACTACCGTCCATCATAAAAACATTGCTCAGGCAAACAAAAACGGTGTATTGAGGTAGCATGCATTTATAATTTTGTTAAAAAACTAAATTTATATCTTTATTTTCTTCTTGAATGGGGGAAATCCCAATAATCCTTTATGGACCCTGCTTTTGAATCGATAGACACCCTGTCCTGTCAAATACACAGCTACGGTTAAAAAACAATTTTGGTACTACAGTATTAAAGTCGAGGACTATCAGCAAGTGGGTTGATTTTCGATTTAATTTTTTTTTATTTCTTGCCTACCCAAGTTCCTAGCTTCCACCAAACCTCGGATTGCTCTTCTCTGCCTTTAAATTATCTTTCTGTGACTCTTCTTTTTCGGGTGGCTCGATCATCATAGATTTTTTAAATTTCTTGTTTAACCAAAGTTCGCTTTTTAACTTCTTCTCTCACCCTACCCGCCTGCTTCCTCATTCTATTTACCTACCTATTCCCTTACTATTTCCAGGTACTATGCCTGGGGCCCAACTCTCTACAGGGCCCCAGTAAACATACTTGTCCTCTCCAGTATTTAGGCCAGCCCTCATCCTACTTACTCTCCCTTTCGGCAAAAGCTTTGGATCTTCTTTACCGTTGTCCTTTAACTTTAGTTGTAGGCAGAACATGTAGTTTAGGTCATATTTTGTGAAGTTTTTATGTTAAGCTTGTTCGACCTCTCCTGTGGCCCACTGACACCTGGCCGAGACGTCTCTCACCTCTCTGCCCATTGATTCCATGGTCGCCATGACAACGCCACTGCAGGCGTTAGTGTAACACGGTACCTTCGCACCTTCCAACCGCGGCGAAATTCGTGTTTATTTTGTCTTATATTCTATTCTAATCGGTTGCGGTTTGTTTCTAAGTTTAAGAGGAGAAGTAAAATTAGTTTGAACTACAGTTTTGTAGGTTGTCAGTAAACGGTTCGTTCTGATAAGGTTTTTGTGTACAGTTGCTTTGGAGAGAGGTAATCGAGCGAGTAGAAACCTTTAGAGGTGAAAAAAAATTATTTTTGATGCAATTTTTTAATTAATTTTGTAACGAATTGTGATAGTAAACGCAGTAAGGTTTTAAAAGATACTAGCTATTGTTAACCCGCTTCGCTGGGTTGAAAAATCTTATGTAGGCCTGAATAGTAGCCCAAAAGATGTAATTTGGAAGCAAGAATTATAACGTCTAATGTAATCTAAAATTCAATATATTATGATGTTTCTCCATACATATTAGCTATATTTGATAAAGCCGGGGAAGGCATATTTGGTGGTAGCAGTCTTATTTTTACTTTCAAACAGCACATAATATGCGTTTTCTTTTTGAATTAATCTTTGTGCTATGCAATAACTTCAAATTTTGTCCATCTTGCAAATTACTACATTCGGGTGTTCAATACAATCTACATTTTATTGGAATAATGTGTACTTTACAGCCAAAATCATAGTTCCTTGTCCTTTTGTAAACAGCTTTTAAACTGTTTAATTTGATTCAGCTTCTTCTGTTTAACCCTTTTTCAAAGGTTCTTCGTTATATCTCTGTTCTGATTATTTCTTTCATCACCTTATCCGTCTGTCTCCCTTTCTGTTCCAAATCTGCTACAACAGTCTTTCTTGATGTCGCTGTGAATTTTCCCATGATACTCTTAGATGTGTTTCTTTCTCTTCGTTGTTTCGTTTTTTCTTGCAATCGATCTTTTACGTTATAAGATACGGAATTGCAAACATTTTCTCCTACGTTTTGAAATTTTTTCGTCTTATTTATACTATCTTTGAATTTATAAAAACAAAAAAATATGTAACTCTACATTTTAGTGCACTTCATGTTTTTTAATAACATAACCTAATAGTAAAAATTTACTATAAATAATTGAAAATGTAAATAAAAACACATTTTGCTAAATAAGACTGTATTCACCTGTTGTACAAAACAATTGTAGGTGCTGCATTCTGTTGGCAACCACTTTAACCACAGTTACCTTTTAAAATTAAACCATGTGTTTTGATATAAACAAATAAAACCTCAAGTACTCACAAAATCCTTGACATAGGTCCCTTTCGGACGATCTTGTGCCTACACCCAATAAGATATCGAAACCCAACCACCATAGTGCAGATCATGAGATTCCAAGCTTTAATTTGATACCAAGATCATGGGTCTACGACGTGTAGTTTTGGCTGTAGCACTAAATATACCAACACACAACTCTTCTTTTATATATATATATTGATATATTGATTTAATACTTAATATATTTAATTTATTTTAAATATTTTATATGTTAGGAAATATACTTTCTTTCATTGCATTAATTAGGCAATGAGTTTAGAGACCGTGTATAAAAACCATTGAAATCGGTTCATAACACTCCATTTTTAAACTGTATGAATTTAAACTTGCTTTATAAAGTAGTATAGGGTTGTCTTCATGTAGTTTAACGAGTTACAAAAGGTTTGTCCGGTTTGCCTTTTGCCCCTTGACAATCTGTGCATTGATTTTTTTATCACTTTTTCTATGTAAGTTTAGATAGGTTACATAAAAGTGTATTTGAAGTAATTGTTTGGCTGTATCAAAGAGTTTCAACATATAACTCAAAAAGCTAGCTTTGAAGCTAAAACGTATGTGTATGCGAATTTTGTAGACACCTCAAAATGCGAATTCAGACGGTTTGTTGCTTTTGCCAGCATCAGTCAAGCTCATCAATTAATTTCAACGAAACTTCCCAATCCAATAAGCAATTCAGTCGCTCGATTACCTCATTTCCCTAGACTGAGGTAAACGATTCGATTCTCTGTCCATCCTCAACCGATTATCGAACATTTGGACGCTCATTTGGAAAAGTATAAAAATAATATATGTATCAGAATTTCTATATTAGGATCTCTATTATCGGGAGTACCAAATAAGGCGGGTGAGGGAGCGCGCTGCTGGCGAGGTTATTTGGTATTATTTGTTTGAGTAGTTAATCAAATACTTGGTACTCCCGATAATAGGTGAGTTCTTAACCTTCCATAACGAGCCAATAAACGATTAGATGCTCGGTTGAGGCTAAACGGAACCCAAACAAAAACATCGGTCTTGACCGGGCAATAAAGAAAACCGGGTGCACATAGTCATTTCAGCGGCGATTCCTTTTTAAAAATACAAGACATTTTTTCCAAACTCGTCAGCGTCTGACCCCCCTCAGCCATGGGCGACACGTCGGGCGACATCCAGATCTCCTCGGGCCACAGCGCCGTCGACATCCTCAAGATCTCCGCCAACACGGAGTTCCTGCACAGCTTCCTGCGGGTGGACCATGGGGAGGAGTCGGGCTCGGAGAGCGGGGAGGCCAAGGGGAAGAAGCCGCTGAAGAAGAAGCCTACGGAGGCGGAGATGCGCAGAGACACGGAGAGGCGGCCCCGAGACAGACCGCGGAGCCCGAGCACCCCGCCTCCCGCCGGGCCCACCAGCTTCCAGCAGATCAAGCGGGAGCTAATCGCCAAGGCGAAGGCGGAGCGGCAGAAGCTCCTGAAGGCCGGGAAGCGAGGGAAGCGCGACAGAGTGAGGATGGAGGAGATATACACCGATAAGGACAGAGCGGCGGCGGTCAATATGGGCAGTAGGGACATCAAGCACTCGCTGAAGATGAAGAGAAGGCAGGACCGCAGCAAGGCGCTGCAGATACCGGAGGAAGCCGAGCCGGGGACACTGCTGGCTCTGGGTGCTCACGAGCTGCGGGCGGGCGACGTGGACATCGCCATCAGCTTCGTCAACAAGGTAGGCCGGGTCTGTAGATGTAGATGTAGCCAGGACCGCAGCAAGGCGCTGCAGATACCGAAGGAAGCCGAGCCGGGGACGCTGCTGGCTCTGGGTGCTCACGAGCTGCGGGCGGGCGACGTGGACATCGCCATCAGCTTCGTCAAAAAGGTAGGCCGGGTCTGTAGATGTAGATGTAGCCAGGACCACAGCCAGGCGCTGCAGATACCGGAGGAAGCCGAGCCGGGGACGCTGCTGGCTCTGGGTGCTCACGAGCTGCGGGCGGGCGACGTGGACATCGCCATCAGCTTCGTCAACAAGGTAGGCCAGGTCTGTAGATGTAGATGTAGCCAGGACCGCAGCAAGGCGCTGCAGATACCGGAGGAAGCCGAGCTGGGGACGCTGCTGGCTCTGGGTAGCCACGAGCTGCGGGCGGGCGACGTGGACATCGCCATCAGCTTCGTCAACAAGGTAGGCCGGGTCTGTAGATGTAGATGTAGCCAGGACCGCAGCAAGGCGCTGCAGATACCGGAGGAAGCCGAGCCGGGGACGCTGCTGGCTCTGGGTAGCCACGAGCTGCGGGCGGGCGACGTGGACATCGCCATCAGCTTCGTCAACAAGGTAGGCCGGGTCTGTAGATGTAGCCAGGACCGCAGCCAGGCGCTGCAGATACCGGAGGAAGC
Organism: Flexamia atlantica; assembly: GCA_035578135.1. Classification (NCBI taxonomy): domain Eukaryota; kingdom Metazoa; phylum Arthropoda; class Insecta; order Hemiptera; family Cicadellidae; genus Flexamia; species Flexamia atlantica. The sequence goes on from JAQJVK010000004.1 coordinate 46,323,532, forward strand.
CGAGCCAGGGACGCTGCTGGCTCTGGGTGCTCACGAGCTGCGGGCGGGCGACGTGGACATCGCCATCAGCTTCGTCAACAAGGTAGGCCGGGTCTGTAGATGTAGCCAGGACCGCAGCCAGGCGCTGCAGATACCGGAGGAAGCCGAGCCGGGGACGCTGCTGGCTCTGGGTGCTCACGAGCTGCGGGCGGGCGACGTGGACATCGCCATCAGCTTCGTCAACAAGGTAGGCCGGGTCTGTAGATGTAGATGTAGCCAGGACCGCAGCAAGGCGCTGCAGATACCGGAGGAAGCCGAGCCAGGGACGCTGCTGGCTCTGGGTGCTCACGAGCTGCGGGCGGGCGACGTGGACATCGCCATCAGCTTCGTCAACAAGGTAGGCCGGGTCTGTAGATGTAGATGTAGCCAGGACCGCAGCAAGGCGCTGCAGATACCGGAGGAAGCCGAGCCGGGGACGCTGCTGGCTCTGGGTGCTCACGAGCTGCGGGCGGGCGACGTGGACATCGCCATCAGCTTCGTCAACAAGGTAGGCCGGGTCTGTAGATGTAGATGTAGCCAGGACCGCAGCAAGGCGCTGCAGATACCGGAGGAAGCCGAGCCAGGGACGCTGCTGGCTCTGGGTGCTCACGAGCTGCGGGCGGGCGACGTGGACATCGCCATCAGCTTCGTCAACAAGGTAGGCCGGGTCTGTAGATGTAGCCAGGACCGCAGCAAGGCGCTGCAGATACCGGAGGAAGCCGAGCCGGGGACGCTGCTGGCTCTGGGTGCTCACGAGCTGCGGGTGGGCGACGTGGACATCGCCATCAGCTTCGTCAACAAGGTAGGCCGGGTCTGTAGATGTAGATGTAGCCAGGACCGCAGCCAGGCGCTGCAGATACCGGAGGAAGCCAAGCCGGGGACACTGCTGGCTCTGGGTAGCCACGAGCTGCGGGTGAGCGACGTGGACATCGCCATCAGCTTCGTCAACAAGGTAGGCCGGGTCTGTAGATGTAGCCAGGACCGCAGCAAGGCGCTGCAGATACCGGAGAAAGCCGAGCCGGGGACACTGCTGGCTCTGGGTAGCCACGAGCTGCGGGTGGGCGACGTGGACATCGCCATCAGCTTCGTCAACAAGGTAGGCCGGGTCTGTAGATGTAGATGTAGCCAGGACCCCAGCCAGGCGCTGCAGATACCGGAGGAAGCCGAGCCGGGGACGCTGCTGGCTCCGGGTAGCCACGAGCTGCGGGCGGGCGACGTGGACATAGCCATCAGCTTCGTCAACAAGGTAGGCCGGGTCTGTAGATGTAGCCAGGACCGCAGCCAGGCGCTGCAGATACCGGAGGAAGCCGAGCCAGGGACGCTGCTGGCTCTGGGTGCTCACGAGCTGCGGGCGGGCGACGTGGACATCGCCATCAGCTTCGTCAACAAGGTAGGCCGGGTCTGTAGATGTAGATGTAGCCAGGACCGCAGCCAGGCGCTGCAGATACCGGAGGAAGCCGAGCCAGGGACGCTGCTGGCTCTGGGTGCTCACGAGCTGCGGGCGGGCGACGTGGACATCGCCATCAGCTTCGTCAACAAGGTAGGCCGGGTCTGTAGATGTAGATGTAGCCAGGACCCCAGCCAGGCGCTGCAGATACCGGAGGAAGCCGAGCCGGGGACGCTGCTGGCTCTGGGTAGCCACGAGCTGCGGGCGGGCGACGTGGACATAGCCATCAGTTTCGTCAACAAGGTAGGCCGGGTCTGTAGATGTAGCCAGGACCGCAGCCAGGCGCTGCAGATACCGGAGGAAGCCGAGCCGGGGACGCTGCTGGCTCTGGGTGCTCACGAGCTGCGGGCGGGCGACGTGGACATCGCCATCAGCTTCGTCAACAAGGTAGGCCGGGTCTGTAGATGTAGCCAGGACCGCAGCCAGGCGCTGCAGATACCGGAGGAAGCCGAGCCGGGGACGCTGCTGGCTCTGGGTGCTCACGAGCTGCGGGCGGGCGACGTGGACATAGCCATCTGCTTCGTCAACAAGGTAGGCCGGGTCTGTAGATGTAGCCAGGACCGCAGCAAGGCGCTGCAGATACCGGAGGAAGCCGAGCCGGGGACGCTGCTGGCTCTGGGTAGCCACGAGCTGCGGGCGGGCGACGTGGACATAGCTATCAGCTTCGTCAACAAGGTAGGCCGGGTCTGTAGATGTAGCCAGGACCGCAGCCAGGCGCTGCAGATACCGGAGGAAGCCGAGCCGGGGACACTGCTGGCTCTGGGTAGCCACGAGCTGCGGGCGGGCGACGTGGACATCGCCATCAGCTTCGTCAACAAGGTAGGCCGGGTCTGTAGATGTAGCCAGGACCGCAGCAAGGCGCTGCAGATACCGGAGGAAGCCGAGCCGGGGACGCTGCTGGCTCTGGGTAGCCACGAGCTGCGGGCGGGCGACGTGGACATCGCCATCAGCTTCGTCAACAAGGTAGGCCGGGTCTGTAGATGTAGCCAGGACCGCAGCAAGGCGCTGCAGATACCGGAGGAAGCCGAGCCAGGGACGCTTCTGGCTCTGGATGCCCACGAGCTGCGGGCGGGCGACGTGGACATCGCCATCAGCTTCGTCAACAAGGTAGGCCGGGTCTGAAGATGTAGCCAGGACCGCAGCAAGGCGCTGCAGATACCGGAGGAAGCCGAGCCAGGGACGCTGCTGGCTCTGGGTGCTCACGAGCTGCGGGCGGGCGACGTGGACATCGCCATCAGCTTCGTCAACAAGGTAGGCCGGGTCTGTAGATGTAGCCAGGACCGCAGCAAGGCGCTGCAGATACCGGAGGAAGCCGAGCCGGGGACGCTGCTGGCTCTGGGTGCTCACGAGCTGCGGGCGGGCGACGTGGACATCGCCATCAGCTTCGTCAACAAGGTAGGCCGGGTCTGTAGATGTAGATGTAGCCAGGACCGCAGCAAGGCGCTGCAGATACCGGAGGAAGCCGAGCCAGGGACGCTGCTGGCTCTGGGTGCTCACGAGCTGCGGGCGGGCGACGTGGACATCGCCATCAGCTTCGTCAACAAGGTAGGCCGGGTCTGTAGATGTAGCCAGGACCGCAGCAAGGCGCTGCAGATACCGGAGGAAGCCGAGCCGGGAACGCTGCTGGCTCTGGGTGCTCACGAGCTGCGGGTGGGCGACGTGGACATCGCCATCAGCTTCGTCAACAAGGTAGGCCGGGTCTGTAGATGTAGATGTAGCCAGGACCGCAGCCAGGCGCTGCAGATACCGGAGGAAGCCAAGCCGGGGACACTGCTGGCTCTGGGTAGCCACGAGCTGCGGGTGAGCGACGTGGACATCGCCATCAGCTTCGTCAACAAGGTAGGCCGGGTCTGTAGATGTAGCCAGGACCGCAGCAAGGCGCTGCAGATACCGGAGGAAGTCGAGCCGGGGACACTGCTGGCTCTGGGTAGCCACGAGCTGCGGGTGGGCGACGTGGACATCGCCATCAGCTTCGTCAACAAGGTAGGCCGGGTCTGTAGATGTAGATGTAGCCAGGACCCCAGCCAGGCGCTGCAGATACCGGAGGAAGCCGAGCCGGGGACGCTGCTGGCTCCGGGTAGCCACGAGCTGCGGGCGGGCGACGTGGACATAGCCATCAGCTTCGTCAACAAGGTAGGCCGGGTCTGTAGATGTAGCCAGGACCGCAGCCAGGCGCTGCAGATACCGGAGGAAGCCGAGCCAGGGACGCTGCTGGCTCTGGGTGCTCACGAGCTGCGGGCGGGCGACGTGGACATCGCCATCAGCTTCGTCAACAAGGTAGGCCGGGTCTGTAGATGTAGATGTAGCCAGGACCGCAGCCAGGCGCTGCAGATACCGGAGGAAGCCGAGCCAGGGACGCTGCTGGCTCTGGGTGCTCACGAGCTGCGGGCGGGCGACGTGGACATCGCCATCAGCTTCGTCAACAAGGTAGGCCGGGTCTGTAGATGTAGATGTAGCCAGGACCCCAGCCAGGCGCTGCAGATACCGGAGGAAGCCGAGCCGGGGACGCTGCTGGCTCTGGGTAGCCACGAGCTGCGGGCGGGCGACGTGGACATAGCCATCAGCTTCGTCAACAAGGTAGGCCGGGTCTGTAGATGTAGCCAGGACCGCAGCCAGGCGCTGCAGATACCGGAGGAAGCCGAGCCGGGGACGCTGCTGGCTCTGGGTGCTCACGAGCTGCGGGCGGGCGACGTGGACATCGCCATCAGCTTCGTCAACAAGGTAGGCCGGGTCTGTAGATGTAGCCAGGACCGCAGCCAGGCGCTGCAGATACCGGAGGAAGCCGAGCCGGGGACGCTGCTGGCTCTGGGTGCTCACGAGCTGCGGGCGGGCGACGTGGACATAGCCATCTGCTTCGTCAACAAGGTAGGCCGGGTCTGTAGATGTAGCCAGGACCGCAGCAAGGCGCTGCAGATACCGGAGGAAGCCGAGCCGGGGACGCTGCTGGCTCTGGGTAGCCACGAGCTGCGGGCGGGCGACGTGGACATAGCTATCAGCTTCGTCAACAAGGTAGGCCGGGTCTGTAGATGTAGCCAGGACCGCAGCCAGGCGCTGCAGATACCGGAGGAAGCCGAGCCGGGGACACTGCTGGCTCTGGGTAGCCACGAGCTGCGGGCGGGCGACGTGGACATCGCCATCAGCTTCGTCAACAAGGTAGGCCGGGTCTGTAGATGTAGCCAGGACCGCAGCAAGGCGCTGCAGATACCGGAGGAAGCCGAGCCGGGGACGCTGCTGGCTCTGGGTAGCCACGAGCTGCGGGCGGGCGACGTGGACATCGCCATCAGCTTCGTCAACAAGGTAGGCCGGGTCTGTAGATGTAGCCAGGACCGCAGCAAGGCGCTGCAGATACCGGAGGAAGCCGAGCCAGGGACGCTTCTGGCTCTGGATGCCCACGAGCTGCGGGCGGGCGACGTGGACATCGCCATCAGCTTCGTCAACAAGGTAGGCCGGGTCTGAAGATGTAGCCAGGACCGCAGCAAGGCGCTGCAGATACCGGAGGAAGCCGAGCCAGGGACGCTGCTGGCTCTGGGTGCTCACGAGCTGCGGGCGGGCGACGTGGACATCGCCATCAGCTTCGTCAACAAGGTAGGCCGGGTCTGTAGATGTAGCCAGGACCGCAGCAAGGCGCTGCAGATACCGGAGGAAGCCGAGCTGGGGACGCTGCTGGCTCTGGGTAGCCACGAGCTGCGGGCGGGCGACGTGGACATCGCCATCAGCTTCGTCAACAAGGTAGGCCGGGTCTGTAGATGTAGCCAGGACCGCAGCAAGGCGCTGCAGATACCGGAGGAAGGCGAGCCGGGGACTCTGCTGGCTCTGGGTAGCCACGAGCTGCGGGCGGGCGACGTGGACATAGCCATCAGCTTCGTCAACAAGGTAGGCCGGGTCTGTAGATGTAGATGTAGCCAGGACCGCAGCAAGGCGCTGCAGATACCGGAGGAAGCCGAGCCAGGGACGCTGCTGGCTCTGGGTGCTCACGAGCTGCGGGCGGGCGACGTGGACATCGCCATCAGCTTCGTCAACAAGGTAGGCCGGGTCTGTAGATGTAGATGTAGCCAGGACCGCAGCAAGGCGCTGCAGATACCGGAGGAAGCCGAGCCGGGGACGCTGCTGGCTCTGGGTGCTCACGAGCTGCGGGCGGGCGACGTGGACATCGCCATCAGCTTCGTCAACAAGGTAGGCCGGGTCTGTAGATGTAGATGTAGCCAGGACCGCAGCCAGGCACTGCAGATACCGGAGGAAGCCGAGCCGGGGACACTGCTGGCTCTGGGTGCTCACGAGCTGCGGGCGGGCGACGTGGACATCGCCATCAGCTTCGTCAACAAGGTAGGCCGGGTCTGTAGATGTAGATGTAGCCAGGACCGCAGCAAGGCGCTGCAGATACCGGAGGAAGCCAAGCCGGGGACACTGCTGGCTCTGGGTAGCCACGAGCTGCGGGTGAGCGACGTGGACATCGCCATCAGCCTCGTCAACAAGGTAGGCCGGGTCTGTAGATGTAGATGTAGCCAGGACCGCAGCAAGGCGCTGCAGATACCGGAGGAAGCCGAGCCGGGGACGCTGCTGGCTCTGGGTGCTCACGAGCTGCGGGTGGGCGACGTGGACATCGCCATCAGCTTCGTCAATAAGGTGAGGACCGAGGTATGTAAAGAAAGAAGAGAAGAGAATAACAGCACTCAGGTTATCTCAGTCATAAATGTAAAAAAATCGTGTATCCTCTGTAGAACGGAAACCCAACCTCCAGCTTGGAAAATTATTAATTTTTACCAACCAGACGAAGCACGTTTCTGATACATCGTTTGAAGCTTTATTTACCCAGACTAATAGAGCTTGCTTAGAACAGCATGTTGGGTCTACGATTGACGTCACAAGCTTTATTGAGTCCACAAGCAATAGGCAACATGACAGTATAATAATGTTATTATACTCATCTCTTCTAATCTACAGACCTTGGGTGAGGACTGAGAGTTGACGTGTACTGTAATCCGGATACTTGGAGGTCAGTAAATCTGGATGGTTAGGTGATGGCTTGTGGATGCAGTATTCCCTACTGGGGATTAACGTCGCTGGTAAATACTGTTAGAAACTGACTAGTTTAAAACATAAATAAAGAGTTTCGCACAGTGGATAACACAAATTTTATTAATATAACACACAGAACAATATTGGAGAATTTTACTTAAATAACAACTAACTGTATGTTCCTTCATCTTTCCACATATCACAACATCAATCCATTTCAAATGTTACATTGTTAGTAATTAAGTTATAGAAACATATTTTTACAGGATTACCAACATTGCAGTAAACAAATAATTAACAATTATAAAGTGAAATATATATAAAAATTATTCTCAACATCTTCCCCTAATTTTTATTATATATTTCAGTAAAATAAATTCTATATACAAAACTGTTTCACCTGTCTAGATCCTTTATAAATCTACCTAAACTCTTAACAACAATAACAAAGTTTTTTTTAACCCTTACTATGATTTATTTTCTGTCAGATCTAGATACAGTATAAAGTAACACTTTACCAATGAACCAAATGCTTTCTCTCAACTGTCTTTCTTCTTCTTCGCATTGCTTCACTAGTATCAATTTGTTGTCCTCTATTTGCTTCGTCAAGTTCATCCGATATTCCCTCGCCTCTTTCTTTTTCTTCCTCTTCTGTTCTTCCTCTAATTTCAAATTTTCTAGCCGCAAAAGTTCAGCCAGTCTTGCCTCTTCAAGCTTTTTTCTCTTTTTTCTCTGTTTGGCTTTAATTTGTAAACAGCGCTCTCTCAAGACAGTCTTTTTCAGTTTCGGAGCAGCTTCGCATTTCTTGACTTCAGCTTCGTGCTTCTTTGCTTCGATCTTAGCGATTTCTCTCTGCTTGAGTTCATCAGCCTCTTCCTCTCGTCTCCTCTGTTGCTCAGCCACCTTCTCTGCGTGATTTTTGAACAACTCCGCTGATTTTTGAACAACAAAGATGAGATTTATTGTCTTGATCTTTTTCTGATTCCTTTTTCAACTCCTGTTGTATCAGCTGACAGAACACATCGTTGAGAATATTTTCTAGAGCTTTTCTTCGCTCATGAAGCTCCATGGCCTGTCTGTTCACAGCCTCCATTTCCTCAAACAGCTTTTGTTTTTTCAGTTCTTTTTCTCTTTTTTCTAATTCCTCTTCCTGAAACAGTTTCTCTCTCTCCTTTTCTAAATATGCTCGCTCTTCCATTTTGAGTCGTTCTTTTTCTTCTTTATACAGTTGAAGACCCTTAATTTTATTATGAAGAATTTTATTGATTTCCTCCATTTTAACTTTCTTTTTACGTGCTTCTTCATACGATAGCATTACGAAGTCGTTGTATTTTTCAGGTATTTTAATTTGTCTCCTTGGACGGCTATCGACGTCAGTATGTTCTACTCTTCGTGCGTCTTCAACATTTTCACATTCGTTATTGTCTTCATTATTCTCTTCCACTGCAACTTCTTTCGATTGTTCATCTTGGTCGTCTTGTGTTGTGCTCTCACTTATCTCTTCTTCTTCTTTACTCATTGGACTACTTGTTATCTCCTCGCCAGATTTTATAACCTTACTGTTATCTTCAATAAATTTTACATCCCGAGATATCTTTATTTTTTTAGATAAATCATCCCATAATCTATAACCATTAGGCGAATAACCTACAAAAGTAAACTCCTCACTCCTACAATCAAGTTTTGTTAGATAAGGCTTCGTTACTTTTGCGTAGACTTTGCTGCCAAATATTCTTACTCTAGAAAGATCAGGTTTTTGTCCAAACCATTTCTCAGCAGGTGTTACTTCAACAGCTTCTGTTGGACTTCTGTTTAATATATATGCAGCTGTCCGTACTGCTTCACCCCACATTTGTTTGTTAAGGTTTGAGTCTAGCAACATCGCTCTAGTCTTGTCGAGCAAAGTTCTATTCATTCTTTCTGCTTTGCCATTCAGTTGAGGTGAATACGGGACAGTGTAGTCTAAAACTATACCCTTGCTTTTACACCACTCTTGGAGATTTTTAGAGGAATATTCTCCTTCATTATCACATCTCAATTTGTGAATTTTTAAATTCCACTTAGCTTCTACTTCTGATGTGTAATATTTTACCGCGTCCCAAACTTCATATTTTCCTTTTAACAGATAAACTGTGGTGAAATTAGTGTAATCATCTATAAAAGTGATAAAATACTTCTTGTTGTCGTGAGTTGAAGGATTTACTGGACCGCAGACATCTGTATGTATAATTTCCAATGGCCTCGTTGCTCTAGCCCTTACATGATTGAAAGGTGTCCTAGTTTGCTTAGCTTTTATACAAATTTCACAAGTTACATCACACTTATTTAGACCATTTAAATTCCCATTCTTTATTTTAATACCCTCTGACATTGACATTAGCTTATGCAAATTCCCATAGCTAATGTGACCTAATCTTCTATGCCATAGCTGTACTTCCCCATCAACATCTATTTCACTTTCTGATAGTTGTGCATTTGATTTTACTCTGGAGTTATTTACATCAAAAAGTTGAACAGTATACAACCCGTTCTCCCTCAAATTTCCCTCTAAAACCTTTTCCCCAGACTTTGATACTATTACTGAGTCACCATAGAATAAAACTTCCCCACCATTCTTTGTTATTGTTGGTACAGAAAGTAAATTTTTACTAAGGTTTTCAACATACAATGCATTATTTAAAGTGCAATTTTCAGATTTTACAGAACCTTTCTTACTAGATACCATAAACTCATTTTTCTTTGCTACAGCTATTTCTGAACAAACATTAGTAACATTAGTCAATAACTCTTCACAATTTGTCATGTGAGAAGAAGAACCAGAATCTACAATCCATTCTGAAGTTGAACTTACTTTAGCCCTACCAGTACCACAACTCAACAAAGACACTTCTTCCCCATAATTTGAATTAGACCTACCTACATTCTTATTTTTCCTAAAATAACAATCTTTTTCTAGATGGTTATTTTTCTTACATATAGTACAACTTACTTTAGGTTTTTGGTTTTTATTCAAACTTTCTGTCTTATTACAAGAGTTAGCTAGATGACCTAACCCATTACATTTAAAGCATCTCAAAGATCTACTTATAAGCTTATTACTAAATGCATTTTGACTAGATCTAGGCTTACTTGAGGTTTTACAATACTTTGCCTTGTGTCCTGGATTTTTACAGTTGTAACAAACAACATTAAAAGCTAAGTTTCTGTCTTCTCCTGCAGCATTTTCACTCCTTGCTTCTTCCGCTAGAAGTCGGGCTGTTAGATTCGTCAAAGTCTTTTCAGTTGAAGGCATCGATTCCCAGGCAGTCACAAAATGTTTTAAATGTTCAGGAAGAGTTACAAGGATTTTAGTCATTATCATTTTTTCATCCACTTCTTGTTTTAGTCTGTTTAGCCTGTGGGCTAAGTTTTCAATTTTACTTACATGTGTAGTTAGATCGGTATTGGCAACATATTTAAGATTAAAAAATTCTCGAAGAAGATTATATTTCTGTTGTTCAGAGCCTGTTTCGTAAATACCACACAGTTTATCGTACATTTCCTTAGCACTATTACAGTTCATCACATGTAACATCGGTCCTTTGTCAATGGAACTTATAATGTACTTTTGGGCTTTTGCGTCTCTCTTCTCCCAGTCAGCAATTTTTTTACTGTCCTCTAAATCTTCACGTTTTACGCTGCCATTCAATATCTCCATCAAATCACTACTTTTAAACACAATATTAATCTGGAATTTCCAAATCTGAAATGTCTCTATGTCTTTAAGTTTTTCTACAAAATCCATATCACTGCTTGACGCCATATTCTTATCACCTTTGTTTTACACGTTTTTACGTTTAGTCTACTAAACACGATTTTTACTTTTTACTTTCAGGTTTGGGATTGGGCCCATAACCTGTTAGAAACTGACTAGTTTAAAACATAAATAAAGAGTTTCGCACAGTGGATAACACAAATTTTATTAATATAACACACAGAACAATATTGGAGAATTTTACTTAAATAACAACTAACTGTATGTTCCTTCATCTTTCCACATATCACAACATCAATCCATTTCAAATGTTACATTGTTAGTAATTAATTTATAGAAACATATTTTTACAGGATTACCAACATTGCAGTAAACAAATAATTAACAATTATAAAGTGAAATATATATAAAAATTATTCTCAACAAATACAACGTTCATTCATAAGACCAACCTCATAACTAGATTAGTTCGTAACTAATTGGTAAAATTGTTGTTCGGATCCCACACGTTAAACTCTTGGACCCTTAGTTGCCTTTGGCGGTTGGGCTGTTAATCAACAGTACTGTTTCAGGGATATGTCGGCCTTAGTCGGTAGCAAGATTACAAGATCGTGCCACAATCATTCTACACTCATCTTACAATTATTCGCCTTAAAATACTCCTAAGTCGCCGCCTTATATGGTAATGTAATGTAATGAAATGAATGTAAAGTCGTTTTTTTAGAATTAGACCAAAAGGGGGGTAAGGGTTGATCAGGGTTCGTCATCGAACGAAATAAGCCAAAATTTTGATAATAGTGACCAACATTTTGAATCAGAGGTGCAAAGGTTCTTCCACTCGGTAAGTCGACTGCAGTTGTGGGCAAGGTTTGCTAAACAAGGAAGGTCAACTGTGGTTCAAGTCACCGCGACACTCTTCGTTGCACATCGTAGGGTGCATATCTTGCTATGATAAATAAACTATAAAAAAATTATTACGTTTCGTTGCAAGGAGAGGTGGACTGTAGAAATATGCAAGGGTTAAACATATAAATGAAGTCCAAGCAGGCCCGTGCTGGGTACATCGAAAGGGCGGGGGACAAGTATGACGAGGGCGCCAGGCAGAGGCCTGCCTACAGTATATATTATCCTTGGAGGACACCATCGATATACACTACATATCTATGGAGGGCACCCACCACAGGGGGGTCTGGGGGTTCTCCCCCGGGGAAATTTTAGAACATAAGACCAACAAACTCACGTTTTTATGCAATTCAGAGTCATAAAAACGAACTGTGCTACTCCAGAAATCCTAACAAAGCATTGTGACCCCTGGTCGCATTCTAGGAAATTCATATTTCCCAGGGTTTTTAATAAAATTCCCTGATTTTGTTTATTATTAACAAAATAAATAGGATATTTATTTTTTCCAAATTATCCGTTTTTTACCCACTATGAGTAAATCCGACGTAATAAAAACAAAATTAAGGTAGCAAATTAAATTATTCAATATAGATATACAATATCGTTTTAAAATTATGTTTCGATGTTCTAAACTACGTACGAATATCCAATTTCAATCAGGGTAAAGTTTCTACTAACCTTCATAAAGCCTATATAAAACTGCTTAAAGAAATTACCATAAGACATATAAGAGGACTTGATCAAATCATGGATGTAAGTATTTATAGCAGACAACATACGCTAGTGATTGCTAATAGACCCACCACTAATTTTCATACGTTGACAAAACTTACAAAAATACAATACACTTGTTAACGAAAAATGCTCTGCAAAATCCCCGAGCAGCCTAAAAAATACCCGAAAACCGGATAAATACCCGGTTTTTTCAACAATGGTGTTGCGTGATGCAGGCAAGTGCCCCAACCTTAACACAGCAAACAGTTTGTTTAGTGGCAAAGAAAAACGTGGTTTCTTTTGACAAAATGACTATTTGAATATGCCGGCATTCTAAATAAAAAATCTGGATTTTCTGAGTTTTTATAACAAAAAAATCAAAAATTAAATTTTTGTTGGTGTCAAGAGGGCGCCGGTTATACCTTTAAGGGGAGGGCGCTGGGGGACACGTCCCCCTGTCCCCCCGGGCCAGCACGGGCCTGAGTCCAAGTGAATCCTTGCTTGGAATGTGCCCTAAGTTGGCACACTCTGTCGTCATCTCTTGAGGTAAGATTAATTGCTCCTGCTGAATGTTCGAGTCTATATAAGCCCACTTCGCGGGCGACATTCTCCGATGGATGATGATGCCACTGGACGTCATATACTTCTGATCATATCCTTGTCTGATACATCCTCGCCTCTCTAGGAGTATTAGGTTTTTCGTATAAGATATGTAAAAGTAACTGATTTCCAAAGTAACTGTGATTCTAATTGTAATACATCTTTGCGTTTATTTATTCTACACTCCACACCGATATAATGAATTTGACTTTCTGTTTTTAGCGAATTTCCCCTTATAGGGAAGTAGCTATTACCGTAGGCGGCATGGTAAGACTTAAGCACGGGACCACCCTAACTTTTCATTTTGATGCCCCCAGACCCCAAAAACACCGTTTGTTCATTTTCATATATATATATACCTGTCCGTAGGCGCGATAACTTTTGTAAAAAAGGTCCGATCACGATGAAATTTGGTACATACGTCTAGAGTGACATTTATTACTTCGAGTTCGAAAACCAGCGCGATAAGTTAACTCTAAGGAGGTTTTTTGACAAAATAAAATTTATTTTTAGGATTTAATATATTTATATTATTTTTTTGTAAATTTAAGTGTCAAAATTGAATTCAGCTTAAAAAAATAAACAATATAGCATTTTGAATGATTACTCTACATCAATCGGTTACTGAGATATTGGATCTGCTAAATGCAGTACATTATCCCCTGAAGGGACATGAACTATCCAAATTCTGGTATAAATACCTAAGTTTTTCATCGAATTCCCCAAAAATGGGATTAAAAAAATTATATTACAAACCAGATGATTGAATTTAATTTGTTCATGTGATGATTGATTTGTTTTTTATTCCTTGGATCTCAATAGATTGATAACATGTTTGCTGACTTTTATGTACTATAACAAGTATACATTTATTAAAAATTATTAGAATATAAATAATTATTAAGAAATAAGAACATGAATGATAAAATTTACTTTATTTAAATTAATATTTAAACAAAATAATTAAATATTCAAAACAACAACTTCCCTAATTAATGTAGAATATGCCCACATATAAAAAATTAATCCTTTAGAAATTAACTGAGTATGCAAGTTTGCTGCAACAAGCTTTTTTAAATTTTAAGATGAATCATATGTTTGGATTTAATTTTTTGATATGATTATTTTATTTTTTTTTATTTTGACTGATTTTAGATCATTGATTGTATGTTTGCTTACATTTTTATACTATAAAAAAATACACTTACAAAAAATATTAGACTAATAATTATAAGAATAACAAAAAGCATATTACTGGAGTGGATACTGAAGTGATTCCCATAATCATTTCCTTTATATCGAAAGCTCTTCAATTATCATTTAATATACTTTTTGCAATAATTACATAAGGTGTTTGAAAAATTTTCTCTGACATAATTTAAATAAGCTCCCGTATAAAAAATAATTCTTTAGAAATTCGCTGAGTACGCAGGTTTGCTGCGATGGGGGTATTTTTTTCATAGCTTGCGTTAACAAAATAAATGTGTTAAATTTTCCTAATATGATTTAAAACTAATCTGAAAGTTGTCTCATGTAATACAATTTTTAGCTAATTCAAGGCGGTCGGCGGGCATGAGATATTACATTTTGCATATGTATATTAAGTATTACGAATATTTAATATTATACAATTATTATTATTTGTAACAAAATAAAAATAATTATTATGAGTATTTTTAAAAATAAGTCTATTTTGTATCATTGTGATTGTTTCAAAACCAGTATAGTAATAGTTTTGGGAAAAAATTATTTTTTTTAGTATAAAAACTGTAGCAGAAATAAATAAACAAGTAATTTCGTACAATTTATTAAATCTTGGTGTCAATTTGAATGTTTTTTCAACCGACATAAATGTAATTTCAACAGTTTTCAACTGTTTAAGGCTCAATTTTTAGCCATAGCTTCTCAAAACTGCAAACCAAATATGAAACCTAATACAGATATTAGGTTTTTTCAACTAATATTTCTTTGTAACTAATACGGAAGTAAGTAATATCACAAAATATCTAATATGGCACATCCGTACTCGCCTCTGTCGCAGGCGCTGGAGCTGTGCTCGACCGACAAGAACGCCCTGGTGGCGCGCAGCAAGTGCTACCTGCTCCTCGGCGAGCCCAACCTCGCACTCAAGGACGCCGAGACCGCGCTGGCCAGCGACAAGAACTTCGTCAAGGGTGGGTTCTAAATTATATTAAACTTTTTAAAATAAATCTTAATATGTAATCACATATTCCATTCCTTCCATTAAAATGTTGAGAGATGAACAAAAGTTAAAGAAAAATGTATTTGAGAGAACATATTGTGCTGTTCAGACAAGTGATAACCAAATTATTAGCACTACTTTGACCATTTGTTGATAAATCATGTTTTTAATACAATAATTTTTTACTGAAAGTTATATAATGATGTTCTAAAATTAAAACAGCGGTTCGTAAAACAAAAAAGGTATTCTGTAGAAGGCAGGAAGGTCCTGTAATAAGGCTTTCATATTGTCCATCCTAAACTGATTCAATCTCGGCCGTATGTTATAGCGGTTTATTTTTACTCCATTCCTATTCCGGTTAGATTACGAAGACAGTACTGCATCGCGGGCTGAACGATGGTACTACCCCATGAGCAACTTCGAGCATGTGCTCATGCGTTGCATGTAACAACGCTTTATAATGTCAACAGGTATTCTTCAGAAGGTAGAGGCTCTATACCACTTGGGTAACTTCAAGCACGCGCTCATGTACTACACAGGACCTGCCATAATGTAACAACGCTTTATAATGCCAACAGGTATTCTTCAGAAGGCGGAGGCCCTTTACCACCTCGGCAACTTCGAGCACGCGCTCATGTACTACCACCGGGGTCTCCGTATCCGCCATGAGATGCAGGAGTTCCGATTGGGCGTGCAGAAATCCCAGGAAGCCATCGAGAACACTATCGGAAGTAAGCCTTGCAGCTTGGAATATTCAAATAAAAGCTTGAAAAATCATTAAGATTAAGCTGATTAAGCATTGAGGCTTATACATGTAATTGATGCTGCAAACGTAACTTTCATTGAAGAACAAGTCCATATTCAATTATTTTTTTTGTACAATAATCAATTGTGAACAGAAAATACACACCCTCTTAGAGGATCCCCTCTACTCCAAATTTTATTTCATCTTACAAGAGCGTTTGTAACTCTTTCCTAGGTGAGATCACTCCAAATTTGAACAGGAAAGACACTCCAAAGTTTGAAAGGAATTATTAATTTTTTTCGTCCCCGAGGAGCCAGGAAATATTTTCCTGCGCCTCACGGATAATAAGGTCTTCGCACATCATACAATTCGGCACAATCAGGTCCTTGCACCTCACAAAATCCATTTCCAACGTTCAACCCGATTTCGTGATTTTTGGGTAGAAACAAAGTCGGCTCCTTGGCGAAGCAAACGTTCTTCTCGGTTCCGGTTCCGGGATACGTAGATGCCTGGCTCGAAAGAAACAGACTTTCAGTTTTCTCGAAGGGCTTCTAGTAATTTCTGAATTCTCTGTTAATTGCAGACAAGGTGGGCTCGCGGCTGACCCTGCCGCCGTATCTACAGGAGCAGCTGCGGTCTCACAGTCACAGCAAGGTCAGTCAAACCATTGATTATAAAGAAAAAATAGATGGTCCAAGCAATGTTGAATTTTGAAGCCAAACAATTTGATCATATGTCACAAAAATTAGCATATTCTGGAAGAGAGTCTTGGTATTAAAGAAATAGTTGTGTGTGCATCTAGGGACTAAAGTGCAACATTTCCTCCGCGAGAGAAACTGTTGTCCCCCGACTGCGGAGCCGAGGGCAACAATTTTTCCGAGGAAAAGCACTTACGGTCAAATTATTTGACTCGCTCTGTATGGCAGGTGTCGAGCGCGGGGCCGGGCAGCGAGCGCGGCAAGAGCGCCATCCGCGTGGACGAGATCATCCAGAACACGGGCAGCAGCAAGAAGGCCGACAAACTGCTGCTGGGGGAACTCAACGTCGACAAGGAGTATCTGGAGGAGCTGCTGCAGCACCCAGGTCTGTGTCGTCTAGAAAGTTCGCTGAATTACCGAATTACCCTAAATGTTGTTTGGAAGGGGTAGCGGATTTGTACCCCCCGGATTTGTACCTCCCACAAAAATCGCTACGTCATTTTGACGTCACAGGAGGCGGGGCCTAAATCGCTCGAGAAACAGCCCGCGACTGAAAATGCCCCCCCCCCCCAATACATTATTAAATCATCAACACCTAAATGGTTTGCAATTAATTATTTCCCTTAAGTCTGACCCCGGAATCGTACCCCCCCGGATTTGTACCCCCCGTGGTCTTATTATTAAGTCCGACCCCGGATTTGTACCCCCCGTCGCCAAATCCTCAAGTCCTACCCCGGATTTAACCCCCTATGGTCAGAACCTTAAGTACGACCCCGGAATTGTACCCCCAGGATTTGTACCCCCGTCGCCGAATCTTCAAGTACTACCCCGGATTTGTACCCCCCGTCACCAAATCTTCAAGTACTACACCGGATTCGTACCCCCCGGATTCGTACCCCCCGATCGTGCCCAGAACAAAATTTGAAGTTGCCTGACCTACAATTTGTTTTGTCCTCCTTTCACATCCCAGGACGCTAGACGTAGCCCGGAACCGTTTTACACATTACTTCAGCCTAGGCCTAGTGGGTCACGGCATTATCACATAGCCCTGGCCTACAATAATACCATGCCATTCTTTATTGGGTTGAGGGAACACAAAACAGTTCAACTAACGATTTAAAGTTGAACATTTAGAAAACAATAATTTCTCAGTTTAGACCAACTACGTACGGGAGATGAAGGGAAAATCCTGTACAGATTTGAATTGACTAAATCGCAGTATGTTCACCAGTCAAAATTAAAATCTTTTGCTTACGGTTGACATAATTAATTGATTCAATGTCTCACCATCTACGTAATAAAGTATTTATGACCGGTATATAGCAGAAAATAATAAATTTTAAACAGACGATTTTTTCAGTAATTTTCAAACCATGATTTAATCAACATTTTAAATGTTCCCAGACATAAAATGCCTGCATAAAGAAATGGCCAACAACCCGATACAGAAGTACGCGGAGGAAGGCGTCGCTTTCATCAAGAACCGGCAGGAGTTCTGGCGACAACAGCGCTGCGACAACTCCGGTGGCGCCACCAAGCGGCGGAGACCTTCCAAGAAAAGCGTCAAGTCCAACGACACGACCAAACAATCATAAGATTTCAAATAAACTTCGTGAACAACAGTCAACAGTTAAACAGTAAAGTTGTGTACTGTACTGTATTGCAAATTGTATTTAAGGGTATTTTCCCCTATGTTTCTTCCATTCAGTTCGTATTCCAATGTAAAGTAATTTATAGGCACGACAGCCTTTTAATCACAAAATATAGTATAAGGATTTTCACAAATATAAGGATTTTCACAAATTATGTTGATCATGAGTTGTACATAGCTAGTAATTTATGGAAATCAAGTTTCAGAAGGTAATAAAGAATTAAGAAAAAACTATAACTTGGTCGTATTTTTCCTTTGTCTATATTTTTCAAACCTCACTCCCATCACAACCTGGAAACTCTGCTTTTATCTACGAATTTCAATTTTTTAATTTGCTTACAAGACTAAAAGCAAAGTTGTTTGTTTTACAACAGAAGTAAATAATTTGTCCAGAATAATTAGTGACAACTTATTGTTTCCTACAGTAGTTGTTTAATTATGTTCTTGTTCTTGATTGGTAGGGGGATTAAAAAATGAGTTTACTTATAGAGGCTTGCTGCTCAAAATGTCATTGATGTTATATATTTTTGACCTGCTAAATAATGGGTTTAGGTTGGTTCAACTTGCTGCAAGACTCCAAATATTATCACAAACTTTAGTTTATTTTAAGTGATTTTTGCTGGTCAAACTCTAAAAAAACACTTTCAGTGAGCTCATGTCACGATGCGGGACTGAAGCTGCGTTTACACTAAACAACTTGTTTCGTAAACTTTTGTTTTATAAAACATGATTAATACAACTTTTGTTTTAAAAAGTTGTTGAACATAAATTACAAAAATGTGTATACATAAATTTGTATACGGAATGTAAATTTAAAAAACACAAATTTCCTTTTATCTTTCCGAAATGGCTCGAGAAACCAGCAACCTATCCTAAAACACTATTTTTTTCAAAACACGCTTGATGTACATACAGCTTTGTTTGATAATTTCATTGCAATCTTAAACATGTTCACCAATTACAAATTTGTTTGTACAACCAAAGTTTATCAAACAAGTTGTATATGGATTCAAATTATTTTTTGACTAGAAATTCTGTTTTACCGGCCTAGATACTCTAAATCAAATATTTTACCAACAATAAACTTCCTATTGACTTGTAACTCCCAAACCTCAAAATATAAGCAGGCTACGGAGCCTGCTTATATTTATGAACGGAGGCAGGCTACGGAGCCTGTTTTATCCGTGAATCTCGGATAATACGGATTATCCGAGATTCTCGGTATCCGAGGCAGTCTCGGTCCCGACGACCTCAAATAATCGGGAGTGTACTGTAGAGTGAACGCAGCTTGAGAATGGCAAGTACCACTCTGACTCCTCCAGAATCGGCAGTACAAACCCAGGGCCATCGATGTTTCTCCCTGGTACATGGTACTACTAGCCATGTTACTTGATACTTATAAATATACAGTATATTTCACGAAAACTGTCACCGTCTCACCTCACTCCCTTCTTGAAAAGACCTGACTGTTATTACCACCACATCACGATAAATGTCCATATTTTAAAATAGTTAACAGTTCATTGAACTTCATTAGGAAAAGCGAATAAGGTTGTATCCTATATTTTTGTAAATCCATAAAAAATGAGCGACAGGGAGAAACTGCTATGCGGGTTGTATTGTATCGCCTTCAGCCCCCACACTCTTGAACTCTCTGCAATGATAATTGGGCAAACTCGAAAACTAAATTATTTACTAACAGCTTGAAAACAGATCTCTTACAGTTTACTTTGAAAAATGACATAATTAGGAAAACGAAACGACTCACTGTCTGCATAATATACAGCCAACAAACATGTTTTCCAGAATCTATTATACCGTTACCGACAAAAGCTTTAAAGCTTAGGTTAGGAGTGAACTTCACTTTAATTCGTGATAGTGGGAAAAGGGAAATGTTTAATCCGATGTTATCAATGGGATTACTTCCGTTTACCGGAAGTTTTGGATGACTGTTTATGAAAGATTCAGCGAGAAGTTGGCCAATGCGCTACATTCCTACCGCTGGACTGTCGCCCCAGGCTCGGGGTGAGCGGGGAGGGGTGAGGGGTGTATTTAAGCCGAGGGTAGTGTGCCCGCCCCCTCAGTCACCAGCCTACTTGCAGCATGGCGGTTCTGACACAGGTTTGTACTCCATTCTTTACTAAATCAAGTAACGAAGTTCTGAAAAATTTTGTAAAATCCTTGCTAGCGCTTACAATAAAGTGCTCCTAAATATTGCTAAAAATTATAAACAACGGATTATTTCTTTAGAAGACATTTTTAGGTAGGTTATTATTATTTGAAAATTATTTGGCTCCTACCCACCCATAATATATAATACATAAACGTGGGTGTAAATATATTCTGGTGTAAATTTACTGTGTTTTGTTCGTGTGTTTTTTATGTGTTAAAACAAGAGGATTTAGGCTGTTCTCAAATCTTCGTAAAAATTGAACAAACACCATATCCCTCAAGGTGGGTAGGAGTCCAATAATTTTCAAAAAAATAACGATTAAGCCTACTAACTTTAAATTTTAGCCTAATTTGAGAGAGAGTTAGATTTTGAGTAAGTTTAAGACTAGGTAATACCTTCAGTTTTAATATAAAAACTAAGTTTGTAAAGATAAATATGTTTGGGTAAAAGACAAATAGTTACATGGTTTAAATACCTTCTTTTAGGTAATCCTTGTATTGAAGGGCTACTAGCAACTAGTTTCGCCTAATTATGTAGGCTTCATCAGAATTCTCAGATTTTAATATTTTTCTTCATAAAATAACGTCATACGCAACCCATTTGAAAGAAAAAAAATCTAAAAAACAAAACGTATACACGACGACGTGCATTAACATAAAAAAACGGTCGACTTAAAAAAAAAACTATCGAAGGCATACGAAATCCCGGCGGAAGTTGGAACCAGACTGGAAGATATTTAAACCATTAATATTTTACAGCATCCCGGAGGTCACACTAATAGGAATAAATTAAATAAATGGGACCTCTATAAATGTTGCTTTACACGTTAATACTCCAAATAATTGAGCCAATTAATTCATCCGTGATTTAAAAAGGCAGATTTTTAAACAAAGTGTAGATTCTCATATGCAACGATCCTTTGCATACCAACTAATAAAATTCGATCTAATTTTCTCCGTATGAACAGATCGATGTGTGTGAAATTAAAGAAAGGCCCCCTATTGCGATTGTTGGTCAGTCAGCGGCGCCGCTCAGCCGCCAAATGTTAAAGGGGCTCAAACGAAACTTGGACGAAAAATACAATTAATACTTGAAAACTCTTAACCTTCGCGACGGTACCTGTGATTGAATTTTCATTTCAACCGGAGACGCTGAAAAACAACGCGTAAAACGTAGTTTTGGGACTAATTACGTATGGTACGAGTCAAATAACGTGGCCTAGGCCTTCCGCAATAAGCCCAATGCTAAGATTAACTTTAGTCTCATGAACAGAATGGGTCAAATGATTTGTTCCGGACTATAGTCGAATAGTGAAGGCGAGTAGAGCGCCGTGGCGGCCCCCAACCCCTTTCTAAATCATAAATCAACTGCTTTAAATACACTTTCTATAATACTGAAGGTTTTGTTGAATTGAATAAACGCTTTCTCGAGGTATTTTGATGAATAAAATACTAATCCGTGATCAGAGTGTGAAGTGTATGGGAGTAATTTTTCATGATCCCCTTTTAACACGTTATATTTTAGTACACTGATACATTTTTGCAGTGTATGTTTAAATTATGGACGAAAAATAAGAAAAGAACACAAACACAAAATACCCCCGTTGCAGCAGACCTGCATACTCAGCGAATTTCAAATGCAAAACAACATATTTCAATCCAACATAGCGAGATTTGACATGTTTTGGTAAGCTCCATAAGAATAACATGGGGAATGAGTATGCAGGTTTGCTGCTACGGGTATATTAAAACTGGGTGGTTTTAATTCAATATTTAGTAGATATGAACTAGAAAAAGCCATTTACCAAGTTTCATCAAGATATGTTGAGAAATAACCGCGAGGTAGAATTTTACTTATTTCCCATAAGGTTAACATTGGGACAACGTACTGTGTTTACCACTTTCAATATCTCGCTAACCATTGGACATAGAACAGTGATTCAAGATACTAAATTGTTTGTTTTTTTGAGCTGAATTCAATGGTGCCAACCAAAATTCGATAAATTTTATTTTCCTATGTAAAAAACCCAAAAAACCCATTTTGGGGGGGGGGGGGTTTATCCCCCTTTACCCCCCCTTCCGGTGGTCCGATCGGGCTGGTTTACGAACTCGTCCGAGGGATTACCACTTTACATGTCTATACCAAATTTCATTAAGATCGGACCATTTTTGCGGTCGCTATCGTGCTCACAGACACATATATATATATATATATATAGATATATATATATATATAGATATATATATATATATATATAAATTCGAACGAATAGTGTTTTCTGCTTCTGGTGGCCCCAAAACGAAAAGTTATCATGGTCCCGGGCTTAAGTCTTACCATGAGACCTACGGTAATAGCTTCTTCCCTATAGAGGAAATTCGCTAAAACCAAATGAATAAACGTTATTAAAACAATATTCGTATATATTAGTATTTCTTTTATATTTTGTTAGTTCATTTTAATTTTTTTATTTAAGTTTGTAAATACGAACATTAAATTTATTCGCAAATGTTTATACAAGTTTTATCCTTAATCATTCACAATCAACAATTTGTTTTTATGCCTAATTAAATGAAATGAAATGAAATTCGTTCATTCCACATAAATAAGAATACATGCATACAATATATCAATAAAAACAGTTTATGGAATTAGTTCTCCACATGAGCAAACGCTTGTGTGTGGAGAACGAGACATTAGTCATAACTAGAGGCGGAATTACTTAATAATAATAAAAATTCAGTAAAGTATTTTAAAAAATGAGAGGAAATGCAAAAAAACCCAGATAAACAGATAAACAAATACAAAACAAATACATGCACATACTACTGCATACTCCGACTTCAAAACGAAATAATAAGCCATTTCTCTGTAAGTCCTGGGTCATTCATGCACACTCATTCCGCAGGCACACAAAGCTCACTCAACCGGACAGACGGACCCTCTCACACTCATCCATTCACGCTCACACACGCACAGCTGTCATTCGGTTTTCTTGGAACTACACGTACGGAGAAGAAAATAAATCTTAAATGTACCCGCGTCCAACTTCCAATAGCCATTTATCTACAATTTTTTTAAACATTCTGATGCCTCAAGGTGAAGGATATTTAATACTGTTCAGAAGACGGGGAAAAATTAAGTTGGCAACATAGTAAGACGACTTTGTATTTTATTTTTTTATTTAATCTTGGAGCAATGACACCTGAATTAAAGGCAGATCTTGTTAAATATGTATTAGCCTGATGGTGAAATAAAGAGTCCTTGTTATTGTGAATATATAAAATTAAAACTTTCATGTATAGTTCTCGGATACTAAATACTTTGAATTCATCAAACAAAAGCTGGGTCGGGTACCTCCGATTTTTCTTTAAAGCTGCTTTAATAATTGTCTTTTGAGTTATTCCTAGTGGCAAGAGAATAATTTGAAAACAACTTCCCTAGGCTAAAATACCATACTACAACGAAGATTGAACATATGCGAAATTTACTGTTTTAATCAAATCCTGCGAAAGTATGTTATTTATATTCCAGAAAATAAAGATGAATTTACGCAATTTATCCCTTAATTACGTAATGTGTCCTGTCCACCTCATACGATTATCAAAGACAACCCTAAGATATCTATACTCATATACACCCGCTCGACACAATCACACGAATCACACTCATCAATTAATTATTTTTGGACAGTAAAACAGATCATTTAAATTTTTGTTTCCTCTAAATCCAAACTGATTATTTAAAAGTATGTTTGAAAGGTGATTTTCAAGCTGATAATGCACACATTTTTCTAAAATTTTTGTTAGGACACTTGCCAATGTAATCGGTCTATAACTCACGCATTTATTTGTTGGTCCCCCTTTTTATATTGGAATTACTTTACGTAATATAAAAGAAATTGGGAAAGTACCCGTATTATAAATCCGGTTAAATCCATACTATATTTACTACACCAGAAGGTTTTTTTTATGATTAAGGCTCCTATAGTTTTGAACTGATTTTTATAGTTAGTTTAAGTGTTGTTGAAGAGAGATCGTTATCAAATTTTGGATGACACAGAATAAAAGGACCCTTCTAGCACCCTTGAAGTTTGGCATTTTTCCTGAAAATATAACACTGGAATAGAAAATTCAAGGAACTGCTCATCATAGTAATTTTGTTTATCAAAGGCCATTAAAAGCTACTGAGCATCCCGAGTCTACTAGTTCAATCTAAACTGTCAATAGATATTTTGTCATACTTTTACAACCCCCTTTTACAGCCCTGTAAAATACTAATTTTCATAGGAATTCCATAAAAACTCTTCCCCCACTAATGTGAAAACCCAAAGGAAGCCAATGTTTACTTAAATAATAATATACCTAACTGCAATATTAACTTGCTGCAAACTGCAATGAATTTCGGATTTTTCAGTTTGTATACGACTGGTTTGAAGCCCGCTCGCTTCAATCTGAAATCAGATAATGGTTGTCAATAATTAATTATGAACATGGTATTTCTAGAATGTTTTCCAACACTGGAAAGTTACAGTGTGTTAACGTGAGTTTTGTTTTTGTTCAATTAAACGTTGTTTGTCATTGTGCTAATGACATTTCTAAAAAATCTCCAAGTTAATTTTGATAATCTATTAAAAATTCTGTCAAGCTGAAAACGTACGTATAGGCCTATTTAGTCCCATTTAAACTTCAACTACAACGGTAAATATACTCTGTAACTTTAAAATTAAACGCAAAAACATTATTTTTTTCCTAAGTAGGCTATAAATGTACTGTAGCTAAATAAAAAATGTCTATAGCTGAACTCCCTTACATTTACAGTTAAGGTATAAATACTGAGACAAATTATCAGTAAAGATAAATTTTTAATTCCCACAAACGCGAATTTAGCCTCAAAAGAAAATATTATAACGACATTAAGCGTTAAAAAATATAACGATTTTACAACAAACTAAGTCTGGTTACTAAAGTTAAATGTTTTAGACGATTGTATGTTGATATTTGAAAAAGCCGAAACTATACTGTTTAACGTTACTTGTACTTATCTGTCATTCATACTTGGCTTAAAATACCTACCTGTGTTGGTCGCAATTTCAAAGTGATGTATCTCATGTATCTAAGGTGTATTAGCTCGGTATCTTAGTCACCGTGCTTTTTAGTAAACTAACAACTTTAAGAAAATCTTATATTTTCGTGAAAAGAAACATACCATTGAAAGTGATTAAAAGGTATTTAATTTTCATTTCCCTTTAGAGAGAAAATATTTAATAGTTTCTTAGAAAATTCTTAGAAGCCCGTTTTGGATTTGGATTAGTGTACAATACAAACAAACTAGACAGTAAAAAACGCTGTTTCCTTCCCCAATCACCTCTGATTTAAATTGTTTCCTTTTTTAATAGCAGTATACGACACGGTTATAAAAGAAAATAATCCAGTGAAATTCAGCAATGAAATTGAGAACATTGTTTGAAACATCCTTGTACTTTCGCTTTTCGTGAGTCCCTGCTCTTATTTCGTAGACGGAATGTTTTCGGTATCAATCTATTTTGGCGCTACTTTCCCTAAGTTTCATCACCGCTAAGTTGTTATTGTTGTTCTCTTCGCATTCCTAACGTATTATTCCTTCCATACCCTTTTCCCTACTCCGATAGTAACAGATAATACTTAAATCCGTTTGGAGATATGAGAAGCAAAGTTTTACTAGCTTACTTTACAATATTGAACGTAATTAATACCCGCCTACCTGTACTAAGATGTTCTTTCGTTTATTATATTTTTTAGGATATTTTTGACAATTTCGTTTTATTTTTATATTGCCTTTAACGGCTATCTGCACACTTCACAATCCTAATATAACTCAGTATAAATTTATAGCTTTAATTTTATTTCGACGAAAATTTACAGACATTGATTTTGAATGAATTATAATTATATCAAAATCTGAACTTTCATAATGGTTTTATTGATTTTGGAAGAATATGAAGCGAGTATTGATTCAAAATAATTATCAATATGGGTTTTTACCAAATTGACATTTTGTTTTTGCAATTTATTTTCTGGGTCAATGTGACAGGTGGGAGGCGTTGTGTAGGCAATGTGTCCAGTAGTTGAGGCGTAATGGAGCCCCCCCCCCAAAAAATTTAAACTTAATGTTGATAGAATAGGATGATATTCTTTTCAGACTTATAAATAAATCCGCCAAAAGTATTATGGGTGAAATTATTTTTAACAAAAGAAAATTGTATCGCTGCTGTGTGAAAGAAATAAAGCTTTGAATTTTAATAAAAGAAAAACAACATCATTTTAAAATATTACAGAATTGATTGCCTCTACTAAATACAAGGGTAAATGGCTGATGAAAACTATATGATTTACCTAAAGCCTTTTGGGCAATTTTTAGGAGAGTAGGGTGCTCAAAAGTTTCTTTTGAGATTTCATATACCTTGAATGTAAAGTGGGGAAATTTTGGGTGGGTTGAATGTAACTAAGTAAAGTTACAAATGCCATAGGCCCTACTATAAAATAATTTTCTGGGTTCATTTAATGTTTTGAAAAATACAAGTTTCAATTTACGTTTCAAAATTATAATTTTGCTAATTTCAAAAATAAGTTTAACACATAAGAAAACACATGGATAGCCATGTAGATTAAAGTTCAAAGAGAAATATTCATTCTGATATATAGTAACATTGAAAGGATATGTAGCAGATTCCTGACGATGAATTAGTTTACTACAGAGCTCATTGAATGACCTAGAAAAGTGCTACAATTGACTTTTGTGAACTCCCAGGTGATTTTGCTGGGTCTCGTCGCCACATCGCTGGCCCAGTTTCAGTCGCAGAGCTTCGATGACTTCGGAACTCAGACGCAGTTCCAGCCGCCCCAGAGATTCGCCGCTCAACCCCAGCCGCAGTTCCAGGCTCAACCTCAGAGGTAAGTCATGATGATGATGCAGCTGATTCAACTATCATCACTTTATGTACATTACTTAAATAAATTTTGCTGTTTAAATCTTGGATGTTTGAAATTTAACAGAAGAGAGAAATTAAGTGTCTAAAATATATAGAAATCAAGAGAGTTTTGTTATATTTTACAGATTTCTACATGGATAATATCAATATATGAATAAAACAAGTAGTTTGTAAGTACATCGTGATAAAAAACTAAAGTTAGCATGCATCGTAGAGAAATTGATTTTGGTGTGATATTAAAGCCATATTTTGATATATTTTAAAACCTTACCACTGGACCTTTTAAAGGGATTCAACTCATGGTTTTTGAAAGTAAACTGTATTTTATTTGTTTATATATAACATCCGGTCATAAAGGGTATAGTTTAAAAAAGTGCAAAAGATTTTGCACAGAATGCAACTCTTACTGATTCAGAAGCAAGTTTGAAAATAAAAAAAGGAACAATAAAGAATCCTAGCAAATCCAAGAGCAGCAGCTAGTTTAAAAAATAAAAAAAATTACCTGATGTGTCACTTTCTGATTCCAGGCTGACGCCCAAGATCCGGAAGCCACAGAAGTTCGTCGACCCCCAATCTATCAGCATATCCCCCTCCTCCAGTGAGGGGGTGCAGAGTCCTCAGGCGAGGTAAATCAACATTCATACTTCAACCATTGATTTTAAAAACAGTCACAACTTTAACTTATGGTTAAAAATGAGATAAGAGGCAAAAACTTCATGTGCCTTAATTAGCTCATTAGATTACATCTTAGCCATCTAGTAACAGAGAGAGCTATGATTACATGCATCGTCAAAAACGATGCAGCTATACTCGCCACTTGCCTCTTGACTCCCCGCTCATCTATGTTTTCAGCCTTAATATAGCTCGTAACAATGTGTCATGTTTTTTAAACAAAATTACCACCGACATAAATAAATGATAAAGTATACGCAATCATAAAATGTAATCAATACTCAAAATGAACAGAAATCTCAATATTTTGTAGCTATAAAAATTTTTGGTTTGGAATTTGACCTCCGGTGGTCAGCAATCAAAGCAACAGTTAACCTGTTGCCACGTGTGTTTTATGTGTTTAATCATTGCACATGGGTAAATTTTGTAAATTGCAGTAATAACTAGCCATTCCTAAAGTGACATAGATTGCCAATCACCTACGAAGTTTTTAGTTAATTCATTTAGCCTGCTGGTTGACGCCAATTAGAATAATAGGATTATGATAATCATTAAAGCAGTTTGGCAGGAGGTTGATTTTTAGGGTTGTGGTTGAACTGTTAACTTTTAAATCAATAAAAAAGCGAAAAAGTGTTTTGATAATTAATTTACCACCACCCAGGTGAGTTTTAGGATTAATCAACCAACTATGAAAAAAATTTTACAAATAAAAAAAATTTTACAAACTGTTTTCAGAAAAGTTTCTTCTCATGACATTTCACAGAATATTAAATTGTGTTCCTGTTTTTTTCAGCATTAGTGTTTTGTGACTGCTTACAGTTCTCTGTTTTAGCTGTGTGTTACTAATCCTGTTGTGTCCTAGGTTCTTTTCCACCTGAAGACGGGATCAGATTGCAAACCTTATACATCATGAAACCTGTGTTTACTAATCAGTGATGGCAAATGTCTGCGAAATCAAAATCAAAACATTTCACAGATGATAACTAAACCATTTACATAAAAAAAATCTAGGTTCCCACTGAGGCAGCAGCAGCAGCATTTAGTGAAACTGAGGCAGCTGCGTAAAAATGAAATCAAAACATTTCACAGATGATAAAAAACCATTTACATAAAAAAATCATATTCTAGGTTCCCACTGAGGCAGCAGCAGCAGCAGCAGTTTGCCCCCACCCCCAGAGCCCCAGTGAGGCTGCATCAGTTTGACACAGAGTTCGTCCAGGCGGTGCAGACCCCTCCTCAGCAGGAGTTCCAGCAGCAGCCCCCGGTGGATCAGAGGGGAGGGTTCGACTCGTTTGACGCCCCCGCACCTGCCCCCATCCCAGGTACGACCATTCATAGTTTGCATTTGGTATTCTTATTTTTTTTTTTAATTTGGTAGGATTTTCAGTTGGTTTTTGGGTCAGTTATAAACTTAGGCAGCTCCTAGTTTTGGTTTATAGACATTTATTTTAATTGGTTGAGTTTTTTGTATCTCCTCAAGGGGTGTTATTATTTTTTACTTACTTTGGATTCCTTAGTTTTGTGTCCTAATTGAATAACCCTGTTAATTTATATTGGGTTTTGGCTATTCAGGATGAGAATAGCTACAGAATACAAACTGAAAAATACAAGGGCAATGACAAGATGGAACCCTTGTTGGGAGAAATCTTTTAAACGTAAACAAGCTGTAAAATTTTGGTTTTCAAAGTAGTTAGCATAATATATTGAGCAATAGAACGAAAAATATAGTTCATTCGACGTTTTCGTTGCTCGGTCAACTTGCCCTCGTATGAAAAGCGTCACTTTAGTCTCTAGTAATGAAAACTATAACGTGTTGCCATTACTCCCTGTAACGGTCTGCTTGTGACAGTGAGGACCCAGCCCCGCCAGCCACTGGAGCCTGTGGTGGCTGCCCCCGCCCGAGCCTCCCGCCCCCGCGTCACCCTTGACCCAGAAAATGAGGAGGTAATTATTTTCTTATTTGATTTATTTATGAAATAGCTGCTGAATGCGTAATTCCTCAGTTTAAGGAGGCAGTTACCGCTGTAATAATTGAGGCACTAAACTTCCTGTGATTGTTGTGCAACAAACAGTATAATAAATGAAGCAGTGAAATAAAATCATTCGAATTATCCAAAACTGAAACTACTTAGCTAAAGAAACATGCAAACAGCTAACACAAGGGGAAGAGGTAAGTCTTCCTCCATTGACTATGAATGTAGAAGGAGACGTTTCACCGCCATTGTAAAATCTGTGGATGGCCGTTTTGTAAGCACACTAGCGACTCAAGCGGAATTTTACTTGAACTACACCGAGAAAGCCGCTATGGAGTGGCGCTCCAAGCGGCGAGGCTCGGAAGCTGTTCTGAACGGGTGGTCGACAGCTCGCAGCGGCCTGGCAGCGGCGCCGCGCGGCACGGGAGGGGGGGAGGCAAGGCCACACTACACTACAGGCCGGAGTCCTTTTGTGGTGACGTCACATTATCAGACGGAATCGCAGACGCTTTTTATAATGTACTCTTATGGCGATTCACTGTCGTACTCTTAAAACTATCGTGCCCTAAGTAATTGGTTTAGGTTTTCGTTTAGAAACCATTATTTTTTCGAATCTGCATTAATTAATGAATAACCAAATGCGGTCGAAAATAATTATAAAGAAAACAAGACTTTATTTCATAAACTTGAAAACCGGTAAACATTACAGGCAAGGAATTTGTTTACTTTTCATCAGATGATTTATTGAAAATTTGACAGTTTTGTTTCTTATTGTTTTCATTTCGATGTTCTAATGTCATAATTTTTTGGTAAATGTTTACGATTTTCATATGATTTTAGTTGTTATTTCAAACACAGCGCTAGGAGTTCGGCCGGTGTTGTGACGTGGCATCAGGGAGGAGGGGGGGAGACTCTGGCCTGTAGTGTAGTGTGGCCTTGGGGGAGGCGTAGTAGCCAACCGCTCCCCCGCTCTCCCGCTGACAAACCGCTCTCGCTCTCATCCACGACTAGGCCCGATCGCGCTGTTATAATTTGACGTCGCGCAAAATTTAAGTTTTGCATTGACATAAAAATTAAAATAATTAACCAGTACAATAATCATACAAAATATTTATTCCCAAGTAAGCTCACGTTCAAATGAATTAATTTTTAAATATAATTGTTTTTTACACGATTGTTTTAGAACTTGATATTATATCCTAAAACTTGACCTAACCAAATGTTATGCAATCGAAGAAAAGCCGTATTAAATAAACTATAAAAATATATTTGAAATGCTCTGTTTAATTTCATTAATTGTGACAGCTTATTTATGTTGCAATTTGTCGAAAGTAGACTGGCTGAATGCTGGATAAAGTTTCAAACAGTCAAGTATACTTATAAAAAAGTCATAAAAAATCAGATAATAAAAAATATGTATGTATAATGATCAATGAAACAGATAATTCGTATTTTTTTGTGTAAAAAATAATATGTTAGCCTATTCCTATATTAACAGTGTAAAAAAACATTCTTATAATTTTAAACCTACTAACAGAATAACAGATCCATTACATTGTAGTTTTATTTAACCTAATGACGTATGCTATGCATTACTTGTATTGTCCAACGGTAATAAAGAAGGTTACATTACACTACATTACATTATTGCACTTTGTCGTTTTTCCAATACTTTTGTATGTGCTGTATACCTACCTATACACTCCTTTTTTACAAAATGAGGTTACTGGAGACTTGTTCCTATATAAATATTGTTCCTAGATAAAGAATTTACTCTCAGGTCCTTTTATAATAGAAATCCCTATTGTGCGTTTTTCCATAGACACAAGTAGGCCTAAACTATCGAAAATTATGTTTTGATTCTCAATTCGAAAGACTGTTGGATATATCGCGATTCCAATACACTTCATGCAACCAAAGCTTCGTCACCGGGGTCGTACTGGATTCAGGATGACCAGACGTCCGTTTTTAGGAGGACATGTCCTCCTTTTCAACGATTGTCCTCCTGTCCTCCCGGCTTTCGCTAAAATGTGGCCTTCTACAAAGGATATACTTTCGTCGTGTTCCCGCAGCCATAAATACGGTAAATTCGCGCCTTCGTAACAATTTTATTCGTATTTGGTCAAACAACTTAGGCCCTACTGTCGTCTACCCGCAATCGGTAAATCTGCACGATCGTCATTTACGGCCGTTCGTGTTTAAAACCTATTAATTCAAGTTAGGCCTACACCTACCGTTTGTAGATTGTTATGTGTTATGTGTCATATCACATTGCACAGTAATGATCACATAAAAAAGGGAAACACATTTTTTCATTTTGCCGACTTGTGAAGTTGCGGACGCGAAAATCGACCCTATGTGTCAATAATTGGTAAATTTAAAGTCTAAAAAGGGTATTTCGTTTACTGTTCTACATTATCTCAAAAACGGCTCCGAGGATTTCCTTCAAAGTCTGGAAATAAGTCAT
Source organism: Flexamia atlantica (assembly GCA_035578135.1). NCBI lineage: Eukaryota > Metazoa > Arthropoda > Insecta > Hemiptera > Cicadellidae > Flexamia > Flexamia atlantica. The sequence goes on from JAQJVK010000004.1 coordinate 46,355,533, forward strand.
TTATGACTCAAAAACGTCTTTTACGCAGATTACTTGGCCAGAGAAAATCTAATAACATATTAAATCGAGTTTTAAAGTTGTAAAATTTTAACATTGGCCTTATGGGTTGCCGTGATAGCAACGAAAATAAAAAAGGAAAGTGTAAACAAATGAAGTAATCATAACAGCTTTTTGGAATCTACAGCTATCAAGGGAAAATACAGCAGGTGGAATGAAGAGTCCATGGAGCAATAAAAAAGGTTTACATTGATAAATTCTATGACATTGAAATATTTTATAGTAACTGGATGAACTGGTGAACATGAAATAACACCGAGCAAGGCTCGGTCCACCAGGTACTTTTCCTTAAAACAAAACAGGTAGAGTGAATGTTTTTTATGAATTCTTCACACAATAAAGTATTTGTGCAGTGGCGTACGCAGGATTTATTTTCGGGGAGGGATATACCGGGGGGCCGGGGGGGTATGGAATACCCCCCCAAGGAGAGGGGGGGCCCGGGGGGGCCCTCCCCCGGAAAATTTGCGTAAATTACAACTGTAAATTCGCGTTTTTAGGCAATCTAGAGGCATAACATCAAACAGAATAACTCCCGAAATTTGAACTGATTTGAGGCTGCTCACAGATTAAATTCTGAAAATTTTAGATCATAAGTAATTTTAGCAAAATGTTTTTACATTATCAAAGAAATAGCATAATTATATAATAGGCCTAACATTAAAAGACAGATGAGAAAGTAATTCAAGAATTATACGTTCTTAACCTTGGAAAAAAAGGTTTTGTTCTATATTTAATCTCAAAGTAAAAACAATCTCTCGCATTCTCATTTATTGCACGCTTCGGACCTTCTGGACCTGAAATATCCGGATCCTAGATTATCCGAGCGAGGTTAATCAATATAATTAGAAAATGCAGGTTGTCTCACCTCTGTAGAGTTTCTGTAAAGTCCCAGAACGCAACCGCAAAGTTATGATGTACACGCAAGCATTGAATGCCAATAATAATTTATGACATATTAGTGGTACGTCGAATAGTGGAGACCACCGGAAAAAGTTTGATCTTCAAAATTTGACAGACTTATCACAAATCTGCTTAGATTTGACGGCGAGTCTTGGTTTTCACGCAACGTAGGCAGATTTTCGTCTGCCGCGACGCTGCTACGAGATCGCCCGGCAGACGAATAGCGTTATAAAGTACACGGCCGTGAAAAGACGACAGTATTCGTCTGCCGCATTTTAACATCGTGATTTTTTTACCATGAATATTTCACGTAATATGATGAGTCTTTTGCCACACGACAATGGCGATGGCGGCAACATCGCGGACTCCATTAATGGCCACTGTTGTCATCAGGAGTTTTTGCTTGCCTTATGTTCTTATAGGCCTACTCCCGCCAAATTTACTCAAGATAACCGCAATAGATAAATATACCATAATCCAATATATAATCCCCGAGTCGATTATCTTTAAAATAATAGAATGCAACTATTTAAAACCCTTATAAAAGTTGAGTAATTAATGTGAAGTGTTTTACGACAGGTTAAGTGATACCACCACTTTCATTATGAACGAGATATTAATCTTCCCAAAAATTGCCCAACATCCCCAAAAATTTCGGGGGGGGATATATCCCGATATCCCCCCCCCTGGGTACGCCCCTGTATTTGTGTATCTCTAACATAATATAAGACAATCATATGTAATGCAATGTAATTGGGTCTATAGCAAAAATTATTACCAATTATTTTTAACGCTGTCCTCCTCTTTCTGTAAATGTCCCCCTTCTTTAACCCAACTGTCCTCCCTGAAATCTGGTCACCCTGTAAGCTGGATCCAGCAGTGGGATGGGAGATGGGAGGCGGCGCCGGCGACTAGGCTCTTTGATGGATATGCCGCCTGTGGAGGGGGTACACCGCCAGCAGTCAGAGGTGTCAGTGACGTTCTGTTGCTATTCTAGCCATTTCCCAGATGTTTGTTGACATTTAAGACTAAGATCGCAATTTACCGCCGTGTAATTGTCACTGGCCTTATCAAGCTGAACTTCAAATAAAATAGTTTCACCTCTAATTACTGTCGAAGAAAAAAATATGTGCACTCGAGTTTAAACCCATATAACTCTGGAATGAATCATCCGATTTCACTGAAATAACTGTTTAACTGAAGCATTTAAATACATTTTATATTATAACAATTAATTTTAAAATTTTCGGTCTAGCGGGAAAATTTTTATATTATAAAAACCATGAAAAGTACCGGTTTTTCCGAAGGTCCGCCCTAAAAGTGAACTTTAAACATTTATTTTACAAAACTGTTAGAGCTAACTTTTTTTTGGCCCGTAAGCAGTGGTTTCAGTAAACGTTTACAAAATTAACAACAGCACCTAGAGTATTAACCTTAAAATTATGAACCAATATGAATAAATTAATAATATACCTAATATTACTCCATAAAAATTTGAAAAAGTTTGCTCCAACAGTTTTTGTAAAATAAATGTTTAAACTTCACTTTTAGAGTGTACCTTCGGAAAAATCGGTACTTTTCATGGTTTTTATTATGTAAACAAAAATCCGGCTCGACCGAAATATTTAAAACTAGAGGCTTGAAGGGGCTATTAGCCCCTAAGCATAATCCTTCTTTACTATAGTTCCAAATACCTTCTTAGAAAATAGGCTTTTGGATCCACAAAATTATGATTATATCTAGCATTTGGTTTTAAGTAAACAAAGCTGACCTTTATACATACCAATTATTTTTAAATGACAGCTATTTTACGTTATTTCTCATTTTATAGTAAGCTTAAAGCAATTTCAGTATTTTCCCCGAGTCCCTGGGATGTAGACCTTTAATTTGAGCCCCCTCCCATCATCCTGCAACCTTCCAAACGCCCATAATTTCGTCACAAAAATTTCCCTTACGTAATTATATATAAGTATAGATCATTTGTTATTAAATCTGCATCGTTATAACATAAACTAAACAAACATACTTATCTTTGTATAATTTTAAATTATGAAAAAACTCAAACCCTTAATTATTATAAAATCAGAAAATCTTAAATTAATTTTTTTATAGTACATTGATTGTGCATAGTGAGCTGCATTTTGAAAAAAAATCCCACATGTCAACATCTACCATATGGCTTTGAATCAAGCATTAGCACCACATGTTAAATGTAAACAAAGCAGACGTTTTTCAATCCCAATGCATTTTAAATGGAAGATATTTTTCGTTATTTCTCATTTTCTGGTATATTTGGACATAATCTGATATTTTTCCCGACCCCGTGGGACCGAGACCTTTCTTTTGAGCCATCTCCCATCATCCTGCGAGCTGTCAAACTCTCACAATTTTGATTGAAAAAAATCGCTTACAGAATTAATAATATAGAAGATTGTTATAATATAAAATGTATTTAACAAAGTTCAGTTTAACATTAATTTCACTAAAACCGGATGATTCATTCAATAGTTATATATGGGTTTAAACTCGAGCGCACATGTTTTTCTTCGACAGTAGTTTGATGTGAAATACAATCACACCTGCACTTGCTGCTTCGTATAGATGATGTTAGTGTTTTATAACGCGCCTAGGCCTATATGCCTAAAACAACATCAGTAAAGACTGCTAAACACATCGTGCATTAGTCCTCAACAAGCTGATTACAGAAAAAATCCACCGCAAACTCCAGGAAGTTCGGAAGAAATAAGGCAGCCCGGAGGGAAGTATGGAGGCTTTTTCAAAAAACTAAAATATTGCAAGGAAAGTGAAAGTAGCAATACTTCAATTGCTAATTTAAATTCACCCGAAAATAGTTTATGCTTTATGTAAAGCCATAATCAAAGTTTATGACCGGGAGTGCTGTTGATTTTTTGAAATACTCAATTATGTTAGTAGGTTTCTTGTATTTATATACCAATAAACTATATTTGAATTTTTAAATTGTACTAGAAGAACCCGTGGCTTCGCTCACGATAAAAACTAAACATACTCTAGAACTATCACCCATCAATTATATCGTTTTGCTTTCCCATTTATGTTTCTTGTTGTAAAATCTTTTTTATATCAAATGTACTTCCATAAAACAAAAAGGTTTTATAAATTTGCTCTTAATACGCATATGCTATGACGGGGGTATTCTATTCCTACCTAAAGTGCCTGTCTATATATAAAAAATGTGACCATATCCAGTGCCCCACCGACAAAGCCCCAAATGGTGTTGCTGCCCTGGGTAGGCTCATGCCCAATATCGACGGTCCTTCCTCTTGCAAGTGCTGCTTGCTTGTATCGGCTGTCCAGTCGATCTTGCTATCAGGTGAAGAGGATTGCGCTCACACACTCAAGAAGCGAATTTACAGAGACTGGCTCACCCAAGACAAACGCCGAGAAGAATTTATGGTCGTTTCTGCTTAACGCACGGTATCTGAGCTTGCCCTGATGATGATCATGGGGCACGATATAAGGAATGGCTCCCTTTGCTTTTTCGACGGCTTTGAATCTGCTCGCATATGTAGCATAGCAAGGCCTCACTGTGGGGCCTTGAGCATAGTTACCCTTAATTTGAAATTTATTGCACCCCCGTCGCAGCAGACCTGCGTATTAGAAATCCTATTTCTTTCCTTCATGAAGGCATACGTGTTAGAGGAACCATAGAACATGACTTGAAATTTCATTCACTGTAAAAGATAATTTTCTTAAGGTTTTGGGGTCTACCTTGAACAAAAAATTACAATTCAACTCCAGCAATTATTAAAAAGTGCTGTCTTACGTTTTTAGACTCTATATTGAACAAAAAGATTGAATGAGCTGTCCCGGCAATTTTTTTAAAGTACTGTAGACAAAATTAATACTTTACAGTAGCACACTCTTCCTCTTTAAACAGCAGTTGTTGTCATAAAAAAGAAGTCCTTCAAGTATAAGTGATCAGTGATCACAGAAGTCCTTCAGTAATATCAATTATTTATTTTATTTTATACTACATACCAGCATTTTACATAGTGTATTGCAGTTAAAATATATTAAAAAGTCTTAATTCATTAACCATCTGGCACCAAGTAATAAATCTTCATGTAAACAAATACAGTTAAATAGCAGAAAGAAATACCATTAATTTACATCACCTGTTTTAAATTTTACTTTCACATGTTTTGTTAGTAAACAAATCTAACTGAAATTCTTTCAAAATCCCTGACATAGGTACCTTTAAGACGGTCCCAGGGCTAAGCCCTGAAAGTTATCACGAAATTGAAGGTGTATAAACCTATTCCATGAAATTCTACATGTATCTACCAAGTTTCGTGGCCATCGGTCCAGCGGTGTCTGAGTTTATCAATGCTATATATATATATATATATATATATATATATATATATACCAACATCCTCTTTTATACTTATAGATTATTTCCTGCTCAAATTAATTAATTGACGGTTTCTGATGCGTGTTTCTGTCGTTTATAGCAGAATTAAGTCTTACTAAGCCCAAATGGTATATCCGAGAACACAAAATAAATTCATCAGCACATTGCAAAATGTTTATAATATCCCAAAAAAAGTAATACTATGGTTTGCAGCAATCACCAAATCAGGTCATTAAAAAATACCGTACTGGGATGATAACAAATTATAGAATATACAGATATATTACAATATACTTAAGAAAATGTATATTATCAATCTTATAGCTTTTTTGTTCAAAAAATAAGATTGCCAAGCTCTCGCGTTGCCTCATCGAGAACGACATCGCGCTCAGGTTCAAAGGTGTGCGTATCTCGCAGCGACTCGCAGCTTTCCACTCGCTATGAACGGCAGTTGCGTGGGAGAAGGGAGAAGGAGAAGTAGTGATGAGCGAGAGAGACATCCGAAGCACACGGCAGGGGGCCGAGGGGCAAGGTGGAGGGAGTGAGAGAGAGCGCAGAGCGCGCGGGTAACGCGTTCTAACGGCGGCGATGGCAACTACTTGGAGCTGCCAAGACAAGCCGGCACAAGGCGGCCATATGGATGGTTTGTCTCCTTATACATTCAAAGTCAATGTCTTCCTCCTTGTCAATTAAAATGTTGAAATTTTAAACCTACTCAGCTGAAGTTCCCATTTATTACAAGAAAATGTTTGAATTCCTATAGTAATTTTAAATTTCTTAAATACTGTAGCAAAAGATTTTACTGAAATTTGTGGTTGAAAGTCAAGCCTCAGGCTAGGTTTACACTACCACTGGGTGTCAATTTTACTGGCTTTAGTGGTGCAAGAAATGTCCCAATTAAGTAAACCTCCAATAACTTGCCATTGTTAGTGGAGGTCACTAAACGTTTTTTGTACCACTTACGAGCCAATACAAGTGATGTCACTGGTACAAATATCTAGCCTTTATTAACTAACAATTTTTCAGAATATTGTTTATACATATCTGTGTTCCTAAATATATATAAAAAAACAACTTTAACTCGCTATCTCTGACAAAGAATTATAAACAAAATACCGTATTAATACCGGTCATTACTTTTCTAAAGGAAGCGAGACGGCAAGCAGCCGAAGCCAAGTATTCGTTCCAATCGTCTGTGACGGACACTCTCTCCGACACACAGAACGTGCGAGAGGAGGTGCGCGACGGCCTGGCGCTCCGCGGTGTCTACAGCTACAGCGACGGATACTTCAAGCGAACCGTCCACTACGAGGCTGATGAGAATGGATACAGGGTCGTCAAGTGAGTAGCACGTCAAACTCTTAGAAAGTTGAAAGTTGAAATATTTTTATCTACGACGTTACAATAAGCATCGATAATGATATGACAAGTGACGTAATAAAGAGGTGTAGATTGTTAAACCAAGAGCAAACCAGTTGTATAAAGTAAACTTTTTTTAATAAAAATTAAATTTTCCAACCAGCTTACCCTATCCACCAAAAAGTAGGAAGTTTTCAATTCGTTCGATCTATGTTTTGTTTTGACTGGATGTTCACTAATTTCTCTACGATACTTTTACCAATCAGCATAATTCTACTACCAAGATAACCAGATTATCTTGGTTTTCTGTCTGTACCAGACATTTTGTCATGATAATTTTGATTTCTGACTCGTACATCTGGCATTTCCAGAGAGGACGTAGAGCCTATTGGAGACGGGCCCCAGGAGGACCCCAACGGCCAGGCTGAGGTCAGATCCAATGTCGGAGGCGCCAATCTGCAGTACACCATCACGGCTGCGGACATCAACCCAAGAGTACGGCAGCAGCAACCGCAGTTACTGAGGCAGCAGCAGTCACAGCTGCTGAGGCAGCAGCAGCAGCAGCAACTGCAGCAAAACTTCCTGCCTCAGCAGTAAGCAGCACCAGAGCACTGCAGCAAAACAACTGAAGACACATCGTTCCACCTCGGACACTATGGTTCCTCTATGCCTTTGTATATAGATTTGTTAAAGTTTGTGATAAATAAATATTGAAACCCGTTTTGGAGACGATTTATTTTTTTAATTTTATTTTTTTTATTACATATATGTCTTAATTGCCATATAAGGCCATATGCCATATGGTTAAGACATTACATTATACATTAAAAAATATAATTTAAATTAATCGTATCCCTAAATATATAATATTCTATTTAAAATCTTCTTTTAAAAAATCATCAATTTTATATATACATTTTCTTGTTAGTTCTTCTTTCAATACAGATTTTAATTTCTTCAGATTCAGTAATTCTTTTATTGAAATCGGTATTTTATTATAAATTTTGATCCCCATGTAATCTAAAATTTTTTGTCCAAATGCTGTGTTGCAGGCTGGTATATCAAATGAGTTATTATGTCTTGTAAAATGGCCATGTTTAATAATTTTGTTTTCAAAATATGTTTTGTTTAGTGAACATAAATTGCCACCTGAAAAATATAAAGAGCTGGAGGTGGAAGAATATTCATTCTTCAAGCCAGGTTTATCAGATCGGAGATGACGATGAAATATCACATCCCAGACAAAATGTTGATTTGTGTTGAAATCAGGCCTGATTCTATAACTATGAGCACCTGCCCTGGGGCACCAATGGCTTAGGGGTGTAAAGGGGCACCAGGGATATAATAAACAATGATAATTGAGTGATGTTATTGTCAACAGAGTTTTACCTTGAAACTGATGAAAAGGTGTGCGCGTACTCCAGAAATGTGCAATATACAATCCCCAATCCGCCCTCCTCACCACTACCACTAAGGCCACCTGTTCTAATTTATTGTCATTGACTAAGAAATTGTCTAGTTTTTGGTTATCACAAAATACTATGAGCAGTGTATAATACTTGTAATACTATTAGTTGGTTGCCAGTCTGATACACAGAGGGTCCAAAGGTGGTGGATAGTGGAAAACTTGTCAAAATAAGGTGGAGTTAAGGCTGAAATCCCTCCCAAACCAAAACTGATATAGTTTAAGACCCCTTTCAGATTAGCATCCATCCGCGGTGTCATGTAAGTGTCCTATCGCAGCTCTCTTGTTTGTTGTATCGAAAAATTCTTTTGTTTACTCTAGCGTAAAAAAGTTTAGATACTTGACTTTCACCTGGATAAGTCAAGTAAGACTCCCTTAAAGTTTGGAGAGCTGGATAGTCAAGTAAGACCTCTTAAGTCATAAGACCCCTTGATAAGTAACCAAAGGTATAGGCCTTAAGTTATATCATCTAATAATTTTAATGTAAGTTTTTTTATGATGATATAACATTTTGTTGGATACAATTTTAAATTAAGATAATATATTTTCGCTACACTGCGATGAAGTAATATGTTTTCGTTAAGTGTTTATCAACTGCCAAAGTTCGTCTTTACATGATTATGTTGGAAAAATAATCTTTACTACAGAAAAAGTTTTGTTCACCATCGTTTTAATTTTTTTCTGATAATATTAACAAACAAATACTGTTGACCACAGTAAAGTGAAAAGTACTGCTCAAAACATGAGTGAAAGTGTTTTAGTATATTCTTGAAAAAGTTAAGTGCTCAATAAATCTTGCACTTCAGACTAATATGCTTGAATATGAAGTCCCATTTTCCACTGCCCTTGTGAAATATATTTATTTGCTAGCAAGTAAATACTCATTGATTGATTCATATTTTCTTTGCATCTAATTCTAGAATGACAATTGTTTTGCAAAGGTAGAAAAAACTGCTAATGCCATTCAATATATAGTTTAATATTGGTATTTTCATAAAAAATATACACTACTTTTTAGGGAAATTAAATAGAGGCAAGATTTGAAATATCTAAATACTCTACTGGAATTACACTTTCTTTAAGAAGTATACATTTTTGCAAGAACAATAATTATCGATAAACAACATAATATTTGCGTGGATTGTTTATTCCTCAGTGACTTAAATACTAAAATCACAGTCATATTCCAAGCAAGATTATACACATTACTGTGTATAATGCACATTTGGCATTAATGGTGAACTATTTTTTTATAAGTCCTTGACACCAGCGCCATTGACTTTGCCAGCGCTTTACACCAGCTGAGCGCAACATTAGAAGATACCTCTGTTTGATTCTCCTCTGTGTTTACGCCTACGCCAAAATTTGACAGACTTTAAACAGTAGTTAGTTATTTACAGACTAACAATGCAAGTCAAAAACATTTATTTTATATAGTGAATAACATTAAATCGCTTTATTAAACCTATGTACAAGAGTTGTTGACATAAAAGAAACATAAAAAATATACTGAACAAACAGGTTTTTAAAAAACCAGTCTCCCTTGCGGCAATGGTATCCTTTATAACTTAAGGTTTTGAATCACCCATTCAAAGTCAGCACAAAAGCCACCCTCCCTCTAAAAAAAAAACATTTATTTATGCTCAGTGGCATGCTCCCAGTCAGCTGATTATGTTCCATTCAGCTGTTCATTGTTCACATTCTTCTCTGTGACATTCTCTTCTGTTACCCAATTCTCGGTATCGTTCTGCATGTTCCGCAGCATCCACAGCACAGTTCTGCTGTTCACTCGTTGTCCCTGTGCACCGTAACTTGGCAACTCTCGCCCGGGACGTCGGGCTCGGAGGTGTCATCTAGACAGGCCTGGTAGACCTGTAGGTCTCCCAGCTCCACTGACAGACTGCGAGGCAGTAGTCTCTGTGGGCAGAACAAACCTGCTGTAGTGGCAGGGCCGGATTTAAGCATAGGCGCCATAGGCGCGCGCCTAAGGGCCCGCGCCACAAGAGGGCCCGCGCCACAAAAAATATATACAAATTATTTTTTAGAATCCAGGAACTAACGTAGTTTGGTACTCAATAAACTTCGACCAAGAATAAAAAGATAATTAATAAATTGTTATCCCGATTGAACGTGAAACATTAAACGTAATTTCATCACTTAAGTAGCGGACAGTTCAAAAGATTAAACATCGACCATTGCAGGTTAGCTACGATTGCGCACAGAGCCGCTTTGTCGGCTGCAAAGTTCTCGAAGTGGCGGTAGTGGGAAGGAGTCTGTAGAGAAAAAGAAAAGAGTAGAAAAGAAAATAATAATGGTATTCAAGTTATCTCAGTCTAAAATGAAAACAAATTGTGACGTGGAGACCGGAAAAAATAACGTGCTGCTAGAACGAAAATTAACCTTCACCAACAGAAGGAGAATATTTGACTCCTCATTTAGGTCATTGGTCATTTTTGTCATTAGACAAGACAACGATTTTCGGGTACCGAAACGCGACTACGATTTTTTTTTCTACCACGATACGAAGACGATTCGTTTACCGCAACGCGAAGACGATTTTATTCGTTTACCGCGACGCGAAGACTATTTTTGTCTACCGCAACGCGGAAACAATTTTCGTTTACTGCGACGCGACGACGATTTTTGTAAACTGCGACGTGACAACGATATTTTTCTACTGCAACAATGACATTCGTCTAACGCGTCGACCATATTCGTCTACCGCGACGACCAAATATGTTTACCCCGACGACCATATTCGTTTACCGTGTTGTCTACCGCGACGACGATATTTGCCTACTACGGTACCGCGACGTCCGTATTCGTCTACCGCTGCAGGATACTCGTCTACCGTGTCTTCTACACCACAACTGCGATATCCGTCCACCGCGACGACTATATTCGCTTACCATGACAACAATATTATTTGTCTACCGCGACGACGATATTCGTTTACCGCAACGTCCATAATCGTCTATTTTGACGCGATATTTGCCTACCTCGACGGCGATATTTGTCTACCGTCACGTTAGTACGGGTTTTTGTGAGTACCTAAATACCCCCTTCGACCTTCTTATAGGATATCCCCCACCCCTAAAATTAAAACCTGGGTTCGCCCCTGCAACCAGAAATGGGTCTACAATTGACGTCACTAGTTTTGGTTCCACCACAGGCTGTACGGGACTTAGGCCAACATGACAGGATAACAGGATAATAATATTCATGGGAATAATTTCATTAGCATTTAAATTGGGGGGGACTAAATTTTCAGACCTCTGCTCTATAGCTCAATTTTAACCCCCCTCCCCTTGAAATGTGTTAGACGTTAAGTTTTGTTGAAGAAGCATTGGCAAATGACGCCCGCGAAAGTCCGAGAGATTTACCGATCTCGACAGCGATACAACCGATGTTCGCAGGCCACGAGCCTAGGCTAGCCTATAGTGCTGTTTGCTATTGTCATAATATGACCTAGAAATTCGCCAGCCACTGCAAACCTAAAGTGAAGTGTCCACTAGATTTCACGTATTAAATTTCCAACTTTTGTTTTACCTTCCCTTCCAGGCTATTAAAAAAATCCCGACCAGTGAAATCAGCAATGTAGCTTTTAAATACAATAATTTAGCACTATCTTTGATGTAAAATACAGACGACTGCAATGCGACCATCAGCTAGGTTTACCGGTCACGATATCTCAAAAGATTTACCGACTGCAATGCGACCGAGAGATTTGCAGGCAACGGAAACATTGGACGATTTTCCGACCAAAATGTGACCAAGAGATTTGCCAGCCGCGATTATGACCGAGAGTTTTGTTTTTGGTACAAACAACCGCAATTCAACAGCGACGATCGACAGATTTGCCAGCTGCGGTATTAACAACAAATTTCCCGGCTACAATGTGCGGTCAGTAGATACTGTATCCAAAAGCGCGAGAGAATTGTCGGTCGCGAAATGACCGAGAAATATGCCTGTCAGCTGCTGTAGAAACGACAGATTTTGTGGTCACAACAAAAGGCCAGATACGTGACGGCCACGAAAAGAACGAGAGGCTTGTTTTTGTCAGCCGCAATGCAACCGACAAGTCGGAAAGAACGGAAGACCATGGTTAAAAAGGAGGACATGCCCTCCTAAAAACGGACATTTGGCCACTCTGACCCTGGGGGCCCGCACCACTGAGTGAGCCTAGGGGCCCAAAAGTTCTAAATCCGGCCCTGTGTAGTGGCAGTGTTTCCACTCTACGGAAGTAAAATACCACATGGAGAAAAAATCATATTTAACCCCATTTTTCTGCATGAATTATCCTGCAAAATATATTTTACTTCCCGGTATTATTTTTATATAATGAAACTGGCATGGTGTTAAAAATATCTTGCAATAAAATTAACCAATTTTTACGCAAAAAGACAGACTTATTGGTTGTCTATGGTTTTCTCATGTTGTGTCGGTTGAATGAGCAACAAAAATATTTTAATCAATTGTATTTGATGTTCTTGGAAAAGTAACAAAATTAAATCACTGCTGAGGAAGTTCCAGAGAATCTCAATAGAAAGATGGCACTATAGGAACTATAGTTACGAAATGGGGCCATTCATTGTTTTGTTAAGTTGTCATGGATTATGATATTTACTATTCAATGAAAACACTAAAATTAACCCCCGAGCATGTGCATGCGGAGTTTTCCTCCGCAAGTGTTTTTTTTATTTAAATAAACAAGCATAATGGGTATCGGCAGTCGTGTCCAGCTTTGTACTTCACACGCCTTGTTTCAGGATGCCCCTAAATCTATTTTTATCTTCCCACACCCATACTTGGTACCTTGTTATTTGCAATTCAGTGATGCTGTGTCAGTTTGCGGAGTGCTCTCTCCTTTAACACAGACAGTGATTCCTATCTATACTAGAAAATTATTAAGTATGTTCAATTGCATTATTACACCTATTAAGTTGAACAATTAATTAATTGTATCAACGATAAGATGTGATTCCTAATGAAGTTTGTCAACATTTAAATACAATGTTTAAAGTCATAACTATTCTATACTAGAAAATTACTTACTTTGTTCAATTGAATCATTACACCTATTAATTTGAACAGTTAATAATTGTATCAACGATGAAATGTGATTCCTAATGAAGTTTATCAACATTGAAATACAATTTTTCGGTATAAAAGAAGTAAAAAGGGTAAAATTTACACAATTAATTTAATGTTGGGGAGTAAAACTCCGCATGCGCCCGTTGCCGTTTTACCGGTGAAGAGCTCAAGGGTTACACCGAAGTTCTCTGTTAAATATGTATGAAGAAAAACAAACAAACCTGGTCTTCAACCTCTTGGGAAAATGGTTTTGTGCAGTAAACTGAGGTCCTTACTCTTGGCCTGGAGGAGTTTTGGTTCCTTGGGAATCTGCACTTTGAATACTTGTTCAGAATCTGCAAAATGTTTTCACATTAGCAATGAAAAATGGTGAGCACTTGCTACCTCATTAAGAGGACAAGAATAATATAATTCATGGTATTTAGAACAATGTGGGGTTAACTTAATTATACTTTATACTTTACTTGAAACGGAGACCCACCCAGGTAGGTAATTTAAGCCAAGTATGAATGAGAGATAAGTGTAGGATGACTGTGCATGGTGTGATCTTGAAATTTTGTTACTGAACAAGGCCGAAATGTACCTTAGACAGGATTCGAGGACTGTTAATTAATAGCCCAACAACCAATGGCAACTAGGGGACCTACAGTTTAACATACTGTTTAAAGTAATTTTGCTTTATGGAATCAATATTGATTGTATAACCAGTAAAATTCAGTTGTATTACGTTTATTGTCAGTTATTGACTTTTACTCACCCGAGCAGTATCTGGTAGCATTTTAGGCATCTTGTTGGCTGGCTCCACATTATTTTGCATCTCGTTTCTCTTATTTTTCCTCTCTCTGGCTGCATTCTGTCGCATCAACTGCCTGAAAAAATTTATTTTTATTAAAGAAGACATCATAATACATTGATACATGGAAATCAGATTCAGAATTGGTATGAAGATATGAATGGGGAGAATGGTTCCAATCACTGAAGTTTACTGGGTACATTGGGAATCACTGGGTACGTTGGGTGCCCTGGCACCCACGGCTGGTCTAAGGGGGGCGCCAAAATGACAAAAAATACAGAAGTAAAAATAATCAATAAGCCAGTAATTTAATAAGAATAAAAAACCTTGTAAAAATAACTTGTTTTAATAATATTAGTAAATTTACAAACTGTAGAAAATATTAGTATTTCTTGTGTAGCATGTTAGTTTAGACGACTAAGGACGACACGGCGCACGGCGAGGCGCTGGTCGTCGGCGACGGTCTTATCGTTTCAGCCTAGTGTTTCAGGCTCTTTCACACGCTAATCGCGATTTCTTAGAATCGAGAGACCAGATGTATGAACATATTGTGTACCCCTTCTCTCTCTTAAACATAAATATTATGATTGTAGTATCTCGGTTGTCACTTTTGAGGTAGATAATAATTTAGATTAATTGTAGTCTGTTCTTGACATTTTTAGAGAGCAGTCCCACTTAAATTTAGTCAGGGCATAACATTATCTGTTGTTAGGGATTATAATTGTTTAGTATTATTCATTTCAAATCATCCAGTTATTATTTAGTGATTAGTTAGCTGTAGGAAATAATTTAATTTTAATATGTCAAAAAAGTGTTAGGTTCAACAAAAGTGTAAGGAAGAGGAAGTCAACAAAGGTATTAACATATATATAAGTCACAATGAATCTTTGTTTAGTTTTTTTTGTTGAAAACGATTAAATAATACTGTACATATACACTTTTACAATAAAATGATAGTCCAACTTTTTTTCAGTATGCACACTTTTTTAGATTACATCACAGAGAATCTCTGTGGTCGATTTTATTTGTTACGGTGCGCGACCTAAATCACCGCCGTTATTTTATAGCCACACGTTGGGAACTTCCTAAACAAAACTTGCGTCGCTCCTGCTTTTCGCATTCGTTGTATCCAGGTCAAGGGCTTATTTTTCACGTAAATTTGAGTAACAAAAATTAAGTTATTTTAACTCAAATTTAATCCATCAAACCCCATAATTTACATTGGTATAGCTTTGACTTTGAAAGTTGTAAGATTTTTGCTGTTGCTATCACAACTATTTTTTATATTGATTAATCACCTAGTTGGTCAAAACCCTATAATGTTAAAGATTTTTATGTTTGTCAATTTTTTTTTGAATGATGAATGTCCGATACCTATAAGCTTAATATTATTAACGTTAATAATAATATTCAAAACATAAAAAGGAAGGTAATAATAGAAAATAAGGTTTCTTGGATAAAATTCAGAAAAAAGGCCTTATTACCTGATTTTTATTCAGTCAGCTTGTCTGTACCTTAAGGGGTTTTAAACATAATTTAACACTCATTTAGAACCTTTTCATGAATCAACTTTAAACCTTGTGAATGTATGCCAAAAAAAGTGTATTCACACATACACACACCAGAGGTTCTTCAAGGACCTCTTAATTATTATCAATTTTCTGTTGTTCGGTCAATGTGTTATTTTTAAAATAGAAGCCACTTTATTTTTTATTCTAACTCTAAAAAAAACTATGAACCTCATTAAATATTTTTCTGAGACAATTATAATGCTGTTGTGGCCGACTTGTATAAATGGATAAAAATATGATTTTGTTTTGAGTGAAGAAAAAAAAACTCTAAGTCAAAGTGAATAAATCTGTAAGATATTTCAACTATTACATTATTCTCAGACATCCTGTGCACAGCCATCGCTGCACATATTATCTGGTATAAGTCTAAAACTACACAAGAGGGTTTGAAATCTTTTGATCGTTTCGTTTGGGATAATTGTTCGTAAAACAAATTGTTATTTTACTTTATCTTGTAAAATCGGCTGTTTAGTTCTATGTTGTTGCTGTTATCCAAACCGTTATCTAATCGTCTACCGTCTAGTCAAAAATCAGATTTTTTTGTACTCCTGATGTATTTAATCAGCAGTGTGAATTTATATTGAATAAAATTTGCTAATTATAACACGCAAAGAATGCGTAGCAATAATAGAAACGTAAATTTATAACATAAACAAATATTTCAGTTATTATTCTAGGCCAATTTATAATGGCCAATTTATAATATGGATTGTCAAATTCATAACAATACACATTTCCTTCAGTTGCTAAAGTAAATTTAGGTTGAAGTTTTCAAACTGTAGCAGTGTAGTAGTGTGACTTTATGTATTGATCAAAATCAGTGGGTAGCAGTGAGTCGCAATAAGTTGGTGAATGGGGGGTGAGGGTTGGACTGTGAGATGCGGTGATGGATTGGGGGATGGGGGGGCACACTTTTCGTCCTCGGCACCCACGGTGACTTGACCCTGCGCACGCCTATGCTAATTCTATTCTCTACTCAAGAATGCTAGGATTATTTACAAAGCACATATATCAGATAATTTTGCTGCTGGAATATCACAAAGGGAAGGTTTTATAATATGTTTTACTAATTAAAACACCATCACCCCCCAGATTTTGGAATCAATGTTCATGTATCAAAGCCTTTATTTGGTAACTATGACGTCATTAATGACAGTTTGTTATCTGGTTGATGGGATGTTGGCTCTTAAAGGGTAAAAAAAAAACTCTGAATTAACGTAGGGTAAGTGAAATATTTTTTTTAATTCAAAGATTGTCATCTGATATAAAACTGCAAAGAAGAAACAATTAAAACAATAGTTTAATTCTAATACATAGGTAAGTTTTTGTTTAAGAGTTTGGTAGTGTTTTTTAACTTTGTAGTTTCTAATAATACATTTAGTCGTACGGTACAAGTGAAGAAGTTCAGAAAGGTGTCATAAATTATTTTAAATTTTAAAGCAATTAGCAAAAAAATCCCCCTACACACTAAAGTTTCCCCCTCCACATAGTCTATTGATCAGTTGTGAGTGTTATTAAGGGAAGAAAGAATTGAGCCGATTTAATAAAAGAAAGAACAGTACTGTCAAAAGATCTTGGACTCAGAACTATGACATTGCAGTACAATATCTACTGCTCCACTGACTTATTATTCATTAATTCTACTTATACCACACCATACAATAGAATGATAATTTTCCTAACTAAAATACTTACTTTGCTTTATTCTTCAATATTTCTTGAGCGTTTGGATAAAACTGCAAAGCTTCATTTAGATCATCCTTACTCAGCACAAAGAGATTAGAAAACCCATTTGACCTGAAATTAAATAAAATATTATAAAAAATGCATACTCAACAGAGTAAAGAAATACTTTTAGTAAAAACAGATCTATCAAGTATGTTAATTCTCCATGCTTTCACCTCCTATTTACTTATTTTTTTAGTAGTATTCTTACAGCACAGTATTTTACATCAGAATCCCTCATATCCATACTCGATTCTACTGGTCCTCGCAACCGGCCAGATTTTAGCAAAATTAAACACTATACCTTATTCAATTTGCCAGTATTGTTAGTTAGGTTCAAATTATGGTTTACAGTTAACAAAATAGATTAGCTTATCTGGCCAAATCTTTATCCCTGTCATCCAGCCAAGGTTGAGTCCTGTGTTGGCTTGATATGAGGGGTTCTATTGTAGAGAAATTTAGCGAATTTCCCCTATAGGATGCGTACCGTAGGTTTCATGGTAAGACCTAAGCCTGAGACCATGGTAACTTTTCATTTTGGGGCCCCCAGAAGCAAGAACCACCATTTGTTCGAATTGTATTTGTGAGCATGATAGCGGCCATAAAAATGGTCCAATCTTAATGAAATTTGGTACAGACATGTAAAGTGGTAATCCGTCAGACGAGTTCGTAAACCAGCCCGATCGGCCCACTCTAAGGAGAGGTAAAGGGGGATAAACCCCTTTAAAAATGGGGTTTTCATTTACATAAAAAATTAAAGTAATCTAATTTTAGTTTACACCAATAAATTCAGCTCGAAAAAAACAAACAATTTAGTAATTTGAATCATTGCTCTATGCCCATTAGTTACCGAGATATTGAAAGAGGTGAACACAGTACGTTGTGCCAATGTTAACCTTATGGAAAATAAGTAAAATTCTTTATCTCACTTATTTCTCAACAAATCTTGGTAAATCTTGGTTTGTGACTTCATCTACATGAGATCTAACATAAATTAGTATAAAAACCCCGATATTTTGATTTTTGTGGCAGCAAATCTGCATACTCATTTCCAATGTTATCTTTATAGGAAATACAACAAAATCTATCTTCCTTATTTGTCAACATATCTTAATAAAACTTGATATAAGGCTTCTTGTAGTTCAGATCTACTAAATATCGACTTAAAACAACCCAGTTTTAACATACCTGCAGCAGCAAACCTGCATACTCATTCCCCATGATATTCTTACGGAGTTAAAAAAACATGTCATATCTTGCTCTGTTGAATAGATATATGATTTCATGGATTTGAAATTCGCTGAATATGCAGGATAGCTGCAAAGGGGGGTGATTATTCACCTTACAGCCTGACCAACCTGACGTCAGCGGTTCTCCTGTTCCCGCCGTCCAGCGACAGCAGGCTTATCTCTCCGAAGACGGTTCCCTCGGTCAGAGTCGCTAGAACCTCCTCGCCGTTGGGTCCTGCGACCACTTGCACCTGCCCGTTCTTCACTATGTACATCTCTTTTCCGACTTCCCCCTGGAAAGAGAGGGAGATTCGAAAGACAGCTGTTGGTTGAAGTGCTTTTGATACAGCTGTATAGGTAGTAGGTAGTTATAGGGTTACATTTTACTAATGAGAAAGAAGATGACTGATATTTGGTTCATGATTCCTCCTGCGATTCATGATTGTTTTTGCCCAGAAATGGCTAGTGCAAACACGTCCAAAACACATGATATTATCTCATTCAAAGTTTATCTGTAAAAAATAGCTCAGGGCTAAGAGGGAAAAGATCAGGAGATTTTAAATAGCATCCTTTATGTGCAAGACATTATAACCTCAGTAAACAATTCCTGAATGTTCTTAGCAAAATAAATACTAATGTATCCTTAGGTATGAAATGTGTAAAAATAAATTGCAGATTCTTGTATCTAGAAATCAAAATAAACATAGCTATGAGGCAAGGTGACTTTATATTTCCATAAAATGATAAATTATAAATGATAATATAAATAATTAAGCAGCTAGAAAGTAAGACAGTCTTAAGCGTCACCTTGCGGCAGATGTAATCCCCAGGAAGATATACCACAGGCCTTAACTTAAGAACCAAGTCACGTAGAAGAGCGTCATCGCAGTGCTTGAACAGCTGTACTTTGTTGAGCGTGTTGATGTGAACGTTGATTGCTACGTCAGTCTTCATCTTGTACGGCAAGTTGTCCAAGATTGTCAGCTCGTCTGCAAGAAGAGGGAGATGATTATGGAGAAAAAGATGGAAATCAAAAGTAAAAATATGCTTAAAAACACAAAGATAGTTACTTAAAGCCACCAAACTGTTAAGATTTGATCAATCATACATAAGAATCCTTTACTGTTAACGAAGGCTTCATTGGTTTTCTGTTTCGGATTACAAAATGGTTAGTTTTAAAAACAGAGTGTTCAAGAGTGAGCATGTTGCAAGAAATTAAAATATTACTATATTCGGATTATATTCGGATTACAAAATGGTTAGTTTTAAAAACAGAGTGTTCAAGAGTGAGCATGTTGCAAGAAATTAAAATATTACTTAGCATTTCAGGAATTGATATGGAGATTTTTGCGACATAATAATAAATCTTTGTAAAATCGACCTTCACCTAATTATTTGTCTAAGAAACTTCTCCTTTTCTCACCCTCCTGTGGCATAGGGATTGTTGCAACCCTACTACCCTGTGGTTTGTCCACTGCAGCGATATAGTCCCAGTGGCTAACTCTTTATTTTCTTGGTAAGAGAATTTTCTACTGATTCGTGTTCCTTTCTTTCATTATACTTGGTAACCAGATTTCTTCACCTATCCCTCTACCACTATTTCTTCAACCCAGTTCTTTTTCCTCCCAGCTTCCTCTATCTCTGTCCTAGGCTGACCCTTATTGTTTCAAGTACAATGGTAAGAGGTGTTTGGCGTCAGTCTTTTACTTGTCTTCAACTTACCTACAGGTTACCCGACGAGGCAACCTTCTGCAATAAGCAGTTTTGCCCAGGTGTTAATCACGACATCCTTCTCATCAGCAAACATAACAACAATTTACAAAACCTTGATCAGGATCTTGACTTACTGAGAGTGTGCTGCTGCTCCCATGTGTAGGTGAACCACATCTTGACCCTCTCCATTAACTCCTTGGAGATGTTCAGTAGTCTGAGGTGTTCCATCGCTTCATCCAGATACTTGCGATACTCTGTCTGTGACTTGGTGGCCGTGGCTATAATGTCTCTGATCTGCAAACATGAGAAAATATAAAAAATCAGGTGGGTTTTTTGGCCTTGATGAATTTTTAAGACAAATCTATCATAGCCATCTCTAGTAACAAGGCCGCAGCACAAGTAGACAATAGACAATAGACAAATCTTTATTGTACATAAACGCCTGTTTAAGTTTTACATAAGTAAAATACAAGCAGGTACATGGTCAAGTCTTCTCACTAGTCCTATTAAAAATTACAATGTAATAGTTATATGTATAAAACAAGTTATTAGTCTATTTTGTATGACAGAAAAAACAAAACAAAATAATGCACTTTAAATCCTATCTTTGAAAAACTCATCAATACAATAGTAAGCCTTTTCACACAAAATCTCCTTTAATTTAGAATTAAATTTAGTAACTGAAAGGTTTTTAAAAGATTCTGGAATGTGGTTGTAAATTTTTAATCCCATGTAAAGAGGACCGGATTCAAATTTTTTTTTGACTATGGATTGGATATTGAAAAGTGATATTGTTGTTCCTAGTGTTATAATTATGATTAAATTTATATTTTTCAAAAAAAGATGAATTTTTATGAACTAATTTTGCTATTTCCAAAATGTAAATGGAAGGTAAAGTAAGAATAGCATAATTTCTGAAAAATGGCTTGCAGCTCGTTTTTGATTTCAAGTTAAATATTGTCCTCAGAATAAATTTTTGAGAGATAAAAATCTTCTTGGCCTCTCCAGAATTTCCCCATAAAATGACTCCATAACTTAGTAGGGAGTGAACGTACGCATAATAAACTGCTAGGCAAACTTTGTTTGATGTAACTTTTTTTAATATACTAAATGCGAATCTGATTGAACCCAATTTCTTTGTCAAAATTCCAACGTGTTCAGACCAATTTAATTTTGAGTCCAAATATACCCCTAAAAATTTCACTTTTTCAACATTACTTAACGCTGACTCAATAGAACTGTTTTTTAATTTAAACTGTAAAACGCTAGTCTTGCCTTTATTCAATTTCAAACCATGAGTTATGAACCAGTTATTAATCTCCCCAATTGTATCATCAATAATGGATATGAGGTTATTTAGGGTGTTTGATTTCACTAGGGCTGTTGTATCATCAGCGTAAAGAGTAAAGGTGCAAGGTTTTTTAAGAAAAAAAGATGGTAAATCGTTAATAAATGCTATAAACAGCAATGGTCCCAAAATTGAGCCCTGAGGCACACCATATCGTATACCAGCCCATTTTGAATAATATGTTTCTGAATTTTTTGTTATTATTGTTCGTTGCTTATGATTAGACAGATATGAATGTAAAAGCTTTAAAGCAATTCCCTCAATCCCCATATTTTTTAATTTTTGCAATAAAAGTTTGTGGTCAACACATTCAAAGGCCCTAGCCAAGTCACAGAAAACCCCCACAGCTAACTGTGACCCGTCCAGGGCCCCAAGAACACTATTGACAAAGTTGAACAGAGCTTCCTACGTACTTAGATTTTTTCTAAAGCCAAACTGTTCCTGGCAGAGCTTTGAATTGGATTCTAAATAACTAGAAAGTCTTAAATGGATTATTTTCTCATAAATTTTAGATATATTACTTAATAAGGAGATTGGTCTGTAATTCTGACTGCATTTTTTTTAATCTTTTTTGTAAATGGGTTTGATCTGTGCAAATTTGAATAATTCAGGAAAAACACCTTCTTGAAACGACTGATTGATCAACTTTGCCAAAGGATCAGATATTATGTCAACACTCCCTTTCAATACTTTTGTGGGGACCTCGTCCCAGCCACAAGCATTACTATTAGTTAAACTTAAAATAGCATTTTTAACCTCAGTTTTGTTGGTAAAGGAGAAATTGTGCAGCTTAACACTAGTTTCTAACATAGTGGAACAAATACCAGCTAGACCCATACAATTTGTTTCATTCCAATTGACTCCAGGAACATTTAGAGTTTCTTTTATGTTGGAATATTGGAAATTAAAATATTCAGCTATCTCTACAGGATCAGATGTAACCCTTCCCCCTATATCAATTTCAAGATCGGTTGTTTGCTTTGTCTTGATACCTAATTCATCTTTAACTACTACTAAAATGGCACTAACTACTAAGTAAATGGCAACCTGAGGGGCATGCCCTGGTATGCCTGAGGGTTCAGCTGATTTGTTTATCCATACTCTCTTAAGGCACTATCTTTTGCTTACTTGAAACCAGCTGGCTCCGTAAGGGTTTTTACTATGCAAAAAACCTTGAAGCTTCGTTGCCAGTTCGAAGGCCGAGGCCTTATTACTAAAGATGGCTATATGAATCTATATATCATTGTCTAATTTACTTATTCAAACTCAGCTGTGCAAAAATACAACACGGTAATATGACAGGCTGTGGTGTTGCTACTGGCACTTAAGCTGTTGGCCCTAGGCAAGTGCAGACAGAAAATTAAAAGTTTGGCTTTGTCCTCAAACAAAAGGCGAGGCCCAACCCATGTTATTATTTTTTCTTCATCAAAGTACTGTACCTAAAATTTACCTATTTAGTTGCTCTGTAATAGATTTCATGAAACTAATTTTTTAATAAGTTTTTTTAAGGAATTTAGCCCATTAGGATATAAAAAGCCAATATTTTCCTAAATAAACAGGAATAACTTTATTGCCTTGATTTTCAATTTCATTCCATAGTAAATTTATTTTTTTGCGATGCATAACCTACAATCCATATGTACTCTGTCTAAAAGCCATCGTAAAAAACATACAGAAATTATTTATTGAATTTATAAAAAAGATGGACATTTACTTGACCAATGAGAAGAGCAAAGACAAACACTCCCATCAGCCAGCAGGCCGTCATGAACACGTACTCCATCTCATTCTCCGGTCGGGGGTTCTTGCCGATCGAGGTGGCAGTCTTGGTGGCAAAGTAGAAGCACCTTATGTACCTGTAAACACAGAATAAATCAAAGTCCATCCATTTCATTAGAGATTTTCATATAATAAAAAATACATGGAGGATTTTTAAATATTAGAAAGATTGTAAACTTTAATTACTTCTCTCATTTATTTTATATTCTTAACTGTAATTGATTAAAGATCAACTTAAAAATGGGCGACCTAAATAAGCAATTATACAGCAAATTACCCATCCCAAAATGTTTATCCATAATTGTGCAGACCCCTGCCACCTCTGGTATAGTACAAAACTTTGATATATGTATCTACTAGCTTGATAAATGTATATAGCTTGATATATGTATCTACTCTTTTACGTATACCTGTAAGTCCAGGTTACACTGGTCAAGTTATGCAGCCAAGTTGCTAGGATCAACTGATGCCCCATTAGATGGGGACTGGAAAATTAAATTTTATAGTTGGCTCGCCCATCACTCGACCAAAACTGATCCAGTTGATGGTCTTGTAATAACTCGTCTTTCTACTCAACTGTTGTAAAATGCCCTTTAAGTTAGTTTCACTGACACAGTTCAACATAATATCATGCATTTTACCACAATATTAGACAGGACAGTGCGGTAATTCAGCTACTTGGAGGTGATGAATTGTGGATAGTTATAAGTGATGACTTGTGGATGCAATGCTCTCTAATGGGGATTAATATCCGTACTATTGAATACTACTGTACTTTCAAACATAAGACCATCCTCATAATCAGACCAGTTCGTACGTAAAGTTGGCGAAATTGTGGTTCAGATCCAACTTTTAACTGTAGGTCCCCTATTTACCGTTGGCTGTTGGGCTATCAGTTAACTGTCCTGTCTAAGGAATATGTCGGACTTAGTGAGAAACAAGACTACAAGATCGTGCCACAATTATCCTACATTCATCGTCATTCATACTTGGCTTAAAATACCTACCTGGGTATAGGTCACAATTTCAAGTAATGGGTAATTATGTATTTATAATCTAACAACTACTTACGCATTTCCCTCCCCGTTGTAGACCCAACGGTTGGAACCGATGCCCTCGGTGACGGACACAAAGTAGTATGCGCAAGCGTTGAGATGCACCAAGAATATCATGTAGGTGAGAGAGCGGGTGACTCGTACTGCATAGGGGTTGGCCAATGCATGATCAAAGTAGTCGAAGAACTCCCAGAATGACTGGATCTATCAGAGAGACTGAAATCAGCTTAAAGTATAAATGTCTGCTTTAGCTTAAGTTTCATGAGAATTTTCTCACTTAACGAAAAAATTAGGTTTCAATGTCTTTCGTCTTAAAAAATACAGTTCCTAAAGTGTTTTTTTTCTACAGAATTTAGACAATATGAATTTGGTAGATTTAATATAAAGTTAATCACGTTGACTTGTTTCAGTAATTAAAACAAGTAACAGGAACAGATCTGGCAGGCTATTCAACCAATCCAATAAATAATCAGATATCATGTCTAAGCTGATATTTACAATACTTACACTGAAATGCTGCTTTGAAAATAATTAATCCCTTCTTGATTCATTGCAGTAATAGTAAGTAAAATGAGACAACCTTAAAGTATGATCAAACCTTTAAAAGTCGAGGTAGTCGTAAAATGGGATGAACGATTCCAAAATGGTAACAAATCAAGTCTGCTGGTAGTAACGATAGAGCATCAATCTGTAAGAATAAAAAAATATTAATCAGTGATTTGTTATTGTTTACTAGCCTGCATAAATTGATGTTTAAGTTGAGTATGGTGTTGAATAGTAAGTAAGAGTCGGAGTCTAATAGCTGGCCAGCACAGTTCTAATAATAATTGTAATTTTTTGTATGTTAAATGTCAGTAAGTGTAAATTATAAGTGCAATTTTATATGTATATGGATTTTTAATTTTAATATATGACAAGATTTGACATCAAGTACCTAGACCTGAAGATGCAATTTTTATTGTGAAACATGTCGTCATGAATGGACACAAAAGTGAAACTGTTAGACAGATAAGGTATGTAACCTGGTTTTAATTGAATAGTAAGCTTAGTAATTTATGCAATGTTGTTAAAACAAATAGCTTATGATCAACATGACCTGCAGTCATGTAAAATTGAAACTTTAATAATCAGGGGGATCACTTAAATATTTTCAGAGGTAGGCCTATGTAAATTTTTTACAAGATAAAGAAGAGTCCAAGCTTCTACAATTTGCTTATATTTTATTTATTTTTGAAATAGGTTGATGATTTTTTTTTACCTCGCCTTCACCCCGCCCACATAGACTATTAATTTGTGCATGGACATTGAAAAGCGAAGCAAGGAGTGAGCTGGTACAGTACAAGAATGAACAGGACTGTTAAAATATACTCGATGCTGCCGCCGATATTCCGTGGTTTGGCATGCTACCGACTGTGCCACTGATTCATTAAAGTTATTTACTGGTAACTAAATCAACCAAAATATCACTCACTAAACCACCAGTTAGTTGTATTTAACGACTGTAAGAAAATTATCTTGATAAGTTAAAATTGGTTACTTTTAATGTGTCTGGAGAGGCCTCACAAAACAAGCAATATTAACTCTAACATAAACCAATGTTTATCGTATAAACTCACCTTAAATGTGATAGACCTCATGTACTTCTGCCTGAGTGACTTGGTATTTCTCACCCAGAACCCATCTTCAAGATACATCACCCGCGGTTTGATCAGAACCAAATCGAGCAAGTAGAAGAAGTCCACGACACAATCGATGTAGAACCAGATCTTCTCATTGGAGGGGGTTCGGTAGGGGAAGAATGTCAGGAGGGGGATGACCCAGCAGTTGTAGAGGTAACTGGCCATGATAATGCATAGCCAGGAGACGTAAAAGTAACCTGTGGAAACCGCGGTAGATAAGAAGTCGATTTTGGGCTTTAAAGTGTTCTATAATCGTTGGTTTTTGCTCCCTAGCACCTTCACTGCAGTAGAATTATACCCTGATCTTAATTCCAGTGTGTTACAAGAAACAGGTCCTTTGTGCCTTGTTACAACCTGTGTGCATCACGAGTAACCGGTGACTCGAGGCAAACCCAACATTTCCCTCCCAATATTTCAGCTGATTGTGAAGCTAGAGCCCTCTAGTTGCCATCATAGAAACTAGAAACTAAGAAGACCTTGTTTATCTTACTGCAGATCAAGATTCTTTTTTGATGTCAAACTTGAAAAAACTAAAACTAGATTTTTTTGTGCAGGATAAAAAGTGACGAATTCAGAAGTAAATGATACACAAAATGCTATCAAGATATTTTAATGTCAAAAGTATCTATGAAATGTGTATATATCATTTTATGGAATATTAATAACAAATATTTTATGGAATATTAATCTAATGTTACATAAATAACCTCAGTGTGGCACGGGTAATCTATTACTCATGATGATTTAAAAATAAAATTGTATTCCCTGAAAAATTACAAATTCAGGGATATAACATTTACAGCAATCACATAACAAATAACTGAGGTATGCAAAACGCACCCAAGGAATGATCATCGATTTCAGCCGCCACACTCTAGGCAATGGGTTGCACGAGTAACCGGTTACTCATGACGCAGTGAATGTGCCAGAGGTAATTTATATTACTATTAACTGTGTACAATTAGATTCATATGACCACCAAACAGACAATATAATTGTCTTTCATGTGTGAGTACACAGTTGTTTTAAATAAAAAAGGTATATCCATTATGCTTTTTAAATGGCAGGTATTATACACTATTTATAATTTGCTTTTAAGATTTTACTAATACTGCTATTTTTACTGAGTACCCAAGTCCAAGAAATTTGAGCCCTATCCCCAGGGCCGCCCCGAGGCTAGTAGGCGCCCAGGGCGAGATTTTGATATGCGCCCCCTCAAAACTAATTGGTCTAAATACTATATTAAAAAAAAAAGAATAATACAATGGACTTAAAGTTCTCACAATCTTCTACTATATATTTGTCAAATACGACTCACCTATCATCGCACAGCCCAAACTATACGACCTAGAACCTTGAAATTTTGCGTGGACGTTCCTTTTAGGGCGTAGGCATCCGCTAAGAAAGGATTTTACATGATTCGTAGTATAAAGGGGTTTTTGGCGAGGTCGAAGTTTTCAAATTTTCCCATATAAAAGTGTTATGGATGATTTTTTGTTTACATTTTCAATGTTCATTCAATCAGCCAGCTGAGTAGCTTCACAAAATGTATATACGCTGTTTGTTACAGCTGATTTTCATCACGGTTTTATTATTCTTGTGTTGATTTATTTTATGGACATAATTATGTACTATATAACAGTTACATTTAGTTTAGTTTTAGTACCTAATCTGTTTAATCATAAATTCAGTACATGGAATCATATTTATTTCGGCAGCGGGATTTGTAATTATGCCTGTTACGATGACTTGGCGTTTAATCTAATTCGACCTCTATGCCTGAAGAGTGTGCTGACTTTTGTAGTTGAGCCTTGAAACTTATTCCCCGCAAGACTGATAGAAGGGGGTACGGTAATTTTTCAGTCACTGACAGACTGTGTTGTATAGCCTAATCTAATTCTTTGATCTATTTACATAGAAATCCTTAAATTATAAAAATCTCTGGGTTTTAAGGTTTTTTTGGCAGAGTCAAAGGTTTGAAATATGCCCTTATAAATGTAATGGATGATCTTTTGTTTACATTTCCAATTTCATCAGTCAAGCAGAGGGTAATTAGCTTCACAAACGTATACGTTGTGTCAGCTGATCTATAATTTGATTCCTTTCATCATGGTTTTATGGTTGTTTTGTCAATTTATTTAGGTCGTACGAACTATATAAAAGTTACATTTAGTTAAAGTTTAATCCATTATCAATTAATTAATTTCTGCATATTATCTGTTTAAACATAAAATGTGGGACAATCTTAAGAGGAGTATGTAAAGCTCCTTGAAAACGAATGTGCATTTAGGCATCGGGAGTTATAGTTTTTCCCTTAGGGCGCCCTTAATGTATTCATCCCCCACAATATTTTGGTGAATTTATTTTTCATCTAATCCTACACGACGCCATAGCAAAACATACCTCTACATTAGATATTTCTTGACAACCTCTTTTCATTCAGCCCCTTCAGATTCGTCAAATCAAGGTTAGACTATAATTGTTAGCGTGAGCGAAGCCATGGGAACTGCTAGTTATTTTATATATTCATGCTATTTTGTTGGTAGCAACAAATCAAGCAAATGGATAATTAATTTTCATTGCTAATAGTTTAGGGGAAGGTCGGCAGGTATCGGACACCTTAGCTTTTTTTTGACTACTCGGTTTAAGGATTACGATAAGTAACTACCTTATGCGTCAAATAATACTTCAGTATTTCATGTGCAATTGGTTTAAATTATTTATAATAATGACAATAACAACATACTATTTTTTGAAAAAGTTTACCTGTTTACAAAATGCGACTTCCAATTTTTGGAGGGTGGTATCGGACAGACCTAAAAATAGTACTAAATTTAGGTTTGGTGGATATTAAATCATACAATTGAATAAATGTATAATGTATTTATTTCCTAAATGATCTTTCTCCGATGATTTCTTTATTTCCTAAACGATTGCTCCTCAGCACACCAAACCTCTCACTTGCAGTCCGTATTATTATTTCCTTAGACAAAACCTAGTCTATTGCCAATTTAATGGACACTACATCATAATTCCCTCCTATTTTCCCCATGTTCCCTAAAACATCAAAGAATCCAAAAAAATCCGCGAATTTAAGTGGTCATTACATTGTCCGATACCACCCGATTGCAGCTTGTCCGATACCAGCCGCCAGACAACACAGTTTATAATGGCTGTCAAGCCGCAGTCCACAATGCGACTGGACCTAAACGTCGTTTTTACTTAGTATAAAGTATACTAAGTATTTTAAACTCAACTATGACCAATATCATTTACTTCAATCGATGCAGCAGCTTGGGAAAACTATATCCGTGCACGTGTCCCAACTCAAAAAAACAAAAAACTCTAACCACAACAAAAGCCGTGTACAGTAACTGTCCAATATGGCGATGGCCCGACTTGCTCATTTAGGTGGTTGTACTGACGGCTTGACAGCTGCTGCCCCTAGCGTAATTTTCCTGAAACTAGTTCTGTCCGATACAGGCCGCTGTCCGATATCAGACGACTTTCCCCTATTTAACCTTGTTTTATATCATCAATAAACTTGTAGACTATCATAGGTGAAACAAAACCTCTCGAATAAGAGTCCTTTGTATTTTTATTAATTGATTCCAGAGTAAAATTCATCCAACAAATCATAGCAAACATAAATCTGAATTATTTTGTCAGACAGATCCATCTGTAAACCTGGGCCTTATTTCGTAATGGGATCACTAGTACAAGTTATAAATCACTAACAGGGGTAATTCTATGGAAAATATTTGTGATCGCCAATTTGACTAACTATAAAGTCAGTATAAACAGGTTCTTAGCCCCCGTTTCAAGGATTACTAGTAGATTAAAAATGTTGACTTTGATCTTTTTAAAAGGGGCAGTCAGCAATTTTCACTATATAGTGTTTACTAGTTGCTGTTTAATGACTTGTTAGTAGGTTTTCATGTGAAGCCCGTTTTGAAACGGGGGTCTGATCTAACGTAAAGGCTTACATTTGCTATTATCACAACCTCTACGCCAAAAGCACTAAATGAATAGGCCTCCTATATTTTAAAAATCTCAATTTGTATCAAGAGGACGTTAGCCTACATATTTAGCAAAACTCAATACTATTATGATTTGCGTGCTTGTGTAGTAGAATGACATTTTTTTGTCCATATAGGTACTTATCTACGACATATTTTATGGAGTTTCAGTTATATCTTATTGTGAATAGAAACAACTTTTTTTTAATAGCCATTTGATTAAATGTTTACGCTTCTTTCGAGGATTTTTTGTGCGTTATAACGCATCAGCGATATTTTTCTCTTATACAACTGCGGGACCCTTGGCCACGGCGCCCCCTTAGCCGCGGCGCCCGGGGCAGTCGCCCCGGTCACCCCGCCCTTGGGGCGGCCCTGCCTATCCCACATTCTCCTGGGATTTCACAAACACCAACAGTTTTGGTTGAAAAATTACATGAAAAAGATAAAAAGTAAACTGTTCTGTGTGTTGCCTGGTAAGTCTGTTCTCAAAATTAACTAACTATTTGCTTTTGGTTGTACTGTGTCAACAAACCCTCTTACTTTGTGGCTCAAAGACGAAGGCAAAGTTTTTGACTTTGTGGCGTATCGATTCGCACATGGAGAATTTAGAGCCCCATTCTTGGGAGACGAATCGAATCCTCTTCAAGGGTGACTTCAGGACATTGTTGCTTTCTTCTGGAACAATGGTAGTGATGTCAACACACATTCCTCTTAATCTAAAGGCCCCTAGACTTTTGTCGAACATTTTGCTGACCATAAGTTATAATCAAGCCCAACTGTACTGTTTATTTAGTTGGAATGTCCAACTGAACTATATGTGCTATAATCTTATACACTAAAAACGTGTCAGCTAAGTGATGGATTTACCACCGGGGTGACTGGTGGTTTTGGTGTGTAAGCTGAGAAGGTGACAAAAGATGTAAAAAAAAGGTTTTTGTACATTTTAAAGATATAGCACATTAAAATCGCCTTTTCTAATTATATTTTTTATATAAATTTATTCTTTAGAAAGTAAATTCTAAAATAAAAAATCAATTAGAGAGCAACTTTTAATTTTTTGTATGTATGTGTGCGCTACAGCCAAAAATACATGTCATAGTCCTTTAATTTTGGAGCCTGATTAAAGCTTACAATTCATAATGTGCCCAACGGTGTTTAGGCTTCAATAACTTTTAAGGCTTTACCCTATGACCGTTTTAAAGAGACTCATTTCATGGTCTTAGGAAATGCTCTACACAATATCGAAACACCATGTAGTTTGTTTTAAACTAACAACAACACCTAACGTGAGCAAAGCTCCACGCACCGTGTTCACAGCTGCTGATGGTGGAGGGGGTGGGGGGAAAGTCGAAGCGCCGCCGGACCCTCAGAGCCCTCTCGGAGAACCTCCGACACAAGTCCTGCAGCCTCTGTCGGACCAGCTGCTGGCTCCTCTCCGAATCCAGTCTGCAATGTCAAGAGAGTGTAAGGCATCATTTTTAGCAAAAAGGTACTGACGATATGGAATTTGAGTCACCGGAAGTTCTCAGCAGACCAAACTATTGGTATAAATGAATATTCAACAAAAATTGAATGAACTTAAATGAAACTTAATACAAGATCCAACTGCGGTTGAAACTGGATTCACTGACATTGATTATATTTTGATGAACTGTCATATGCGATGGGGATCATGCTATTATAATTTTTCGTTAAAAAGTTATTCAGCCACATTATCAGCATCATTCAGCATACAGATTATAGTTCCTCGGTTTTGCCTCAATAATCCCTCTTATCATGCAAGACCTTACGAAGAAGTTCCAAATTGATGGAAAATTCTAAATAAGTTCCTATAACGGCTCTAAATCCTTAGAGAGCATATTACAATTTATAGGGCGTTTTTTTAAAAACTTGCTTCTTAATTTATTCAGAAACAAAATTAAATTTTAATATTCTATTTTTTGGAAACGTCTACCAACGCAGGGGGAAGTCAATTTCTGCTTCTCAAACAAATAAATAATGGAACTTAGACCATGTATACATGGTGAAATAAAAAAATAAATAAAAAATATATATCCATTATATTGAATACACTGTGTCTGAATAGGCAAACCATGTATACATGGTCAGCGACAGTTTCTGTTTTTCACAGGAAAATGTTATCCCCCCAACTACCCCCTTCTCACCCCAACCCCTAACTTAAAATTTTCAAATGGCAACATACCCTTTGTGACATATCAAATTAAAGAGCCCAAAAAAAGAAAAATTTTGGTGGAAGAAAAATTAAAATTGCCTCATGCGTTCTCGAGTTATTCGGTTTTAAGGGTATTTTTTGTTTAACTTCAAATGTTCCTTCCCAAACTTCAAATGCGCGTAAGTCCAAACTCCATACATACGGTAAATTATCAAAATATCATGAATTGTAACGGTTATTTGTCACTTTTAAATGTTCCAACAAGAATTACTCCAACAAGTCAAACATGTATCGACCATTGTTTCATAAAATGTAAAAATGTAAGTAATTACAAGAGCGCCGTCTTTGATATTGGTTTAACTGACCATTGCATGCTGGGATTAAAGTTAGTAGATAAAGCTCTTTCGTCCGGGCTGTCTGGAAACACCAGTTCTATTTTATATAAAAAAATTATTGACTATAATCTAGTAAAACAAAAACTAAGTTCTGTGAATTGGGAAGATTGCTACATAATGTCAGATGTAAATGAATGCTATAATAGGTTTTATGATGTTTTAGATGAAGTAGTAAATAGTTGTACGAGAATTGTAACTCTGAAAAATAAATTAGATAAGGCTAGGTTGAAAAGTCCCTGGATTACACATAGTATTCTAAGGAAAATTAATAAAAGAAACAAACTTTATAGAATTTTGAAGCGAAGGCCATATGATAACGTTTACAAACAATATTTTTCCAGATTTAGTTCAAATTTAAAAAATGAAATCGACAAAGTAAAAAGTAAATATTTTGCTGAGAAACTTGAAAACTGTAAAGGCACTGTGCTAGGCAGTGGAGGATAATTAACAATCTAACTGAAGGTTTCTCAGTGCAAACATTAGATAAGATAGAACTGGCAGATGGCACAGTGATTAGTGGTCATCAGAACATTGCCGAGGAAGTAAACAAATACTTTACAAACATAACTGATAACAATAATACGCTTGTGACTAGTTCTTGTGAGCTATCAAATCATCTTGATTCTTTCTTTGTAAACTATACTACACCTACTGAAGTAATTAATACTATTAACGGCCTACAGAATAAGAAATCGTCTGGTTACGATAATTATAATGTAATTCTAGTGAAATGTATAGAAGAGGAAATTGCCCAAATATTTACATACTTAGTTAATTTAAGTTTTGCTTCTGGTGTCTTCCCCGAAAGCCTGAAACTTAGCATTGTCGTTCCCTTACTCAAAAAACATAATTTATTAAACGTAAATAATCTAAGGCCTATTAGCTTAATTTCTGTATTTTCGAAGATAATTGAAAAAATTATGAAAACTAGACTAATCAGATATCTTAATGACATTTCATTCTTGAGCAACAACCAATTTGGTTTTACAAAAGGAAAATGCACAGAGGACGCTTTAATTAAAGTCACTGATTATATATACAGCAATTTAAACGAAAGTAAAAAAATAACTGGTCTTTTTATAGATTTCAAAAAAGCCTTTGACACCGTCGACCATAGTATTTTATTAAGGAAAATGGAAACAATAGGAATCAGAGGCGTGGCGCTTGACTGGTTTCGCAGCTACCTGTCGGGCCGCCGGCAGCGCGTCAGGGTGGCCGGGTGCCTCAGTGAGGCGCTGCCCGTGGCCCTGGGGGTGCCCCAAGGAGCCGTCCTCTCTGCAAATCTTTTTTTAATATTCATAAATGACCTCTTGATACAAAATTTAAATGGATCTGTTAACACTTTTGCCGATGATGTAGCAATTTTTTACTCAGACACAGATACTCAAAATATATTGGAAAATATTAATGAAGATTTAAAGACTTTAAGAAATTGGTGCACATTGAATCGTATGCAAATTAACGTAAGTAAAACCAAATTTGTTAATTTTGATTTAAGAGGTTTTGACCTCCCACGCCCATTAGTCTTTCATAAAGAAAGTTGTTCTAGTGTAGTCTGCGATTGTCAAGTAATAGAAAAAACAGATAAATTTAAGTACTTAGGCGTAATTTTGGACGAAAAACTTAGATGGGAAAAACATATCCATGAACTGAATAACAAAATTAAGTATAGTATTAGAAAGTTCTATTTCTTAAAAAAAATTTGTTGTGTACAGTTACTGAGAAGTCTTTATTTTGCTCTGATTCACTCAAGAATACAGTATGGGTTGATTGCGTGGGGAGGTACTTTTAAATATTTAATAGAAAAATTAAGAGTTACACAAAACCATTTTTTACGTATCATAATGAACAAAACCGTCAGAGAAAGCTGTTTTCCTTTATATGTTGAGCTAAAAATATTGCCAATTCAACATAATTACATATATAAAGTATTGAGATTGTTTTACAACCGAAGTGGGAATCAAGGAACAAATCAATTATATTATAACACCAGAAACATAGAGAAACATATTTTTAGATTGCCAAAGGTAAATAAATACGTTTTTAAGCATTCCTTCACATACAGTGGACCAAAATACTTTAATCAACTGCCATATGAAATAAGATCCTCGAAAAGTCTAAAACAATTTACTTCAAAAATTATTACATGGCTCTTCAAGCAAGTAGATATATGTTACTTAAATACTAACAATGTTTAAGTTAAGTATTCTTTCGTTTAGTATTTCAGTAAGTAGTAGGTCTTTGTTTCTTATAGTTAAGGGAAATTGTATTTTTATTTTAGTTCAAACTTTATTTTCAAGTGATTAGCAGAGTGTGTGTGCAGGCGCTGCGGGAAACTGCTCTGTTATCAGTGATTATCGTGCAGCTGAACTCACCTTATCAAGAATAAGAATACTGTATTATAAGTATTGTTATTTTGCTGGCCAACTACTGGATACCGGCTAGCAATAATTCCTAAGTTGCACTTTTGTTTTGTACGTATTTTATATTGAAGGAATAAATCATTATTTCATTATTTCATTATTTCATTTCATTATTTCATTATTTCATATTTATTATTTAAAAATTAACACAGACATAAATATGATGTTGGCGGGAAACATCTAATTAATGACAGGGGAATGTGAGGTGAACTCAAAATCAACCCTTATTTCACCCCCTTCCCCCAACCGCTAAGTTGATTAATATTTTTTATCATGTTATTCTGCCAGTACTTGTTAATAAATAATGCCATCTGTAGCTATCCGGTATCGAAGAGGTTTATCCAGCCAGCAATAATGTTTTTGCAGGAAGGATGAATTTAAAATTATTTGCACTTATATTAATTGTCAGATTGTAAAATATGAGGATATCAAAAATTCTGTATTGGATCTCAATTTAGTTATTGCAATAAATCTAGTTTTTTAATACCCTTTAATTTGATATATCACTTGGGGTAAGTCTCTATCTTCAACAAAGGGGTTGGGGGAAGGGGGTGAAATAAGGGTTGATTTTGAGTTCACCACACATTCCCCTGTCATTAATTAGATGTTTCCCGCTAACATCATATTTGTGTCTGTGTTAATTTTTGAATAATAAATATTTAAGTTAAACAAAAAAAAACCCTTAAAAACCGAATAACTCGAGAACGCATGAGGCAATTTTAATTTTTCTTCCACCAAAATTTTTCTTTTTTTGTGCTCTTTAATTTGATATGTCACAAAGGGTATGTTGCTATTTGAAAATTTTAAGTTAGGGGGTGAGAAGGGGGTAGTTGGGGGGATAAAGTTTTCCTATGAAAATTGACTTCCCCCTGTGTTGGTAGACGTTTCCAGAAAACAGAATTCTAAAATTGATTTTTGTTTCTGAATAAATTAAGAAGCAAGTTTTTAAAAAAACACCCTGTATAACAAAGGAACATGTCAGCCTTAGTCAGTAACAAGACTACAAGTTCGCGCCAAAATCATCCTTCACTCATCTGTCATTCATACTTGGCTTAAAATACCTACATTTTAAGTAGGTCGCCATTTCAAGTAATGTATCTATGTATGTAATAAATCTAAAATTTGTTCTTTTTGGCACATTTTTTATAATTTTAGCCTAAAACTAAAGACATGAAAAAATCCTAATATAATGTAAATAAATAATAAAAGAGTAAAACATAATCAGTGGTGTAGTGGTGCGGGAACGCGTGGGAACGGCGTTCCCACACTGGTTTTCAGAAACCCGGGAAAATCCCATTGCCCCGTTCAGGGAAAATCCGGAAAAATAGCTAAAAATCTTATATTGATAAACATTAATTAAAGAGTATAAAAATTAAAAAAAATTATTATTATGTCAATAATGTAATTCAAACTTTGTACGAAACACTCTACTTTGTACTTTGTACTCTCACTTTGTACTTTGTGTAACTCTTTGTGCTTTGTAACTTTGCACGATTTTGCTCTGTTTCGAAAGATAACCTCACTCTTGCTTGAACTTTGTATTGTGCACAGAGTACGGTAGGTAGACAGTAGCTTGCATCACTCTCCACTCTAACGTCCCTCCCCAACCCTCCCCCAACTTGCAGGATGCATTTGCCGTCTACTTGTAAACCTGATTTGTCAATCTGTCGATGAACTTTCATTATAATTGATCACTCTGTTTTTTTATCTGTTTTATGTTTTATAGATTTAATTTATTTCAGTTCTCTGCTTTTACTTGGCTAGAACATGTTATTTAAAAACGAGGTTATGTATGGTGTTTTTTTTGGAGATTAATGACCACGTACATAAATGTCATTGTAATTAATTACTCTTTTTTTCCTCTGTTTTATGGATTTGATTTTTTTAGTTCTCTGCTTTTTTTACTTGTATAGAATATGTCATTTAAAAATTAGGTTATGTAGCTATTTTGGGGGTTAACGTACATAAAAGTAGTTATTAACTTAATTAATAACCTTTTCTAAAATAACTTCTTTTGTGAAATAATAAAGTTAGTTAAATATAAAAAGATAGACTTCTGTTTTTATATTTTGCTTTTCCAAAGATCAACCAAATTATTTAATGGTTTCTTGAAGCCTCAGTAAATTCAGTGAGCTTAAAATACATAGCCTAATTTGCATCGTATACACATACAGGGAAAAGGTATCTTAATTTGTATGGAATTTGACAAATATATTAAGCTTTCCCACACTGAAAAATTTGCCACTACCCCACTGATTATAATCATACTATATATTGAAACGAGAGA
Source organism: Flexamia atlantica (assembly GCA_035578135.1). NCBI lineage: Eukaryota > Metazoa > Arthropoda > Insecta > Hemiptera > Cicadellidae > Flexamia > Flexamia atlantica. The sequence continues at coordinate 46,392,993 of JAQJVK010000004.1, forward strand.
CTCTTTTAATTTATTTTAGACCTTCCTTTTGCAGCTTGGAAATTAAAACAAGTCTTAAAAAATTACAGAGTTTATACTGAAATTCTGTTGTCAGACCTGGCGTAGAGCATTTAAATGAAAAAGTATTAAAGTATTAAAGTAATGATTTTAGTTGTAAATTGAGAAAAGTTGTTGGATGTGTAACCTTCTTTTTATCATGTACACTCGACTCTTGATAACTCAAACCTCAATAACTTGAAATCCTAAATAACTCAAAATATTTTTGATGCTCTAAGAAAAACCTGACTGTTGGAATAAAACCAAGCATAAGTTGAAATAATTTTATGGCCATACTTTACCTCTGTAAGTCAAAGTAACGCAAAAATTACCTCTATAACTCAATGTTCAATGGATAATTGAATTCAGAGGATAATTGAGTTCAGTGGATTTTTAAGTTAAATCAAATTTGTACTTAACCTCTTTAAGACAAAGTTTACCTCTATATCTCGAAGTTTACTCAAGGTACCTCTGTAAGTCAAAATCCCGGCGAAAAGGGTGCAATGAGTCAATGGGTCATATCCGGACCAACTTCATTTTTCATTAACTCTATAGCTCTAGTTTTAATTTTACTTACCTCTATTTCAATTCAGCTCAAATTAATTTTTTGAGTCTAAATTAATTAGGTTTTGCCTCTGTAGCTTAAATCTTGCGTAAGTTGAACTATACATACCTCAAAGAAAAATCGTATTCCCATGGTATTTTGAGTTAGCAATAACCAACTGTGCTATGAAAATATAATTTTACCTGAATTGATTTTGTAAATTCAGGTGGTAAGTAATGAACAAGAATCCGTCTCTGAGGTTTACCTGCAGGCGTGATCGTCCCCACTGCTGCTGTGGCACGTGAGCTGCTCAGGAGTGTTGGACGGGTCGGACTGTATGATGTCGCTCCTGGCACTCACACTCTTCGCATCTTCGCCTGCAAGGAATCAAAACAAAATACAGATTGCACTAAAAGAATTTGTCCATAATCAGACAAAGAGATAAGTGTTAGGTTTCTATTAAGTGATTTTTATCTTTTTCCAGGCAAAATCTTATCCCTCATTCATCCAAAGTTATCCTTCAAACCCTTTTTCATTTCTAGAAGTTTTGAAAAATTCTTAAACAGGATGATTCTTTAAATTATATTTTGTGCTTGGGATCAATTGTGGTTAACAATAATATTCAGGAGTAATTGTTCATCGGTTGTTTCGCTGGTGGATCAATAAAAGGGTCACATTTAAGGTGAATCGTCTCCAGTTAAAATTCTATTAATACCATGTAAGGTTCGTTTTTAGATGTAATAATGTTTCATACACCATTTTTACATTTAACAACCATTAAATCGTGATTTAATTTTGTCTTAGTTAATTTGTAATTTTAATGTACAAATAAATATTTAAACTCTTCAGGTCAAGAGTTTTAACATAAATAGTCATCTCTAGTAACAAGGCCGCAGCGGTAATAAATGACAATATTGTGCCTTAGAGTTCAGCTTATTTGTTTATCCACACTCTCTTATTGGACTATCCTTAGTTTACTGGAAAGCAGCTGGATCTGTGAAAGTTTTACTGTACAAAAACCTTTGGAAATTGGCGTTGTCAGTTCGCAGTTCGAAGACCACATCATTACTAGATACAGCATCATTTTAACCATATAACAAAATAACTTATTATCTCATATTGTTGTCAATAAAATCAATCCACTTCATTTCAACATTTCAGACTATTGCTCAACTTTATTTTGGAGTATTCAATAAAAATGAAGTATACCAATTAATAACCAGTGACTCTATAATCGTGGTCACCAAATAGGGCAGGTGAGTGAGTGCGCTGCTGGCCAAATTATTTTTATAATTTATTTAGGTAGTTAATTAACTATATGATCATATAGTAAAGTAAACAGAAATTTACACGTCAAAGACCCTGAAAAACGTAATTAAAGTTTTGACAGTTAAACAAAAACACTTCATTCAGTCATTTCAGCTGAGGTTTAGCACACAATTTTATGAGTTTACAGTTTTTGCTGTCCACCCTATTTCGTGCACTCTACTCTAGTACTCACATTGCTGAGTCATGCTGCCGACATGGTTGTGCTGAGGTACCACAGCCTCTGCTGGGTCCTCAGTCCACTGCTGAGGGTGGACTTGAGACGACTGCGGCACAAGGCACATCATGGTCAGTATAGGTACAATAAATTAATAACGTGATATTAATTAAAGAGGGTTTAAGTTTTATTATTTAATATTTAAAAAGTTTTAAATATTAGAGATCAAGAGATTTTTTTAACTGAAGTTTGTACTCTTGTTTTGATATTTTGCAATTTTAAAAGTATTATATTTTTAAATCAATCTACACATAATATTTAATTCTATAATTTTAACTCATTGACCCCTCGATCTGAGTAAGACTACTGAAGGAGCTTTGCTTGTGCCAGGTCTCATTAAGCTAAACCGTTTTTATAAGTTTTTTTTGTTATTTTTGAAAATCTTTTAAGGTTTGTTGCTATAAGTTTGGTTTTTAAATAGATCAAGACTTAAATAATTTTGAATTTTTCTATTTCTTTTTTCCTTTAAAGTAATCCTACCTCATCCCCTCTAAGTAATCCTTTTAAGTAGTGCCTTTTTTCCTTTAAAGGCATGAAATAAAATAGACGTGAATTATCATGTAATTATTATTTATTTATTTTAAATCATCTTAAGTTGCCCTTACATGCAAATATGCAGCACAGTAGACTTGTCATCAATTACAATTAACCGCTCACAAAAATATTTTTCATCATCGAGAATAAGTACCCACTGTCAGCTTATTCCAGGTAAGCTAAATGTACAACAGAAATGTAATTTTCTGTGCTAGCTGCATTTGCAGAAACATAGACGAAGACAAAAACAATACAACAATAAACTAGCTTCCATATATATATACAGTAGAACCTCGCTAGTCCGACCTCCGATAGTCCGACTCCTTGGTTAATCCGACCATGCCGCCGGGGAAATAGGCCTCCGCTAGTTCCCCCTCAGCGGGGTTTTCTCATCGGTTAGTCCGACCACGCAATTGGAAATTGATGTTTGTTTACATTTCTGGTGCATTCCTCCATTCAGGTTGGCTCCTGTTGATGACGCATTACTCATTGGGAGTGCGTATATCGTTCAGTAGAGCAATAACATTTGGTGCGGTTAGTTTTTTTTTGGTCCTAATGTCGTTTTTTACAGTACAATAGCTTGTTAAACACTCATAATGCAATTTTTTCTGATCGAAATACAGTTTTTGTACGTTTCCATGTCAATAAAATGAGTTCATCCGATAATCCGGCCTTTTTGCTGTTCCGACCATGCCCCCGGTCCCGTAGGTGACGGATGAGCGAGGTTCTACTGTACTCTAAATAAAATAACTAAATAACTAACAACAATGTCTTTAACTAACAGAATAATTAATGTCTTTTAATAACTAACAAAAATGTCTTTTAAGTCTATGAAACCTAATATTGAGAACATAATAGATCCAGGTCTCACCCTTTTAACAATACAAGATCCATTACCAATAGAACATGTATAATTTCCAACTTTGAATAGTTATTTTAATTTACCACACAGCTCAAATATTCAAAGATTACCAATAATTGACATTCAGCTGAATACTTACCCATGAATCTAATCTCAACCTGCTTAGAGAAAATACTAAGCACAGCCCCTAGCATCAAAATGGGCAAGACTAAAAAAACAACATCAACTAATGACCACAAACCACAAACAACTGTAGCAGATATTTAGCCTTGTACGTATGCAGGTACAATTAAGTTAGATTGATAACCTTGTACAGCTTTTACCATTGCCTAACATTTTAAATCAATGTCTACTTAACTCAAAAATTGTTTTATTTAGTTAAGGGCACCAACTGTAACACAGTACAGTGTACCCACTTGTTTGTAGAAAAAAATACACAATGTTATTAAAACAGGATCTTTTAAGTTTTATGAATTTTGAACTTTATTAATAACTGATGGTAACTCGCTTCTTTGGAGCTATTTAAAAGCTGTGGATTAAATAACAGTAAATAACAGCTGTTTGATTAAGTACATTGAATAGCAGACAACCATCAACAGAAGAATCGGAAACCAAGTTTTGTCGATGAAAATATGATCCTGTGTAGAGCACCATCTAATGGGAATTTCAAGTCTCTCATGATTGGATGTGTGCTTATGCTTCAAAAAAGTATACTTGCAAAATTTTGTGCTTCTATGTGCAATGGTTAGGCCTGAGAGTTGATCGGAATTTCACTTGTTTATATATATATATATATATATATATATATATATATATATTTAAAAAAGAAGATAAAATTAGAAAAACGTAAACTTTTCTTCTAATATTTTTTTGAACTTAGTTCACTCCTGACTGTTTAAAATTAAAAATCTGCTCAATTTATTAATTTCTAATGATTGTCTCAATATTTTGCATTGTAATTAGAGTTGTCCTGTGAATGTAAAATTTTCGAATAAATAAATAAAGACACGTTTTGTAATGTAGACTAAATTAAATAATAAAATTTCAATTAAATTAACGTTTTAATTCAATTAATAACAGAATTAAAAATAACTGTTATTTATAAATGACTCTTTGAGTTTGAATTGAAAAACAAAACAAATTCACACCTTAACAGATCATGCCTCAGGGCATAAAATATAATATGTATAACATTAAGATAAAATATGAAATCAAATAATGCATATTCAACTTATCTGGGAGAATTTAGTACGTTGGTACTTTCACGGAGTGATTACTAATGAGATTCAATTAATGATGATTTATTCCTAACTTTTGTGAAGCATAAAATTATATCAATAATTTAGATAAATTCGTAATCTTACTCTTAAATGACAAATAAAAATGTAAAGTTCAACTATTTCCTGAAACTGCACAAATTAATCAGATCGCCTTATTTTGATTTATGGACATGCATTTAGTAATATTATTTACACTAACTATTTTGACTCTACTGAATAATTAACGCCAATAAGCAATCAAAACATATGTTACCTTGCGGGAGGTTATTCTGTCCATGGCTCTGTCTGCTCGAGCCCGTTGTCATGGCAACCAACGATCGATCCGCCATCTTGGCTCCTACCTACCGTGACCTAGGTCAAATTATATTTGCAGTTGAGGTTGTATCGTCCTAATTAGACTTGCTTGGCATGGTCCATTTGTGAAGGATTTTAAACATTTCCTGATAAAAATTGATTTGGAGTTATAATCAAGTCAGCATTAAAGTGAAAGCAAAGTAAATCACTTTCTTTTGTATATAGAGTAACATATCTTATAATCTATATAAATAATAGCCAAGCATAATTTTAGTGATACTTTTTTCTCATTTTGTGTACAACATAGAAAACCGTTAGAAATTACTATACTGTCCTGTAGATTTGCACAATCCCATTATAATTTACTATAGTTTTGGGAATTGTAGGAAAAAGGTATTTCCTTATTATTATGAATCATAACAGGGAAAAATTTAAATTAAAACAATCCTTTGTTAAGCTATAGCACAAATTCCTGTCCTATATTTCTAGACAGCCTAGATAGCTGTACTGGTTGGCGTGGTTGGTGATGGCAAAAGTTAGTTGTAGGCCTAATCTCCCGAAGCGTCTGAAAAAACATATATTTGTCGGAGTCGAAAACCTCGTTTACGTTTCTCATTTTCATTACGAAAGTCTGCTCTGCAATATTGCACCGAAAGTTTTCTTACGAAATAAAAACGTCTGCAATACTTTTGCACTGTATCGGCTGGTATTTTTGTTTTGGCAACCTTTAATCGTCAATCAAGCTATCGTATGTTGTTCTGACCGCAAAAGCAACCACAACCACGAGTGCCTTGGTTGAAACCTGAGGAAACATTCCACCAAACCGTAAATTGACGGTTTGTAAATGTTCGAAATTATCTCAGCCCAACTATTAACTTTAAAAAAATCTCTGAATTATTTTAAGTTATTGACTAAATGCCCAAATATAACAACCAAAACACCTTTTATTTAAACTGTGATGTTTGACTAAATGTCATTTATTCTTAACAACGGCCAGTTTATGTTGATTGGTTACCTGATTTACTATTTATAATATTATCAATTAAAATTAAATTAATTGGGAGTAAGCAGAAAGATCCGTTAAAAAATGGCATAGAAATACGTTCAGATGAAGACACTTACTTGTCAATTATTCTTATTGCAAAAGTAAAATCATTACTTTTAATTTGAGAAAAAAATTGGTAAAGTTTACGGTTTACTTTTGGTGAATATACACGAATATACAGGGTGTTTTTTTTAACGCAACCCAAAACTTTATTTTATCAGTGAAGGGTTATTTCCCCCAAGATCCCCGGATTTGACCCCACTATATTATTTCCTTTGGGGATACATAAAAAGTAAGGCCTACGAAAATAATTCACAGGATATTCAGCACCATAAAACAAACATAACAAATTTCATGCAAGAAATTCAAAGAGGCACCTAACAACACGTGTTCGGGAATTTGATGGAGAGAGCATAACTTCATACAAATGCCAGTGGCGGATTGTTTGAGAACATAATGTAAACTAAATGTGATCAAACTTAAATAATAGGTTGTGTAAAATGTAAGCATCCATAAAACAATAGTCATTTTTATTTATATGTGCATTATTCAATCTTAAAAATGGGTTGCGTTTAAAAATCAACCTGTACTATTTAATTATGCAATTATATAGAGGTTTTATTTTTTGTTGTTCTATGCGTTTTGGAAAATAACCTATTCTTATTTCCTTCCATCTCTAACCATTTCAAATCACATCCAAATAAATTATACTTTTCAAAGTGCCAACTTATAAGCTACACTCACATTCCGCATTCGGACTCGGGAGGTGCGGCGAATGTAAACAGTAAACACAGGAAGTGAACAGGTCAAGTGTCCTATCCCGTGAGACCTCGACGTCGCCGTCCTGTAGTCCTGTAGGCCTCCCCGCAACACAAACACAGGCCCTGAGGCCTCCTTCGTGATGTTTAGCCTATGTGTAACGGGGCCCATTGTCGGGCCCCGGGGGGCCCGCGGGCCCCGACCCGGCCGCGAATATAAAACCAAATCGATCCGCTATTGTCGTCTTCGCCTTCGCACAGTCAGTCACCATGCGTCTACGTTACCAGGTGAGTGCCATTAACCGTTTTTTTATTTGAATACTATGTACAATTGATTTATGGATGCAAACACTGTTTTAATTTTGATAAATAAAAATTTTAACTATGAAATTATTAAATATTTTAAAATCCTTTTTAGTGCACATCTAGAACATAAAGAAAATTTGTGCCAAGTGTAAAGAATCCAAATAATCATAACGAATCCTTCATAAGCTGCGAAATTGAATGGCCGCCATTTTTAACGTCATTATATATTCTATTTTAGCCTTTTTTGAGAAAATATTGTAATTCTTTTTTAGTACACGTATAAAGTATATAATGAATATTTTTGCCGAGTTTCATGGCCCAAAGTCTAATAGGTTTTTAGTTTTTTAGAAACTGTTTTGAGTCTGTCAACCGTCTTTTCCTGTTATATAGATAACAATATACTGAAAACTCCCAAAACTTACCATATACTTCTCCACCACATAAATTCATTCAACTGGTTAGAGAGTTCTTTCTTTCTTAAAGATAACGTATCAACGAAAAACATAGAAAACAGCATCTGTTTTGAACTAGAAGTTTTCGAATCCTTCATTTTTCAGTTAGACAACTGTGGTCACCAGTATGTTAAACAAGTTTCATAACTAACTGAGTTAACAGTAAATGTGACCCTCCAAGGGAAAAGGGACCTTATCTTCCCAGAAAAAATTTTACAGGACAGCAAGTTTTAGAGGATAGGGAAAAACACATTTTCTGATTTTTATTGTTTCTCGCTGTTTGTATGCAAACAATATTTGGTCCATCTTTCACCTCAATTTAACTTTTCACATAGTTAAATTAAATTTTTCGAAACCCTTGCACTCTCTGGAGAAAGGGGCCTTGACTTCCTCGATGGTATTTTAACTAGATTCATTTTCCTACTCCTGGATATCGTATCAATTACTAAATTAAATTGTTACCTTATCGATATCCTGCTTTTTTTTGTGTGTGGACGTCTAGTTTCGAAGCGAGGGCTTCATCGAGTCCTTGATGACGAATCCATGACGAATCTAACAGAGGATAAGGACCCGATGATGAAGCCGTCGCTTCAAAACTAATCGTCCGCACACAAAAAAACAGGATATCGATAAGTAACAATTTGATTTAGCTGTTTCAACGCTTTGAAGTTCAGAAAATCCGAGAGTTCTGTGAGGAATAAATGCAGGACTTGCTAAGCCCTGATCCAGGAATCAGATCATGAAAATGTACGGTACATGATCTTCCAAAAGAAGTGGTCGACGACGCGACGTAGCTCTTGGCCCATGTGATGTTTCAAAACAAACAAAAATATACTAGAAGGTCAACAGATAAACAAATGAAACCCAGACACCTAATATAATGTCATATTTTGTTCAGATTTTTTATCATAAATTCTTATTTGAGTATAAAATTAAAATTAACTTTAGTTTTTATCATGTAACAAGACAGTTTGTCTTTAAGACTTTTTTTTATTATTCCCATCTATTTAAGCAGAATTTGACACAAAATACAAACAATTGACACAAATTCAATGGTGGATTATTGTTCAGCTTTAAATTTCTGACAAAATGATATATAAAAAATAACAAATAATGTATGTAGTAACCAAAAAATTTAAGTTAGAAATTTGTAAAACTTTATACCTCGATTTCCTAAAATTTATGTTTTTAATATTTCAAATCCAACAATTTATGACTCAAGCATTTTTTAAGATATCTTGAAAATTCTTTCCCCAGTTTGTTTGGTGTTTAATGTAGCTTAAGGATATACTATAATGACTCAATTTCGAAAAAATGGAAGTTAATATCCCTTTTCCCTAGGTGGGTCACAAATAATAAATTGAAGCAGACACTAATAAATTGTTATTAGACCATTAATCGCGAGCAAAAATATTATTTTATAATAAAAATTTTAAGGGGGAATAAGATGTCATATATGCATACCGTTACCGTTATACTAGACAAAATATGATATATGTTTTTTACCAAGAAATCCAGTCTCCTTTTATCACGAGGGAAATATATCTTCAAACAAAAGTTAGTGTTTAATAAAGTTTTTGGAATTTTTGTTATGAAATTATTATTTTTTGTAAAGACAGTCTAATGATTGTTACATTCAAGTAATATTCTAATTCGAGTATCTCATTAAAATGTCTTATTCTAACTTATTCAATTTTCAAATATTCATTATGACCTTTGTCTGAAGGGTAAGAAAATATTCCTAAATTAAATTACTCGTAAATGATTAGGTATTTACGATTAGGTACTCGGAATTCGGCTTATTATAATCGATTATAGTCATCGATATATACTACGATAGTATATATCGATGGCTCTAGTAAGAAAATTTGATTCATTAAATCGCAGCATAGTTTTCTTGACAGCCCTTTGTAGTTCATACTTGTTTTTGTCCTAACACATTCAAATTCAAGCAATGATTCAAAAGGCAGAAAGTTTCTTGCAGCAAACACATGATTGTCACATTGCAGTCTAAAACCTAAAATAATGTTAAAAATCTCATCACATTCTGCAATAGCAATATAAATTAAAATATTTATCCTTCCACTCAAATACGGGTTGAAATTTGTTTATGGAACGTAAAGTGTTTTCAATAAGATTTTTTTTAAATTTTAATTGGAAGGTCCGGAATTTCTTTAGGGATTTAATTAAGGAATTTCGTTGCACTATATTTAGGAGAATACTTTTTGAAAATTGTCAAAATGTGACTGGGTAATTACAATCCATATCTTTTGTTCCAAAGAATTTTGTAAATTACAAAAATTAAATGATCTACAAAAAAATGTAATAAATCTCAAAATAAATAACCAACGAAAAGTTTAGATATTTAAGATTTAAAAACGGGACTAATGGTAACTGTTTTCTTTAGAAATCCATCAAACGTAAAAACTTTTTGAACTTTTAGACTAAGTCCTGGTTTTATAGAATTTCCCCACAAAATTACACAAAGGAAACAATACCCAAAATGAACAATTTTTAATTACTCTATACTAAAAACTTTGCATACATAATACGTAGCAAAACAGACAGGATTTAACTTTAGATTTATCTTATTAATGTTGTCTTTAAAATTAAGATCGTTATCTACCTCCATTCCAGTACAATTTTCGGAGTTTCTAAATTTATAGCTCCATTTTCTTTAAAAAAACAAACAACAACAAGTCACAACAAGAGAGTAACAACAGCATTAACCGTTTTCCCCCATATTAATAACTCAAAAACCACTTTAATTCGAGTAAAATAACAAAAGTTTTATGGGGGCTGTTCATGACTGGTATTGACTTTGTGAAAAACGCCCGTAAAATGCGATCGCACGTAGGCCTACGAATTCCGCGGGTAAACGGCGGGAGAAAGTACTCGACACTCGATAATACCCCTAATTACTCGTTTCTCCCCTCGCTCACCCCTAATTATATGTTAGGTTTTGAAGAATTGAGAAACGTAGTAGTTGATGCAAGGAATTTGTTAGGGTCAAAAATATGTTTTTCTGAGTATATCGTAGTAAAGTATCGTATGTCACACGGCCAGTAAGTTTTACCATACTTGCATGAACTATGCTCGTCGGTAAAACAGTACTTTCCAGCCTAGTATTGTAATATACTATATTAATATCAAATTAAGCCCTAACCTGTGAAATTAATCATCAAAGTAATAAAATTTGTTATGTAGATGTAGTTTAGATTTTTGAGTTCATCCACATAGTTAAATTAGCCGTAGAAAAGAAATCTTTTTTAGAGAAATGAAATTTAAATTTGAGAATTTAAAAAATAGGGTCGTATGAGTTGTAGTAATAGAGATGGTTATGGATGGTTGTCATCATGGCTACGCAATGACAACGAAAATGTAAATAAAACAATATTTTAGCTGTATAAAGAGAGCAACTTAATATTGTATGAGTATTGTATGTTTAAAAATTATTGTTCTCCCTCGAGCAAAGTTCATCCCCCAGGTACTTTTGTTGATATCCGCTATTCATAGTGTTAAATGCTTGTCAAAGGAATTTCTTGTGTATAGGCCAATTTTAAGGACAGTTTGCAATTTTTATGGATTTTCTTAAGATTTCAAGGAATGATTGCTCCTGTCCTCACTTGTCATACATCTTGTGTAACGGGGACCGAGCTTGGCTCGATGGAGAACTTTAAACATACAATACTCAGTTACTCACAGTATATTTAGTAGCTTGTTGAAGAACTGCTTAAATTCCCGTAACTAACATGACAAATCATAAGACCCTAAATTTAAAAATTTTAAGTATAAATTTAATTTTTTCAAAGAATTTTGCGTTTCTACGGCAAATTGAATTTATAAAGGTGAACTCAAAAGTCAAAACTACAGCTTCATGCAAAATTGTATTAAAATCGTAAGCCGTTTATCGTTTCGTCGTCATCGTTTATCGTGGAGCAATTTTCGAGGTAGGTAAATACACTTGCCATGAAACTTCTCATGCGCTTTAAAATGGAAGGGACATTTCATTAAGTTTACATAAGGTAGGTTCAATCACAATAAATAAAATATACAATAATAAACCCTAAGTTTTGCAATAAAAACCAAAGTGCCTAGCTTCTCTTGCTATTATCTTAAGTTACCTCATTAGAATTACGATTAATTTAAATAAAACAGTCCAAATTGGTTTTCAGAGCATAGTGGAAAGTGCAGTGCAGGAAAAGCAAACATATGATTTTTTGTTGTTTTGTTGTATAGCCTTAATTGTTTTTTATTTTCAGTAAGGTACAATTCAATTCTATTCAAAATTCTAGAGGACCCTAATAAATTAAACTTCCCAATTTATAATCCTCACTTCAACTTATATAACCAACCGATACATTTTTTGACTATCCAAATTGACCTTGATCCCAATAGAGATCAAAGTTCTACTGGAACTAATCAATGAGCAAACCATTCCAGGCTTTGCTCGTAGAAGACACAGACCTTAGCGGTTGAGAATGCTCGCTATTCTCGGCCGAGGTCAGAGGTCAGGAGGCACCTGCTACCCCGAGGCAGCCTCGCTTTGTGTCACGTTGGCAACAATGGGAGCAAACAATGGCTAACCTGCATCCACCGAGCCTCAATACACTTACACTTGATTGCCGAACGGTCTACGACGATACCATACAACGCTAATTGAAATTACCTTAATTATTACAGTAGGGGGAACTACTGTGATTAATTGGTTACTGTTTTTTTAAGGCAATTTATGCTGATGAGAGGTTTGTTTGGGAATTTCGTTATGGGTTTTATATCTGTACTGATTTGTAATGACAAATTCTACTAATTTTATAAAAATGTGAACAAACAAAAGTTTGTTTGTCATATTATGTAGGTTGTAACAACATAGCCTATCCATTTGTTAAGCAGCTACCAGTTGCTTGATTTTAATAAATCGAAATTATTCCTTTAAAAAGTGAATATTTTACTGTACATAAACCAATGTAGATAGAGTCTTATTATGAAATATCTTACAATAATTTTGAACGTGAACGATGCCAAGGGTAACATCCAGTACACTTTATTTTAAATCAGTGAATATTACTCTAGAATTATTTCTGAATTAGTCAAAACATTTTAAACATTTTTTGCTGGCCAGCATAGTACTACTGTGGGATTACTGGCAAGAAGAGAAGCAAAACTAGCCTTGAAACTGTTCAGTACTGGCTGAACCCTGATGAGTACTCCCCAAGTTCCAGCCATTATTTCCATGGTTCTGGCCAGTACTGCCTTAGATTTATCATTTTGATAGTTTCTTTTCTTAGCTTCTTTTGGTATACTAAAGATGTTTTCTTTAAAATTGTAATTTTATTTGTTATTTAACTTTCGACTAATAAAACTTAAAAGATTAAATTTTTTTTAGCTAAGTGGAGAAGAAAATTATATAATGTGCCGTATTGAATTATTTGTATATTTGGCCATCACTTAAAATAAGGACAAATAATAAGTGTATGTGTATCAATCATAATTTTACCACAATCACAATTTGATTTTGAAGCTACCAAAAATAGGAAATACTATATATTGCGCAGTGTGCATTACCACTACTTTTCAAGCATCAGAGCCGATGAGAGCTTTAAGGTACTAAAGTGCACAAGTGCTCAAAGGTTGCAGATACAAATTCCACATAATGCACGGTTTTTAAATCGAACTTTATTTGAACATGTTCATTTTAATTAGACCAGTCTTTTATTTGGGTTTTTATTAGAACTGCCTATTTTTCATATTTTATTAATATTTTCTGAGTAGTACTGGCCAGGTTCTGGGCCAGATCCAGGCCAGCAGGCCTAATGTCCAAGCTCCTGCCAAGTATGGATGGAGATGAAGCCTGGCCTAGAAAATTCTCCACATGGGATTTCAATAATTTTTCTGTGTCTTCTAAAAGATAATTTGAACCTGAATTTGAATTTGATATAGGTGACCTGTCTTTTATACTTTTTAATGGAATCAAAAAATAAATTAGCAATAGCTAAAAATTCAATGTATGTCGTAAAAACACGTTAATTGAAAGTTATTTGCATTATTGCTTGTAAATTATCTACATAGTACAACATTTGGCGACATTGAAACAAACTATTTCGGTGAAAGAACTAACACTAGGGACAATTTGTCAACTTTGAGGCTTTGTTCGATAAAACTTGTTAACTTAAGAAACTGATTATAATTTTTATCTCCAACATTTTACTTTTTCATTTTATTAATCTTAATTATAGTATGAGTCAATCCAAAACATACACCATTTTGTTTTCTAGACATTTTGATGAGTTCTGAAAACTCTCAGTTCAACTGGATGATTCTTGTTCCAGCTCATCTTCCTTCTCGAAATCATCATCGCAGTCCGGCCCGACAGTCCGTGCGAGAGGAAGGCGGCTGAGGTGCCAGAGACTAGGACACTTCACCTGGTGAACAGACGACCCGGCCCGGCAACCAAAGGGGGCAACACAGGGCAACTCCACGGCGACGGAGGATCTCCCAACGGCGGCGCTGGGATCATCCATGGAGGCAACAGTCTTCAAGGCCAATCAAGAAATAATTTTCTATCTCAAAAGTTTAGCAATTTAGTACATAAACATGGTTTAGGTATAAGGGGAGGTTCCCATGGCGGTGTTAGTCAATCACAGTTAAATGCAGGGGCGAATTCACAACAGGGTTTGACAAGTTCAAATGTTCAAGTAGCTTCTGTAGGTTCTAGTGGGTTTGGCGGTTCCCAAGCGACATCAGGAGTTAACGCGCAAGGAAATCGACCCCTCCACGGTTTCCAAGGAAGCGGTGGGCCAGGGGGAAACCTACATAATCATTTTCTGAGCCACCATGGTGGAATTGGGAGCCACACTTTTGGTCAAGGTTCTAGTCATCACCACCATCACCTTGGCCACGGAGGATTTGGGGGTGGCGCTGGATTTTTAGGGCATCATCACGGTGGCTTAGGATTAGCTCAAGGAGGAAACACAGGGGCTGTAAATAATGCAACAGGTTTGGGCCAAAGCCAAGGGAATCATCATGGCTTAGGCTTATTTCAAGGAGGCGCAAGTGCTTCTGGAGGACCATTAGGTTTAGGTCTATCCCAAGGACATCACCATGGTGGCTTAGGTTTAATTCAAGAAGGAAATTCAGGAGGCGTAAATGGTGCTACGGGATTATCAGGTGTAGGTCAGACTCATGGACATCATCATGGCTTAGGTTTATTTCAAGGAGGGGCAGGAGGAATCTCAGGTTTGGGTCAAACTCAAGGAAACCACCTCGGTTCAGGTTTGCTTCATGGAGGTGCTGCAGTCGTTGGTGGAGGTGGAGGTATTGGGCATCGCCCCCTCATCGGAGGGCTAGGCTTGATCCACAGCAACAATGGAAATCAACTGAGTGTGTCAAACAACAACTTGGTAAATGTCGGATCACAAGCAGTAAACTATAGACCTACCCAGGGCCAAGGGGGCCTACTGGGTTTCCACAGACCAGGATTCGGAGGTGGATTATTTCAGTCACATGGAGGTATTTCTCAAAGTGGCCATCAAGGTGGATTGGGACTGCTTCATGGCAATTCTGGAGCAAGTAACACTTACCAACATGGAGGACAAACTCATTTCGGTCAACAGGGACAGCAAGGAACATTCGTAGCTCAGGGGGGCTCATCTGTTACCACTCCACTTTATCAGTCAAGCGGAAATGGTGTTAGCAATGTTCAAACATCAAACCAACAAAATTCAATAGGGGTAAATTACGCTGGGGCCTCACAAGGACAATCGATTGGACTTAACAATGTTGGATCATTGAGTTCTGGTTCCTCTATTTCAGGGAATCAGCAAGTGTTGCACGGTTACCAGCGTCCTCAGGGAGTAGTTTATCAGATCCATTGGAGTCACCCTGGATATAATACTGGAGGGCAAACCATAGGTACTCAACCCCAAGGAAGTTCTGTACTGAGTTCTTCAAGTCAAAATTTGAATGGCAACTTAAATCAGGCTAATCAATTACAAACAACTAGTAACCAAAACCAAATAGTTCAGTCAAATCAGCTAGCAAATCAAGGGTCTGTGTCAAACTTAGGTGTTTCCCAAGCTCACCAGAGCGCTACAAATAATTTGGGCGGCTCTCTTCAAACTCAAGGGGGTAGCCAATTCAGTAACAATGCAAACATCCATGGAGGAAGCAGTACAGGCTCAGCTGGCGGAAACTATATTTATGGATCAGGAGTTTCACAGATTCACGGAAGTGTTGGGCAGGGATACAACAATGTTGGGGGACAGAATATTGCAACAAATCATGGAACTTCAACAAGTCACGGATCTTCAACCGGCTTAAATTCTAATATTGCAACTACCCAAGTACAAGGTCAAACTTCTAGTGTTGGAAGTTCTTCAGGGAACTTTGTTGGAACAGGAACCTCGCAAGCTCAAGGAAACAATGGACAGACTTATTATACACAGGGTGGTGTAATTACTGGATCAAATAATGGGCAGATCAACAATATGGGTCATGGGTACTATACTGCATCATCAGGAAACCTCAACACTTATGGATCCGGTACAAATGCCCAATCCCAAGGAAGTGACGGTCAATATTACACATCCAGTGGTGTTTATGGACACAACACGGGGAATTTGAATAGTTTATCTCAAAGCTTGAATTCAAATTTGCAAAGTCAAGGAATTGTCGGAAATCAAGGAAATAGTTTTGTTAGTGGAAGTAATTTTGGAAGTGGCACAGGTCATGTACAGAGCTCAGGTTATGGTTTAGGTACACAACAAAGTCAAGGAAGTAACAATCAACAGTATATTGCTGGACAACATTCAGGAATGAACGCAGGTTTGACAGGAAACCAGTTTCAAAATATGGGAACCGCCTCAGTCATTCAAGGACAAGGCATTGGTGGACAGTCAGCAATCGTAGGTGGGTACTTCACTGGAACAAATTCAGATTCAAGCTATGCAACAAGTTCTGTCTCGCAATCTCAAGGAAGCAGCAATCACTTGTCCAGTTCTTCAAAGGAAAATTATATTCTATCGAATATGGGCCCGTCTGGAACAGCATCATACGGTTCGAGTTCCCAGACTCAATCTGAAGTTTCGAACTCAGCAGCTTTAAGCTCCAATGCAGCGGCAGGAGGGGCTCACTCCTCAACCAATGTCTACGGCGGGACCTTTTTGGTAGCTCAAGGTCAACCAGCTCCAACTCCATCTGCTGTGTTCTCTGACGAGTATGTCGAAAATGAGTCAGAGGGTGCAGGACCTGAGAGTGGAAGTAGTAGTTCTTCTCTTGCAAACGGAAGTGTTTCCGGAAACAACTTGTCTCATGGTGGCTCTTTGAGCTCTAGTTCATCTCTTTCAGGAAATCAGCAAGAACATAATTCAGCTGGGATAGAAAGTGGAATATATCATGGTTCTTCAGCAGGTTCAGTTAATGGTGGACAATTCAATAATATGCAATCCTCAACTTCTATTGGAGGAAGCACGTCGCAGTCTGGTAACTCGGATCTCCAACAGAGTGCACAATTTGGCCATTCCGGGGAAAGCTCAGGATCTCATGGTTCTCAAATAGAATTCGGGGGCACTAGTACAAATAAAGAAAGTACAAATATGCAGTCATCTCCAGGCTACAACAGTGGGCTCTCAGTGTCTTCTTCAAATCACAACAAACCTCAGCTGTCTGGATTCAGCCAAGCGAATTCAGATTCAAATCCTTCAGGAAACACAGCACAATCAGGAGGATCAAATCAAGTCTACGAGGGAACAACAGGTTCTAATCATGCATCCCATACAGATGTTACTAATGGTAATAGTAATCTTGGAAATAATTTATCAAGCGCAGCAAGTTTTTCGACATCCTCCAATTTATTGGGTATGTCAAGTTCAAGTATAGCAGAAAATCATGGAAACGATGTAAATGCTCAAACTTCTAATTCACATCAAACGGGGTCATCTGTTGGTGGTAATAGTGGGTGGAATACACAGGCTAGTGGCACAACTGGGAACAGTGGGAATCAGCTTATACATGAAAGTGGACATTACAATTCTGGTAATTCAGGAGGGTCAGACATAGGCTCCCAAAGCGAAACAGGATTTTCCTCTTCTTCAAATTTACCAGCAAACTCAAACGCTCAGGCTTCTAATTCCCAATACGCTGGAACTTTGATTAATGGCAATTCACAATCTGTTAGTACAACGGGGAACAGTGGAAACCAACACATATCTGGGGATGGATACTACAATTTTGGTGACTCAGGAAGTTCAGCCAGCAACTCCCAAAACGTAGCAGGACTGCACTCATCCTCCACTTTATCAGGAACATCAGATTCAAACGTTAAAGAAAACCATGGAACCAACTCAAACTCTCAAGCTTTTAATTCCCAATACGCTGGATCTTTGATTAATGGCAATTCACAATCTGCTGGTACAATGGGGAACAGTGGAAACCAACACATATCTGGGAGTGGAAACTACAATTTTGGAAATTCAGGAAGTTCAGCCAGTAACGCCCAAAACGTAGCAGGACTTCATTCATCCTCCACTTTAACAGGTTCAACAGATTCAAACATTAAAGAAAATCATGGAACCAACTCAAATTCTCAAGCTTCTAATTCCCATCACGCCGGATCTTTGATTAATGGCAATAGCGAGTGGAATACACAAACTGCTGGCACAACGGGGAACAGTGGCAACCAACACATATCGGGAAGTGGACACTACAATTCTGGACACTTAGGAGGTTCAGGTACTAACTCCCAAACTTCCATAGATGGCTTGTCGGTGTCTTCGGGAGGAGAACATAACGTAATGAATAACCTAAATACACATTCAAGTGGTTCGGAAATGCTCAATGAAAATAACTCAAATAAACTAGAGACTGAATCTGCAGGAAGCTCGTCACTAACAGGTTCTCAAAACTCTGGAGGAACTTCTACTTCAGAGGTGTCATTTGGAAGCAATCAAAATCAAAATACACAAACTGATGGAAGTTACAATTTGAATTTCAATCATGGTGCTACTAATACAGGTGGTTCTGTAATCAGCAATCAAGTTTACAGACCGAACAGTCAACAATCATCAGGAAGCCAAGCACACCTCGAAACACAAGAAAACCTTTCTTCAAATTTGGAAACCAGTGGTGGAAATGGGATTCCTAACAATGGCAATAATATAGGCGGAGCTTCACAATTTTCAGGTTCTGATGGTACCAATGCTTATACCAGACCAGAGCTCTCAGGGTCTGGTGTATATGATAATGGAGGCCATATTAACTTGAATACAAACAATGCCAACTCTCTAGGTTCATCAACATCAGGCAGCGGTCAGGCTTCTGGTTCAAATCATGCTGTGTTCTCTTCCAACCAAATATCCAGTCCAAATGCCCAATGGAATTCAGGAGTATCAGCTCAGAATACCCAAGCAGAAAATAGTTTACAAGAAAATGTAGGTTCTAATAACCAAGGTCAATTTAGTAGCACTAGTAATATTGAACAGTCCCACTCTTCAAAGCCAAGTTATGGAGGAAGTTCAGGAGCGGGTTTCGGAGACACTTCTACTCATGGTGACAACAATCAATTGAGCGCTTCAACAAACATTGGAGGAAATGGGAATCAAATAAGTTCATCCGCAATAAATAATCAAGAGGGTGTTGGATCCACCAGCTCGGTTGGCTTAGGAAGCCAGCATCAAAATGGGGGAAATCTTTTAGGAAGTAGCAGCTCTGCGTTCCACACACAAGGCGAACTACATGGGAATTCAGGAGCATTGATCAACAAACAAAGCCAAAGCTCTTTACACCTCTCCCACTATGTGAATCCAATCCAGTACACTGAAAGGTATGTTTTTGTCCCTGAAATGATTCCATACAATATTGATACAACTAGTGTTCAAGAGGACAAAAATGCTCAACACACAGGGTATTTAATGGTGGATACTGCAGATGGATCTTATTTTGTCAAAACCTTCCCTGCTCTAGGAACGGATCAGGCATTAAAAAGCCAAGAAGCTGGAACATTCCAGTACTACATTGAAGACAAACTACCCCAAGGACACCAAATAGCTTCATTCCCACCTGCACAATTAATTGACCAATCAGAAGCTGCCCAATCAGCAATCGGAGGGATCAAGAAACAAGTAAGTGTGTCAGGAGGTATTTCCGGACATTTGGGCAAGCAAGGGAACTTTCAAGGGCTGTTGAGTATTCCTAGTAGAATTGTCGGAGTGCTGAGTGGAGTGGGGAATTCTCTCGGAGGATTTGTCAGCCATGGACTCCACGGAGGGTTTCAAGGCAATGCGGAGCACAGCGGAGAGCTCAACTTTGAAGGGGAGATCAATCATTATCCAATTATACATGGCTCTATCCATGGAAACTTTGAAAACCACGTTTCAGGATCAGGATCGGTCGAAGGGAGTGCTGAGAAAAAATTGGCTAAACGTAAATCGTCTTTGGAGTCAAGAACCGCTGTACGACGCTCTGAAAAGTAATGTGTGGAATTAATGTAAATAAATCTTTACAAATTAATCATATACAATATTAATTAAAGTTGTAAGAAATATTATTCCATTATGGGTCGATGTTTATGTTCATAGAAGGGTATTTACTACGCTAATGTTTTGGTACAAGTTTAATATTATTTCTATTTAAAATTTTTTTTCTTAATTTATGAGCTAAAATTTAACAATCGTTTTTCATAGCTCTCTTAAAAGTTGTGTAAAAAATTCTTCTTTGAGAAAAAGTTTAGTTGAATTAAATAGTAACTTAAAGATTTTTAATGTAACACTGCAAAATGCACATTGTTATTGAAAGTGTTTTGATCCCTTAAAAATAAAAAATAACATGATAGATATTATATAAAGCAAAATATTTCAAAATGTTTTATGAAAAAAATAAGAAAATGTTAATTAAAAAGTTTTTTCTTTTGTGTAATAGCATATTGATCAGTGAGTTGTATAAGTTATTTGAAAATTATACTATAAGTGCCATTGTAATCTTGCAAATGTTCTGTGATTTAATTAAATATTTATTCTTTACACTTTTTTAGGGTTTTCTTCCTCGTTTTGACTTATATTACAGTATTTTACACTTGCAATAAAAAGTAGAAAACATTCCCACAAGGTAAATTATACTACAATTTATGTATACACTTTACTTTTTAATGTTTCTTTAATTTTCTTGAAGGAAAGATATCCAAGCACATTAGAACAAACTGATCGTGACAACCTTTTCGAACAAGTTTTCAGCCACATTAACAATTTTTTTAGAGAACGTCATCTAATATTGCATTGAATCTGACACTCTTAAATTTTGTTTATTTTTATAAGTTATAGCCCTTAACATTTTTACAGTATTGTCCAGCATTTTCGTCTTGTGAACTGAATGTAATATGTAACAGCAAAAACCAAACTGAACACGGCGAGTAAACACAGTACTGTGTATGTAAGTAAACCAACATCTTTATCCCTCCAATGTGTTACATTTTGAAACTTGATCTGATACAGACTGTCCCACAATGCTTCCCGATCTTCTATTAGAGATTTATGAACCATTTCCAAAGTTTCACCGATAACCAGATAATTGTTTGCTATCGAACTGGCAGTATCCCATGATATATTCATCTTCTCTTCGGTTGGAGTTGGGTTCCTAAAAAAAATAAAAGATTAATTTTGAATTTAATGAAAATTGTTTATACCTAAAAATTAACTGAATTACTTTTGCAAATCTTTGAAAGTCATTAACAGCTTTAATTTTCAAGTAAATACATTAAGCTAATGAGTTGTATACATACTTTCTATTTTTCTTTAAAATAGCGACTTGGTAGGTACTTTAAGCCAAACAATTTTATATAACACTGTTATGGTGTTGCGTATAAAACTTAACAATTTCATTCTTAATAATGGATGTGCATGAATGTCCTTTAAATTATTATGTGTGTTAAATAATTTAGTTTAAAAAAAGAAGCATGAAATTAAAACTTTATTTAGTTAAAGAATATCGACTCAGAATATTATTGTAAAAAAGTCATTTGAGAAAAAAATTCATCATCTGCAATAGACAATAATTAGCAATTCCTCAGTTTCACACTTACCCATACGTAGCAAAATTTGTCCATAAATCAACAGCTTTCTTGACCATTTCCATATCTCTTGGGTAGGAAGAATAGTTATTGTGTGCTGTTACTGTATAATTCCTATAAAATATGTATCCAAGCTCATCTCCATGGCATACTCCTGAAATTGATTTTGTTTTTTAGAAAATATAATTTATAAGGTATTAAATTATATTTATGATGCTGATTATGTTAAGGCTTATAATGAGGCGAAATTTGAATGATGTATGCATTGGGATGAATGAGATGATTTTTTTTTTGCCTTTTCCCAATATTTTGCTCAGAAACAATCCTTAGGTTATTGAGTGAGCACATTGACATTTCACAAGTTTTTTGTTACTAAAAAAATTCAAATTCTGCCAATTGAGACAGAAATTAAGGGATTTATTAAATAGTGTGTCAGAATCTACTTAATAAAAACTAGTAACTGTTCCCATTCTTTACACAGGCCAGAAGACATTAATCTATGTTCGATGGAAATTTATTTTAGTTAGTTTGACAGTTGTTCTTGCTTCTGCTATTTAACTGACAAATAAAAGTTTAGTAAGCATATCAGTTTAGTCTTCTGTAGCTAAATGTTTATATCGTTTTAAACTGTAAAAACTAAAAACTTTGTACATATCTACAGGGGGATGTCTGGGGGATTTTAAATACAAATAGCCCTGTGTGATGCCTGGGTTAGAGATCTACTTCTGTGGAAAATTTCAGCCCAGAGTGGAAGAGGTTCAGCATTTTTTACGTTCGTCCTTAACAACAGATGCACTGCTACCACATCTTCCTTATATTATGATAGTAAAACAGCTTAAAACACAGGAAAGGCAGAAAGATTTAGATGCTAAAAATTCATGGATCTTTTTAAAGAAGTTACCTGACATTTTTTGTGAATTATTATAAAAGTGCTTCGGCTGAAATTCCCCTTCAAATGTGAAGTAGTAAAGGTACACAGGAGCTCGTGTTCTTAGAGCTTCAACTGTCTTCAGGATGCTGATTGAAAACTGCTTGTCTGTCATAAACTGGAAAATAATACCTTATCAAACAGAAGATATTGTTTAGAATCAAGAGTTTAAATAAACTTTAAATTTAACAGCAACAAAGGTTTAAACCATGGTGTAAGGAAATAGAAAGGTGTGTGCATAGTCAGCTGGTATGACGTAGTTGGGTTCAATTAGCAGACCTAGTGGTTTGACTGCAGAACTCGGATCATACACAAAATATTTTTATTTTATTGTTTTTACTGTTTTGTATTTTATTCGTCATAGGCGCTAGTTGCGTGAGCCCAACTACATCACACCAGCTGACTGTTCACTCACCTATCTTCTCTTTACATCATGGGTTTAAACAAGGCCACACTACACTACAGGCCGGAGTCCTTTTGTGGTGACATCACATTATCAGATGGGATCGCAGACGCTTTTATAATGTACTCTTATGGCGATTCACTGTTGCACTCTTAAAACTATCGTGCCCTAAGAAATTCGTTTAAGTTTTCGTTTAGAAACCATTATTTTTTCGAATCTGCATTAATTAATGAATAACCAAATGCGGTTGAAAATAATTTTAAAGAAAATAAGACTTTATTTCATAAACTTAAAACCCGGTAAACATTACAGGCAAATAATTTGTTTACTTTTCATCAGATAATTTATTGGAAATTTGACACAGTTTTGTTTCTTATTGATTTCATTTCGATGTTCTAATGTCATAATTTTTTGGTAAATCTTTACGATTTTCATATGATTTTAGTTGTATTTCCAATACAGCGCTAGGGGTTCGGCCGGTGTTGTGACGTGGCATCAGGGAGGAGGGGGGGAGACTCCGGCCTGTAGTGCAGTGTGGCCTTGGTTTAAACCACATGAGAATAAAAGCTTGATTCCAGAGCAGCACATGAGCATTATTCGTCCAGATTGGTTTTATCTTGAAAAATTATAAAACTAATCAGTGATACAAAATTTTCAAGAAAATCTAAATGATAAAACAATAATTTGCTATAAATATTGCCTTCAAACAGCTTTCCTTTTAATATTATTTTCCTCTTTCACCCCTTTCTGAAAATAAATAAAACTAGTGTACCTGGCGCACGAAATCGTGCGCTGTCAAGGAGAAAATCTGTCCACCAATGCGAGTAGGTAGTTAATCTTAAGTGTTGCTATTTTAAAAAATCAACTTAAGTTACTAATTATAAAAAATCAACTTAATTTACTAATGATAAAAAATTATTTTATTAATAAACCTTATAAAATTTCTCTATAAACAATATTGCGAGTGTAAACACGGTTGTCTCGACGAAGTCGGCCTTGGTGTTCTCCATCTTTTATGTAGACTTTAAGTCCATCAAATGATCGGGCTCTACTTACTGCGACATACAATTGGCCGTGACCAAACACCGGTTCTGGGAGAACTACTCCAACCTTACCCAAAGATTGGCCCTGTGATTTGTTTATGGTCATAGCAAATGCCACAATAATCGGGAACTGTGTGCGCTGGAGACTAAACGGTAACAGGGTATCGGATGAGCGCATATGTATTCGTGGTATAAGAATTCTTTTATTTGTTTGAGCTCCAGTCAATACCTCACAGTCAATTGAATTACGATGCAATCTCTTGACTCTCATCCTTGTTCTGTTAATTAGACCTTTTGCTGTATCAAGATTGCGAATCAACATAACCACGGCGTTCTCCTTCAACTTGAGTTCATTAGCCGGAAGTCCGCTAATTGATAAACTATTCAAGAATTCCGTTGGGTAGTTGATATCGTCGCTTCCGTCTTCTGTGAGTACCTTGTCAAAACTATAATAAGTTTTATATTGGCCTGGTATTTTCTCCAAAATTGTTGAATTTAGCGAAGAACAATCTCCGTTTTTCGGGCAGAGAATAGCACAATCAACGATTTCATCTGTCTCAATAATCTCCGAAATCGAACCATAAATGTCTTCAATCGGATCGCCGACACCAATGATTTGATTAGGTAACTCGATTATGTCTTCTCCTAGATCAAGCTCCACTGGCAGCGTGCCATCTCCTAAATTTTTCAAAAAAGACATTAATTCGGTTTCGGAATCGTGTGCTCTCACATTTGTGCTTAATTTAAGTTGCTTGATTTGATTCCAACCGGGAAAATACTTGACCCAATTTTCGGCGGTAACCGCACGACTTGCACGAGCAATAACCGGTAGTGTTTGCCGGAAATCTCCACAAAGTAGAACGGTTTTGCCACCAAACATCTGAGAAGAGTCACAAAAGTCCCTGAGCAGGCGGTCAATTGTTTGCAAAGCGTACACGGGGTGTTGTATTTCAAGCAACCCTTGGTTATGTTTTGATTTTGTACAAATAAAAACTGGTGTTTTGTTGCCAGCTGTACGATCAATAACCATTTTCAGAGTCAGATTTTATTTGTTTAACCACTTCCTTAAATAAACAGCTGATTTCTCGATCGTTGGTTTGTAACTGCATATTATGTCTATGGGGAAAATCGCGACTTTGACCCCATATTTTCCCATGTCCACGGTGACTTTTCAAAATGTTTTTAATTGATGGCAAAACTACATGCTAAGACCTTTCTAACGACACCTTGGACATGGTGATCGGTAGCACCACCGCTCCAAAACAATTATGTCTCGTCCGCCTCCATCATTCGCTACATCGCACACCTCCAGCAACCACCCACTCGGTCACGGCCTCCTCAGATACCATCAGCACACCCCCACCCCTCTTCCCTGGCCAAATTTATAAACTGCCCCCTCAGCCACCTTTAGCAACCACCCCCTGGGCCACGACCCCTCAACTACATTCAGCACCTACCATCCCCCCCTTTCTCTGGTCAACTTTATAAACTGTCTCTTCGGCTCTCTTCAGCAACCGTTCACTTGTGCACATCCAGCAATTACCCCCTCGGTCACCTCTATGACTGCCTCCTCCAGCATACCCCCAGCAACTGTTCCATCGCCCACCTGATCGCCCACCTCCAGCCTTAGCCCTTTCGCCTACCTTCAGCAACTGATCCCTCGGCCCCCTTAAGCATCCTTCCACTCGGCCACATCATTTTAAACTTTTGTATTTTATATAGTACATATGTCATATTGTGTTCTTGGTTTAATTTCGCATAAGGGTTTTCTGATTAATTCAAATCATCTGAGAATGTAAACATTAATCAAGCCCATGTTATTCTTATGGGGGAAACCGCGACTTTGACCCCATGTTTTCCCATGACCACGGTGACTTTTCAAAATTTGTTTAATTGATGGCAAAACTACAGTTGGATGTTTTTAACTAGAAGCTGTTAAGACGAGGTGGAGTATCTTTGGCAATGCACTTCTTTTGTTTAAAGTAAAATCATATGTTTCTGTTTACATTGTAATGCCTTTGTTTACAATCTAAATAAAATAAACAATGATATGAAATGGCTTAGAATACTGTTTGTTTTGATTAAACCTAACCACAATATTTGACAGGTAGAAACATGTGATTTTATTACAAACAAAAAAGTTCATCACTAAAGATATTCCTCCTCGTCTTGACCGCTTCTAGTTAAAAAAATCTAACTGTACATGCTAAGACCTTTCTAACGACACCTTGGACATGGTGATCGGTAGCACCACCGCTCCAAAACAATTATCACAAAAATATGCCTAGCGTATTAAATATATTGAATGGCAAAACTACATGCTAAGACCTTTCTAACGACACCTTGGACATGGTGATCGGTAGCACCACCGCTCCAAAACAATTATCACAAAAATATGCCTAGCGTATTAAATATATAGATTGTCCAGGCTTACCAGAAAGCGGTTCTGTTTTTTTTTTTTTTTTTAAGGCCTGCTATTAATCAGTATATGGTTAACTTACTGATTGGTAGAATTTGTAATGCTATTATTTAAAAAATTTGATAAATAGCACCAATTTTAATTATTCTTACATCAATAAATCCATATATAGAGTCGTTGACAGAAGGATTCGGCTTGAAGTAAAAGGCTTCGATCCTTGAAGTCATCTCGTCCATAGAATTCCGACTTGTATTCCTAATCAGCTCAAGTGACAGATGTTTTTCAATAGTTTCTTTCATGTTTTTCATGTCATACTCTGTAAATAGACAGTTATTTTTTCAATACTTTGAGTCAAAATTTAAATTCAAAACCTTAAGTGGTCGTAAGTAAAGCTCGTATGGAGAAAACACAAACATGCTTGAAATGATTCATGAAAGAAAAGGTCAGGTTTTTGCGGGAAACACATTAGTTATTGTTTCAAAACTTCATGTTGTTATGAATGTAAAAGAGAAAATACCCCCGTTGCAGCAGACCTGCATACTCAGCGAATTTCAAATGCAAAACAACATATTTCAATCCAACATAGCGAGATTTGACATGTTTTGGTAAGTTCCATAAGAATAACATGGGGAATGAGTATGCAGGTTTGCTGCTACAGGTTTATAAAAACTGGGTAGTTTTAATTCAATATTTAGTAGATCTGAGCTAGAAGAAGCCATTTACCAATTTTTATCAAGATATGTTGAGTAATAAGCAAGATATAGAATTTTACTTATTTCCCAAAAGGTTAACATTGGGACAATGTACTGTGTTTACTACCTTCAAAATCTCGGTAACCAATGGACATAGAGCAGTGATTCAAATTACTAAATTGTTTGTTTTTTTGAGCTGAATCCAATGTTGCCAACAAAAATTCGATAAATTTTATTTTTCTATGTAAAAAATTTAAAAAAACCCATTTTTGGGGTTGTTTTTCCCCCTTTATCCCCCCTTCCGGTGGTCCGATCGGGCTGGTTCACGAACTCATCCGAGTGATTACCACTTTACATGTCTGTACCAATTTTCATTATGATTGGACCATTTTTACGGCCGCTATCGTGCTAACAGACACATACATATATATATAGATATATATATATATCTAAAAATTCAAACGAATTGTGTTTTTTGCTTCTGGTGGCCCCAAAACAAAAAGTTATCATGGTCTCGGGCTTAGGTCTTACCATGAGACCTACGGTAATAGCTTCTTCCCTATAGGGGAAATTCGCTAATAAGTTGAAAACCAAATTGATATGGTTTTATTCAACTATAAAAAACTACTACATTTCTATATATATAATTCCGTAAGTCAAATTTTTGTAAAGAAATTGTGAGTGACTGGATGGCCGTAGAAGGATGGGAGGGGTCTTATTTTAAAGGTCTTGACGTGAATTTTGAGGGAAAACTATTCATTTTTCTTATTTTTTTACCATAAATTCGCAACAGAATAAAACTTTTCCCATTAAAAAACATGGGGTTTAATTTGTTTACATCTTTTGAAATTGAAACAGCTGTGCCACAGAGTTGTATCATATATTTAACTTCGTAAGGCGATTCTTTGCGTCAAAATTGTAAGCGACTGGCAAGTCGTAGAAAGATGGGAGAGGGCTTAAATTCAAGGTCTCTATTCCGTGATGGCGGGAAAAATACTGAAATTGCTTGAAATTCACCAGAAAATGAGAAATAACGTAAAATATCTGCCATTTAAAAAGCATTGGGATCTAAAAACGTCTGTTTTGTTTTCATCCAAACATGTGGTGCTGATGCTTGATTCAAAGTCATATGCTAGATGTTGACATATGGTTTTTTTCAAAAGGCAGCTAACTATGTTTGATGCACTATAACAAATAAATATTTTAACTTTAATATTTCAGACTTTATAATTACGGGTTCGAGTATATATTTATAATTTAAAATTATAAAGATTTAAGTGCGTTCGTTTCGTTTACGTTATAACTATGCCAATTTAATGCCAAAAAAATCGGCTTAAATTTTCTGATGTAGATATAAATATATATGTAAACGAAATTTTTTCACCGAAATTATGGGCGTTTGGCAAGTCGCAGGATGATGGGAGAGGGCTCAAATAGAAGGTCTTTATGCCAGGGACTCGGGCAAAATACTAAATTTCTTAAAGTTTATCAGAAAATAAGATATAACGATAAATATCTGCCATTGAAAAATAATCGTAATATAAACGTCTGCTTTGTTTACATTAAACACTTGACACTTATACTTGATTAAAACCACATGCTAGATGTTGATACTGTATATGGCTTTAAAATCCAGCAAAACAGGTTAAACATACTATAACACATGACGGGTTTTTTAATTTTCCGTTTGTATAATTTAGGGGCCTTAACCTTAAAAAACAAGAGGAATTAAATACGACTGTTACTTTTACATTGTATCATGTAGTAGAGTATCTGATGGTGATTGAAAGCCAAGTGATTTGTAACTTTTAAACAATAGAATAAGCGCAATCTATAGGTACAAAGAAGAAGCCTTCATTCATTTTTAAGGTTCCAGTTTTATATGAGGTCGGAACTGGTCATAGTTATGACCGAGGAACAACAGAGTGTGCTGCACTAATAGCTAGCTATTGAGTGCAACATCAGCTTTAAAACTGATCCCACTAAAAAGTTTCACCTTTAAATTTGGCCAACCAACAGTATACTTAATCTTGAATCTACCAAGACTAAGCAGTATTTACTCATGGGCAACCATAACAAAGTGTTGAACGTAGTGTAAAATCCTAACTTCCTTATGAAGTGGAGTCCGAGGCGCCACCGTGGAGCGTGGAGTCGTCAACGGGAGACCATTTTCTGATTTCAATACCTACTATTTATTTGCTTAATGTAGCCTCAATCGGAGTAAACAATGTGAACTGAGTTTGTTTTGAGGATAACATGTTCAGCGCTACTGCTCCAAAAAATTCAGCTCTTTACTACACTGAAGTAACGCTCTTTCTTAAAATTTTGATACGTACTAGCAATTGTCAAAATATCTTTAACATTACACTTTAAACGTTTAATTCCGCCAAACTGTTACCGAGTTGTGAATGTGAAGGAAACATTAAATATCCAGCATTTGAATTTTATTTTTAGGGGCTTTTGCCCCTACAAGCCACTAGTCTTATTATAAAATGAACATGACATAGTAAACATAAACATAAACAATCTTAAAGAACAGCTGATTAAAGATAGACAGTTGATATGAAATCATACAACATTACATTCACACCACCTTCTTTTTTTACATATAATCACTGAGATAGGCAGGAGGTCTTCGGATTCTAGTAGAACGGCGTAAGATTGAGTCTTGTTCATTCTTCACTGAAGTAGGGGTTACAGCCTCATGTAAAGTGGATGTTTCAATTTTAGACTGAATGGGAACTTCATTTGAAGGTTGAGGTGGAGTACTTTCTTGTGTTCGGTATTGAGAAACAGGATTATGTTCTTTAGTGAGATTTTCCGAAGAAACGTAGTCTGGCGATAATTGATACATAAGATCATCCTCTTGATAGATGGCTTCAGGAGGAATTGCGAGATGGCGCACCGATACCAGAGACTCTCTTCCATCTCTATACTTGATTCGAGCATAGTCCGGATTGGCTTCTATCAAGGCCACACTACACTACAGGCCGGAGTCTCCCCCCCTCCTCCCTGATGCCACGTCACAACACCGGCCGAACTACTAGCGCTGTGTTGGAAACAACAACTAAAATCATACGAAAAACGTAAAGATTTACCAAAAAATTATGACATTAGAACATTGAAATGTAAACAATAAGAAACAAAACTGTCAAATTTCCAATAAAACATCTGATTAAAAGTAAACAAATTACTTGCCTGTAATGTTTACCGGTTTTTAAGATTATGAAATAAAGTCACGTTTTCTTTAAAAATATTTTCGACCGCATTTGGTTATTCATTAATTAATGCAGATTTGAAAAAATAATAGTTTCTACACGAAAACTGAAACGAATTACTTAGGGCACGATAGTTTTAAGAGTGCGACAGTGAATCGCCATAAGAGTACATTATAAAAGCGTCTGCGATTCCGTCTGATAATGTGACGTCACCAAAAAAGGACTCCGGCCTGTAGTGTAGTGTGGCCTTGCTTCTATCAACTGGGCTTGTTCTACTAAAGGTTCATACTTGTTGGTTCTTACGTGTCTTCTAACTAATACTGGCCCCGGATTCATGAGCCATTGTGGTTGAGAAGTGCCATAAAACGATCGCCTTTGATGTTTGAAAAGGCGTTCGTGTGGGGTCTCATTAGTAGCTGTACACATTAAAGAGCGTATACAGTGCAAAGCTTCCGGTAAAACATACTCCCACTGTTCTGACTTCAGACCTTTGTTTCTTACAACGAGAGATACCGTCTTCCAAATTGTTCCATTGTATCTCTCAGCTTGAGAATTACCTCGAGGGTTGTAAGGTGAAGACCAGCTTGTGGCAATTCCTTTGGAGTGCAAGAAATCGTTCAGTTCTTTTGACATAAAAGCAGAACCTTGGTCGGAGTGGACAAAAGCAGGCATTCCAAAGATGGTGAAGATTGATGTAAGTGCTTTAATGACAGAAGATGCTGATGTGTCTGAGCACGGAATAGCAAACGGATACCTTGAAAACTCATCGAAAACCGTTAGGATATATTTGTTCCTTGTCACAGAAGGTATGGGCCCTTTAAAATCAATATTAAGTCTCTCAAAAGGAGCCATTGCATGGATTAGTGTCGATGGGGGTTTGTGGTAGAGTCGAGGTTTGACTTCTGCACAAACAGAGCACGAAGCGATCATTCGCCGGACATCTTCGATAGAGTAAGGAAGATTTTTGCATTTCAAGAAGTGAACCATCCGTACGATTCCAGGGTGTCCTATGTCACAATGAATTTTATGGAGTTTTTCTGAATCTCTACAAGAAAGGGAGGATGAAACACATGAAAATGCATCTGCTACTACATTTTCTTTTCCGGAACGGTACACTATGTCGTAAGAGAAAGGCGCTAGTTCCAATCGCCACTTCAAAATCTTGTTGTTCTTAATCTTCCCCGTGTGTTTTTGATTGAACATGTAAGAGACCGACTTCTGGTCTGTTATTAATTTAAATCGTCTTCCAATCAGAAAATGCCTCCACTTCTGAATTGAGTCGAATATTGCGAGGGCCTCTTTTTCGACTGCAGGCAGGTGTTGTTCACTCTTAGTAAGGGTCCTTGAAAAGAAACACATTAGCCTTCCAGCTTGCGATAGAGTAGCTGCTATAGCTGATTCAGACGCATCCGTGTCCACAGTAAACGGAATATTCTCTTTGACTGTGGACATACTGGAGTTTGCTATCTCTTCTTTCAAAGTTTTAAAAGCCAATATCTCGTTACTGCCTAATGGAAAAGATTTGACAGAAGTAAGGCAATGAACCTTCTCAGAGAATTTGGGGATCCACTTTGCGTAATAAGATAACATGCCAAGAGCTCTTTTGAGGCTTGCGTTGTCAGTCGGAATGGGGAAGTTCAAGAGTGATTTTAAGCGGTTAGGATCAGGACGCATTGACATGTTTTCTACGATATAGCCAAGAACTGGAATGCTGGTCAACGAAAACTTGCATTTTTCTTTGTTTAGGGTAAGATTTTACTTTTTAGTAGCTTCCATGAATTTTTGTAGGTTTTGATCATGTTCTTCTTGATTTCGACCACAAATAGTTACATCGTCCAGGTAAGTGAACGTGTCCAGCAGATTTTCAGTTTCTATAATCTGGTCGATAGTTCTTTGAAAACAGGCCACACCATTAGTCACGCGCGAACGGAATGTGAGTGTATTGGTAGAGTCTTCCATTAGCTTCAAATGCAGTGAATGCTTTATCTTCATTCCAAATAGGTATTTGGTGATATGCCTCCTTCAGATCGATTGTGCTGAACACTTTATACTGAGCAAGCTTAGAGACAAATTATTCGATGTGAGGTAAAGGATAGGCATCAAGTTGTGTGAATTTATTAATAGTTTGAGAGTAGTCAACACATAGACGTCTCTTGTGCCCATTATTGACAACAACCACTTGAGCTCTCCAAGGTAACGTACTTGGTTCAATTATTCCTTCAGAGATAAGCCTCTTTACTTCACTTTTTATGAACCTCTTATCATCTTCAGAGTAGCGACGGGACTTGATGGCTACAGGCTTGACATCATTAGTTAGATTATCAAACAGTGGTGGTGGTGATACTTGAGCACTGAATAGATTGCAAACATTAAATGGTGGGCGCTTACCGCCAAAATTCAGCTCCACTGCTGAATGTTGACGAAGGATGTCATGTCCAATTACAACATCAGCACATAAATCAGTTAGGACGAGTAGCTTAGTCTGTGGGTATTGGTGCCCATCATACACCATGTCAACAATACAGTGGCCAAGAGTTGATGAAACATGGTTAGTTGAAGCCATAGATATTTCATGCTTTGTTGGGTAAGTTATTTAGAAACATTAAATCTTTTAACAGTAGTATCGGATATAAAACTGTCTGAACTTCCTGTATCAATGAGCGCATCTACTTGGTTACCATTTACAATCAGTGAGACTGTAGCTTTCGAAAGACATTTTTGTGAGGCAGCAAGAAGAGAGGAAGACATAGAGTTTATTTCTGTCTTTGAGGAGTTTTATCTTTACCCTAGATTGTTTACGAGAGTTGCAAACAGTTGCCCAATGTCCTTTCTTTTCACAGATGTTGCAAACCGAGTTTCTGGCAGGACAGTTGTCCTGAGAGTGTCGAGTGTTACTAATCTTGCTATGTTCTAGGTTTTCTTCCACCTGAAGACGGAATCAGATTCCAGATCCCGAAACGTCGTGAAACTTGTTTTTTACCTATCAGTGATGGCAAATGTCCGCAAAAATAAAAATCAAAATATAAAATCACCATCACCAACAATGAATTTCAAACAATGGACTGTGATATTAATCCTCTAATAAAAGAGTCTCTTATGTACTCGTTTTGATTTTCATTAGCAGTAACAGATTTAAAGTTGCATGCCTTACCAAGTTCCTTTAGTTTTCTGAGATACTGATCGATGCTTTCTCCTGATTCCTGTCTTCTTTTGGCCAGATGATGACGTGAATATATCTCATTAGTGGGTTTTATGAAAATTTTATCAAGAATTGTAATAGCTTCGATATATGATTCAGCTTCCGAGATTGTTTCATGTATGTTGTAGTCCACAAAATTAATAAGAAGTTTTAGTTGGTCTTCTTCAGCAGCGCATATTTCTTCCATCGAATTCTCAAATGTGGTTTTCCAATGTTTCCACCGACGATCAGAGTGTGGGTCATTAGGGTCCAAGGATAGGCGGTCAGGTTTAAAGTACTTATCCATTTAGATTATTTAAATAATCTTGAATCAAGGAAGAACGTTTAATATGAGAAATAAAAAATATAGTTGAATAAATTGTTATGAATGTAAGAGAGAAAATAAGTTAAAAGCAAAATTGATATGGTTTTATTCAACTATAAAAAAACTACTAAATTTATTATTATAAAATGAACATGACATTGTAAACATAAACATAAACAATCTTAAAGAACAGCTGATTAAAGATAGACAGTTGATATGAAATCATACAACATTACACATGTAAGGGAAATTATCACATGAAGCAAATAGCCATGACATGCAAGTGCGTGGAATCTTTGAGTTAGAGCATTTTTGTATATGGGAAATAAGAGCATATAGTATCATTTTGTTCAAAATTTTATGAAGATGTTTTTTGTAAAGCAAAATATTTTAGCAGACACATTTTTTTCAAGATAGTTGCGAAAATTAAACAATTACAATTTTTTCTCTCATTAACACCCCTCCCACATAAACCTGACGCTCAAATCATACTAACTTTTTTCACATGTTCGGGGAAAAATATAGAACAATTTGATACTGGTTATATTTTTTTGTTCAGTTTTAGCTCTAATTGCATCATTCTTATAAATCATAAAAGTAAAGTGAACAAAATTTCATCAGTTTTTTCATCTATTTATTTTATCACTGAAATGTGGAAATCAACTTACCTTTCAATTCATTAACATACATTATCCCTTCTCCACTGTTGAAACCAATGATATAAGGGATGTCTCCACTCTTGGAGATGAGATTCTGCGGGGTGTCGGGGAGGAATACTTCTTCTCCCAGCTCTGTTTCAACTGAAGGAACAAATGGAATTTCATATCCTTCAACCTAAAACGAATAAACATAGATACTATTCATACCTACATCTACCATATAATTGTATTAACTATTATGTTTTCTGAGCACCATTTTATAAAATATGGAATTAACACCTTTCAATAATGTAAATATTTTACAAAAACAAGTTGTTCATATTACATATATGCATTTCACTAAAAATTCTCAATTGAATCCAATAACACAATATTGTTCAACTCTTCCTCAGTTATATAAAAGAACTAGCTGATCAACTCGGTTTCACCCGAGAAAAAACATAAAAACTTCCTCTGTCTTATTTTACGATTTAGTTTGTCATACTTTTTAAGGTTGCCATGACAACCTTACATCCTTCCCTATAATTTAACATTAAAACTTTGAGGTACCATAGGGTGAAACCCTTTAGGAATTTTGTAAAACCGTTTCTTAGTGTGCATCTAAGACCCAAGGGGAGCACATGTGCCAAATTTCAACTCTTTAGGTCTTATAGTTTTGGAGATTTGCTGTCCGATAGAAAATCCCTTCTCCTTTATATATATAAGATATAAAAGAAAGTTATTGAAAGAGAGTGGTAAATTTTTATCATCAATGAGAGGCTGTGTCGCTTATCTCTCTGAAACCCCAGTTTTCACAGCTTCATTCAATTTACATGTTAATTAAAACAATTTTATTAGTTTTTTTGTTTTCCAACACTCTTTATTTCATTTGACATAACCTTTATCTCAATAAAATTACGGAGAAAAGGATAACTTTTGCGTCTAAATGCACATCTCGAACATTCTAAAAAACATTCAAATCAGTGGTAAAGTGCGTCATACCCATTTCAGCAGCATCTGTTGTTCAGCCAGCACAGTCCCTTGGGTGTCCCGGAGACAGGCAGCAGTGTCCTGTGGGTCGTAGGTGGGACAACCCAGAGAGGCGGCCACCCGGAGAGCCAGGGGCTCAGGGGACGGCAGTGAGGCGAAGGGACCCGGCAGCGACCCACTCTGCGAGACTGCGCCGTGAAACAGACCTGAGAGCCCAGGGAACGATATGTTAAGTTATGTTCAAAATGTTAGATCATATTCTGTTAGACTATAGGTGGTGAGGAACATGAAGAAGCTTGGGAGTTTACAAACAAAACTGGATGTATTTGGATTTTTAGAGGAAGGGAAAGAAATAATAACAGATGATCAATTGATTCAATTATGAATTTCTTGTATCGATCATCTGTTACATGCTAAACCAAGAACATACCACCTATTTATTGATTGGTATTCAAAGAGCAAAACATTGTTTTGGTTTTGTTCCTAAAATCCAAAGTGAGATGAATTAGTTGTAGTGCTACCCCTTGGCTATGTTTACTTCCACATCATCAATGATTTCTCCCCTCCTCCGCTGAGACCTCAAACTCAAGCGTCAACATGTTGC
Source organism: Flexamia atlantica (assembly GCA_035578135.1). Taxonomy (NCBI): domain Eukaryota; kingdom Metazoa; phylum Arthropoda; class Insecta; order Hemiptera; family Cicadellidae; genus Flexamia; species Flexamia atlantica. The sequence continues at coordinate 46,429,141 of JAQJVK010000004.1, forward strand.
TCACCAGGTATATCTTCAGCCTGTTAGATTCTCTTCACACACACAAAATGCCTGAAAAGATCCATTTCCCTTGCTTCATGTTAGAAATTTGCATCGCTTTAAATGAAATTTTACTTCTTCAGGGAATCATTTTAGTCTGGGGAAGGAAATTTTGGTCCATCAAAATTTTTACTACCTTCCTCTAAGACGTCCTCTGGGAGAAAAAACTATTTAATAGAAACAAGTGCATGTGTGTCCTTCAAATACAACATACAGCAAACCACTGTTTTGAGTTTTAAAAATTTGCTTTAAATTTATTGTTTTGATTTACATCATGGTGAAAGGAAAAAAGAAAGGTGGGTGCCGGGTCAGCTGGTATGACGTAGTTGGGCTCATGCAACTAGCGCTTACGACAACTACAATTCAAATCAGCTAATACAACTCAATCAAAATATTTTGTGTAATGTCTTACTTCTACTGTCATACCAGTAGGTCCGTTAGTTTCAAGAACCCAACTACGTCATACCAGCTCACCGACCATTCATACACCTTTCTTTTTTCTTCATACTATTGTGTTACATAGAATTTTTAGTGTTATGTGAAGACTGTTCCCTTGAATGTACCACACATTGTGGTAAAATATAAATTGGGGTGAAATTAAATAAGAGACATGCAAGGCACCAGTAAGAGCAATTATCTGATGATTGATGATAACAAAGCTGTTTAATATCTCATAATTCTTCTATTTTGCTTATATTTCCTTCAAATACAACATAATTCATATCTTAACTTCCCACATAGCACCTAATATTCCTTTGACGTCATATGAATATCAAATTGATATTCCCGAATATTCTTTGACGTCAATCTAACGTTAATTCTTGGTTCAAACGTCACACGTTTTGACATTCATGGAATATTCAAATTTGATATTCTATTGATAATCAAAATATCAAATTTCTAACATTCCTAAAACAATTAATTAAAAATACATAAAAAATATTTTTATAAAAATTTAACTATATTATCACTATTTTAACTGTAATAAATAATTTTTGTATATACATTTTGGTATGAAAATATGTGCCGCAAGTGGGATTTGAACCCAGGTCTTCACACTCACCAGTGCAATGTCCTAGCGCCCTAACTCCCGTAGCCACCGTGCTTATTGAGAATAAAAAGTGAAGTGCTTCTATTTATCCAATAATAGATAACTATCAATATAAATACTGTAACAAAGTTAATCTAGTGATGTTTACCTACTTTCTTCAGTTTTTAAACTCAATGGTAGTTGTATAATGCAGAAATCTGTGTAATAAATAATTATCAAATAATCTCATAAATTTATATTTAAAAAAAATTTCACAAACTTTATAATATTACAAACAAAAGTGAGAAACAAAGTATTTAAACCTATGTTAGTAAATTTTAATACAAATGTGATTTAATTGAAGTAAATACTTGCTTATTAAATGTAGATACAATTGAATAATTTGTGTAATTCAATTTGAAATAACAACTCATCTGATTCAACTATAAGTAAATATCAAATTAAAGTCAAACTATGTCAAAAATTTTAAATTCGAAAAATCTGAAAATTAAATGTAGTCCATGGAACATACACAGGTACAAACTATATCTTGTTCATTTCTAATAAGTATGATTATCATAACTTTGACATCTGAGAATATCAAATACATGTCAAATAATGTCAAATGTTTGACATTTCAAAATAAAAAAAAAATATTCACAGAGTCAACAAATTACAATGACTTTATAAGAAAATATCAAATTTATTACAGTTTCATTATTTATTAGGTTTTGGAAAATTTGTTTTTTGATATTTGGAATATGCTATAAATATTCATGATTTGACATAATTTCTGTTTGGCATTTTGACATCAAACTAACGCCAAACGAATATCAAAAATTTGATTTGACATTGTTTGACCTTCGGAATATTCATTTGACGTCACCAGAATATTCCGTGCTATGTGGGCAATTAAAATCGCAAGAGGTTAATATTAACATTTTTGAGTTTCTAAATTTGTTAAATACTACTGACCTTCAAAAAGCTGGATTTACGATTCACGGGTACCTAGGCGTGTGCGGTGGTGAGGGCCTTGTCGAGGGGAAAACTGGTGACTTTTTTTAACTATATCTCGTCTGGCGCGGAGCCCTGTGTGTGCCCATGGCTCCTACGCTTGAATTCGGTATTCCACCTCCAAAACCTAAAATTTAGCCCTATCCCATTGTTCAGCAGTACAAATTTCCACAGTTTTTTTTTTTAACACACAGTCTACATAAATTTACCTCGAGCCAATGGCGAGATGTAGAGAAAAGCCACATCGCTGGCCCCCGAGCTGCCCCCGGCGATGGTCACTCTGCTCGGGTCCCCCCCGAACTTGTGGATCTCCCGCTGGACCCATCGCAGTGCTGCCACCTTGTCCTTCATGGCTGCATTGCCCTGCGCCCCCGGTACATTCAAGTTCAGGTATCCTGTAAGCAGTTCAATGAGAAATCAGATGGAGCAAAAATCAGATGGAAATTATTTTTTATGTCAGATGCTAGACCACCTCACTGCTCTGTTTAACACATTTTTTTGCATTCCAATTCCACCCTAAACTTTATTCCCAAGTGTCACGAGTAACAGGTTCTTCATGCCTTATTATAGCTTGTATGGTTACTCACTGTGCAGCTGACATTTGACAGACGATATCTCAGCTGTAAACAGAGGTGGAGCACTCTAGGAGACATTGCAGGAACTCAAAAGCCGTAGCCAGGAAAATTTTCTTTAGGGGGGGGGGGTTTGAGCTCTGTGATTACAAAAAAAAAAATAAATAATTTTCTAACAATTGAAAGTAATTCCAACATTTTCAGTGGGTGGGGGGGTTTGACCTCCTGACCCCCCTCGTTGTTATAGCCTTGAACGACCATGTCTTTTATAAGGTAATTAAGTTGTAGTACGCCTCTGGGTATAGTACAACGAAACATGTTAAAACTTTCATCCCTTTACAATGATTTTTTTGCATAATTGTCTTTTCAACTTTACTTAAGGATGTCTCTGAATAACTTCCTCCCTCACCACTTGAAGAGGTTGATATAAAATTCCATAAAAAGAAATAATAATAAGTTTGTCCAGGGTCTGGAAAAGGTTTTAGGGGAATTTTTCTGTAGCTTATTCTGTTTTCCAGTATGAAAATTTTACAGGCTACCATTAAAATTTTACACATTAGAACTACAATTTATTAAAATAGCAAAACTTTTGTGATAATGTTCAAAAAAGATTTTGACTTACCAAAAATTCCCAAACGATAATTAATATTAACCAGGACAACATCTTTCATGAAGAGGAAATCTGGACCATATTTGTAAGTAGAATCTGAACCTTGGTAATGCTTCCCACCGTGGATCCAGACAATGACAGGCATGGGCTTTCCACTCGGATGCTGAAAAAAAACTACTCAGTTAAAAATTAACATTAAACATTTTTGGAACAAATTTAATGATGTTATTTTGATATTAAAATGAGTAATCAGGCTCCTCAATACTCCACTGACAGATCAGGATAGATATCATTACATTATTTGTGTAATGATGACTTTGCTGTTGTTAAAAGCAAGTTAGATTTGAGGGAAGCAAGATTTGAAAGAGTCAATATAGTTACACTCAGATTTAAGAGAGTAGGTTGACATCTTATTAGTATTTTGATTAGGATTTTTGCGGACATTTGCCATCACTGATTAGTAAAAAACAAGTTTCACGACGTTTCGGGATCTGGAATCTGATCCCGTCTTCAGGTGGAAGAAAACCTAGAACATAACAAGATTAGTAACACATAGCCAGGGAAACCTGGACAAAAACACAGCTAAGACAGAGAACTGTAAAAGCAGTCACGAAAACAATAAGCTGAAAAGAAAAACAATACACAAAATAACACAGGAATCACAGTATCAAGAATCACCAGACAGGAGAGAGCACGTCCACACCCAATCAGAGCTGAGCTGAGACTGGTGGGAGGAAAGCAAATGGCGGCGGCAACGGAAATGGCGGCGCCCACAGCCAACCAAATCACGGCGTGCTACCGGTGGCGAAAACCTGAAACAGAGACATGTGATATGCAAATTCCGTGTGTCTGTTTGTGTTTTTTAGTTAATTTTTAACCTGATTTTGCCCCTTGGCCTTGCTACGGGTTAACATGTTATGAGAATTTTGAACAGAATTGTTAGTAATTACCCTATTTGCTGACACTTTATTTTCCCTGTCTTTCAATTCCTTGTTTAATATTGGTAGCCATACTGGCCTTATTTCAAGTGAAGATTGACTGATTGGTTGGTCTGCTAGTTTTATGTATTAAGCTTCAATTAGTTTTCTTTTGAAAAAATGAGGTTCGCGGTGTACTATTTTTGCTTCGTCAAAATTCATCTGGTGATTTTCAGACCAGCAGTGTTGAGCAATTTTGGATTTATCCACTAAGCCCTTCCTCGTGTTATCTTTGTGTTCTTTGATTCTAACATTTAAAGGTCTTTTTGTCTCGCCATAATACGGCCTAGAGCAACTATTGCAGTTTATTCTGTAAACACAGTTTTTTGATCCCTGAGTGCCATTTTTTGGTTTGGTTTTTACGAGACATTGCCTAAGAGTGTTTTGTGTCCTAAACGCGGTTCTAACTTTGAACTTCCTAGCAACTCTTCTAATTTTTTCCGATAATCCCGGCACATAAGGGATTGACATAGGAACGAATTTTTCAGTGTTTTCTGACTCATTCTGTTTAGCCCTACGGGTTTTGCACTTTCTTATTACGGATTGAGGGTATCCATTCTTAGCCAAATCTTGCTCTACTTTTTTGATTTCCTGATTTAATCCATCTTGATTTGAGCAAATGCTCTTTGCTCTGTCAAATAGTGAGTAAGCTACCCCTTCTTTGACAGATTTTTGATGGTTTGATTGAAAATTTAAGTACTGCCCTGTGTGTGTCTTTTTTCTGAAAACAGTTGTCCTAAGCGTGTCCCTATCCTTTTCTACGCACACATCCAAAAATGCTAGTTTGTTTTGGACTTCCTCTTCCATTGTAATCCTATTTGTAATCCCGGACCTATTACAATTATTTTTTATTGTATCATTACGGGGACTACGTAATGATACAAATGTATTATATATTATTATGTAAAAAAAAAAAAATAATATATGTATTATATACTACGGGGATTGTAACATTACGGGGATTACGTCCGATTACAATTATTTTTTTATTGTAATCCTAATCAAAATATAAAATCACCATCACCAACAATGAATTTCAAACAAAGAATCTTATTAGTAACTGCATTTAAATTTTGCTTTATCAAATCTTAAGTAAGTCAAATATAATTTTCTGGCTACACTGCTGAATGTCTCAATACAAAAGATATAGAGTAATTTTTAGAAATAATTGAATATTAATGATAATAAAAACACACTGAAATAATAACACTGAAAATGTTACTATAGTTCTGGACAGCCATACTGACAAGTGGCAAAATAGCAATCTCTCAAAGCATGCTTTCTTGACAAAACTGTCAAAAGTTTGTTTATGTTTATCCTCATTTCATCACAAAAGTCTGTGCTGTAATACCTCACATACAGTTTTCTCGCAAAATAAAAACATCTGTTATGTTTGTTAACTATATCAGCTGGTCTTATTGTTTTGCAGCCTTTTCATTTGTTAATATTGGAGGCGTTCAGCCACAATCACTGGTGACTAACCGGTTAGTATAGTCCTTAATAGGCAAATCCACCGCATCTTGATAATCAACAATGTCCAGTTACTTACTGAATCCATCGTGATCACAAATTGGCCGATACACAAAAATGATCGGTAGGTTGTTAATCCACCACTACCATTACTTTATTACAGGTGGTAGATTACTCACCGTTATGACTGCGGCTGAACAAACTATTTCCATATTCTTCTAACAATAAAGAGATTTGTTACTGTTTTCTGTAGGATAAGCAAGCAATCCAAGTAGTTTAATGTTTTTAACTTTTGTACAGGTGTTTTTTTTAAAACGCAACCCATTTTTAAGATTGAATAATGCACATATAGGTATGAAATAAGTATTGTGTTATGGATCTTTACGTTTAATACAATCTATTATTTAAGTTTGATCACATTTAGTTTACCTTATGTGCTCAAAAATTCCGCCAGAGGCGTTTGTATGAAGTTATGCTCTCTCCATCAAATTCCCGAACATGTGTTGCTAGGTGCCTCTTTAAATTTTTTAAAGTTTTTTGAGGTGCTGAATATCTTGTGAATTTTTTTCTAGGATAATTACTACTTTACATGTCTGTGGCAAATTTAATTCAGATCTGGCTATTTTTACGCGAGTTATCGTGCTTAAAGACACACACATTAAAAACGCAACCCAAAACTTGATTTTATGGGTGAAGGATTATTTCCTCCCAAGATCCCCGGATTTGACCCCACTATATAATTTTATTTGGAGATTCATAAAACGTAGGGTCTACGAAAACAGTTTACAGGATATTCAGCACCTTGAAACAAACAAAACAAATTTAATGCAAGAAATTCAAAGAGGCACCTTGCAACACGTGTTCGGGAATTTGATTGAATGAGCATAACTTTATACAAATGCCAATGGCGGACTGTTTGAGCAAATAATGTAAACCAAAGTGATAAAAACAATACTCATTTCATATTCATATGTGCATTATTCAATCTTAAAAATGGGTTGCGTTTAAAAAAAAACACCCTGTATTATTAAAATTAACATTGACTAAGTAATTATGTTAGACTGAAATAAGTTCAATAGCTCATCACAAAAATAATGTTGAATATCATCATAACTTCCTCTCTTTAGACTTGCGGCTTACTGAATTTCTCTATGGAACCTTATGTTGTTTTATTTCATGAGCTGTGTCGGCTTCGCTTGCATTAAACATTAATTGCATTTACGGTTGCAGCAAAATATTTTCTGCAATAAAGTGCCCTTATGTAAACAAATGACCATGTAATTTATTACATAAACATTGCAGATCTTAAATGCCAATATTGACAACAGGGCACTCACTCACCTGCTGATACGGTAGTCCAGAATAATAATTTTGAATTAAGAGGCAACTACTTTACCTTTAAGTACGGTGTGAACACATTAAGATAAAGGCAGTCTTCGCTGAAATAGATGGGCATGGGATTCTCCCTCCAGGGCTGTAGACATGCGGGGGGCTCCTTGGTAGCCAGCAGCACCCCGGACCATGACGGCAGGGGGCGGGGTGCCTGCGGGGAGAGTACATAATTCTAATATCTCATTTTCATTTATGCATATCTTTTACATAAATTTCTAAATACACCAACAAGTCTTTTAATAATATCTAGTTACACGTGAGGTGTTGCTATAAAGCAAGACAGTAACCCTATTTTATTTAAATTTTAGTAGTTAAGTTCATGACGAAGTAAGTTTATTAATTTCAAGACAGCATGGAATAATAGAGGGTACTAGTAACCCCGTTGCTCGGAATCAAGCAATTATCATGTATTGATTTCTAAATAAAAATAATTATGATACAGTATTTTAGAACTGTTTTATTAATGATATGGTTAAACTTTAATGTCACATCCAGTAATAATGATATTGTTTACTAAAGCTACTTATAACAATAATGCTTGTGAGAATATTCTGTTATCTTTCAGGAGATAATTGGATTTAGGTTAAATTATAGATAGTTCAATTATTATAGTATGGCTTAACATCCTTGCTGCAACCACAAAACATCACTTTGCACCAAAATAATTGTTAACATTATATTCTCTTAATAATATGGATTTTTTACATAACTATAACCAAATCATTACAGTTGAACAAAATTAAAATGGCTTGATGAAAACTTTTCAATCTTATATTCAATAAACTTAACGTCTTAATATGGCTACTACATTTTCATATTTAGATTATTAGTTTAAAACAAAATTCACATTAATTATCACTATGAACTCCAATAAAATTGTTTACTTCACTAAGGTAAAAGTGTCAAAGTAAAAAAAGTGAAGTTCACTAAGGTGCCTTTGCCATATATAGTAGTTTAAATAATATAGGAAATCAAACAGTTATTTGAAAATCTACTGCAAGTTTATTATACCACACACGTTTTTAAATTTATTGTTTTCAAATAGATGATTAAGAAGTAAATTAATCAGGAAAAAATGACAGTTGTTTTCTTGGGTTTTACATTATGTTTGCAAAAATGTTTGTAGTTCAGTTTCTGTTCTAAATTATAACCCCTCACTAAATCTACCAACTCATAAATCAATTCTTAAAGTCTGCTTCAGTCACAGACCAAGAAAAAAAATACTGTGGCTTCAGTATATATATTCAATGGTTTCAATTCCAGTAATAACACATAACTTTGCTGAAGAATTTTGTTTACTCTATTCAGCTGTTTTATTGAAATTTATATTCCCATGTTAAATCTTATAAACACATACAAAAGTTCAAGGGTGCATAGGGCCGTTCCGTTTCGTTTAATCTTCATAAACTTTATTTCCTGCAAAACTACACACCAAACACTTTCCAACGACACCTAAATTATTAAAATCGGCCCAGTAGTTTAAGAGGAGTAATGATCACAAAAAAACTCCAAGCGTATTAAAAAAGTATAGATTTGGAAGCTGTGTAACCTAAACTGTTGGGTGATAGAATGCATTAAATGGAGTGTATACACACAATCATATTTTGATTGACAAGGATTCGAAAACGGAACAACATTCCCAAAACTATTCTTACTGTTATTTTTGGACCGACAACATAAGGTAAGTAACCTACTTTGTTTAAGAATTTGATTTAACTACCAGTATAGCCATCTCTCTGGTTAAAGGCCCGCATAACAATATCAAATATTTTATAAAAGTTTTTTTATAAAAGATTTGATTTGACCAATCAAAATTCAAGTCAGCTGATTTTCAAAACAAAATCTTTAATTCTGATTGGACAAATACATCTTTTATAAAAGAATCTTTTATAAAATATTTGATAGTGTAATGCGGGCCAAAAGGCTGTGGCGCAAGTACAGTTTACTCCGGCTATTGCAGAGTCAGCTGGTTGCAATGCAGAGGGGGGAGAGGGTACTTTTCTGAAAGCTATGTTCAACTTCCCTGCTGTTTGTCAAATGTTGTGTTTACCAATATCATGTTGAAAATATCATATGACATGGTTAGTAAGCCAAATTTGGAATTTTAATGTGCGAACTGTAAATAATGTTGCACCTAAGTGTTAAAATAACATAAGCTTACTCTCTTACGGCCCAATCTGTTTGTTCAAATCAGCTGACTCCAGGGTGTAGAGTTTTATATCCCTGCAAAGCGACATTGCTTGTTCGCAGGTGGTAGCTTTATTACTTGAGATGAATATGCCATATCATTTTTCAAAAAATCCAAAGCAGGAAATTTAAAATGTTAGTTTGCCTAACCTTAAATCGCAAGTCGCCGATGGGAGCAGCAGCGTAGGGGATCCCCTGGAAACTGAAGTAATCGCGGCCCAACACCGTGGTCTCGGCCAAGCCTTCCACACATCCTGATGTCAGGGACACCCTAGGCCAGTTCTCTGACTCACAGCTCTCTTCTGCCCATACTCTGGAAATTTTTATACAAATTTGAAAATTCTTTTAATTTCGAGTTTTATTAAAAGAAGAGAAGAAGAGGTGTTAGTCTTTGTGTGGTTCAACATATTGAGAACAGTAAAATGTTGAGAGAAAATAAAATATTATAAAGCATAATGATTTTCAAGAGGTTTTCTTTAAATTCATCCAAATTTTTCGATAGCTTTGGCAAGACAAATTAAAATCCTTTACTCCTGGCAACATCTTAACAAAAACAGCTTTACATGATTTTTCCTGTACTCAAAATTAAATTTAATGCATTTTACTGTCGTGAATTGTGTTTTTTTTTTAGAAAATCTATTTTACAGAACAAACATTCAAGTGAACAAAAACAATTCATCATATTAGTCTTGTTTGGAAAGGGCTTTTTGCCTAATTAGGTGGGAAATTATGGACAGGATAAGCAGGCTTACCTTTGAAAATGTAGGCATCCCAGATAGAACACATAAGTCCTTCTCCTTCAAGTTGATAAAGAAGCCAGTGGCCTCGAAATATCCTATATTTTTGTGTAGGCTTTATGTGTTCTATCTGGGATGCCTACATTTTCAAAGGTAAGCCTGCTTATCCTGTCCATAATTTCCCACCTAATTCATCATATTAAATATCTTATGCATATTAAAACTATATAGCAATAATAACAAACAGCCAAGTTACAATAATCAACTCGTGAAGCTAACAAGCAAAAGCAACAAAAATTAGAGTAACAAAAACCATTATAAATCCATAACAATGTCTCAGTAAACTAAATATAACTGCGTTAACCTACAGTGACTCACGCCAGCTTATACCCTGATTATCGAAAGAAGGTGAACAGCAGAGTGAGCTCGCGGGAGTAAAAACATTCTTATTCAAAAAAACGCTGTTAAAAATTTGCAGTCCACTTTATTCCAATGACCAGTTAATTATTAGCACTGTTTTCAAATAATTTTTAAGGTATATTGTTTAGTTAATACTGTGAGTTATATTACTAAAAACACAACTTACGAATTAAAAAAGTCAATTCTTTGTGTTTGATTTATGATAACTCTGCTTAAAAGCATCAAGGAAAAATTCACAGAGAGAACCTTTAGTCGACTTTCTTGGGAACAATTTATCAAAATGTGAGAATCTTGTGATTAATATTTATGTCGTTATTAATTTATTTCTAAATAAAGTACTGTTATCTCAGCTATTAAACTAATTTGATGAATGAAATTCAGTAAACATTGTCTTTGAATGAAATATAAGATAATTCCGTCAGAGTTTTATGTTTTTACTGGAATGGTTTGTTATAATAGATTAATACACAAACGATTGTATCACTGCAAGGCAGAGTGCAACAATGACTGTTGAAGTACAGTCTGGTCCTAGTAGACCCATTTTATTCGTGCGCCACTGCATGTCTCAGTTTTTCCCTTATAAACAACGCCTGCTTCCAGATGTAGAATTCTTTGTAAAAACAATGCCGATTTACCAACATTGAACCATAAGGAACCTTTCAGTTTTCCGAACTGCATGTGCTGTGTGTGTTGAAAGCATGTGCTCCGTTGTTGTTGGCCAGTAGCTATACCTCGTCTGGATCGCCCTCGCCCGAACAAGGTTGGTAATTAATTTCATTTATCAACTGATTAGGGATTTATCTAGTAGTATTGAAGAGTTTTTTAAGTGAATATCGATTGTGTAAACTTTCTTATGTCATAAAGGAAAAATGAAACGAAAATCTCAATTAACAAAAGAGTTAACAGTTCTTTAGAAATAAATTAATAACAATGTAAATATTGATCACAGAACTCTCAAATTTTTATATATTGTTCCATTGTTCCCAAGAAAGTCAACTAAAGGTTCTATACAGGAATTTTTTCCTGATGCTTCTAAGTATAGTTATAATAAATCAAACACAAAGAATTGACTTTTTTAATTCGTAAGTTGTGTTTTTAGTAATATAACTCACAGTAGGCTATGAACTAAATGATATACGTTAAAAATTATTTGAAAACATTGCTGATAAGGTAATTAAATGGTCATTGCAATCAAGTGGACTGCAAATTTTTAACAGCGTTTTTTACGTTTCTACAGCGTTATGATCAAGAATGTTTTTACTGTCGCGCGCTTGCTCCGCCATTCTCGTTCTTTCGATAATCAGGGTATAATTATGTTTACAGTTTCTGAATGTGAAATACAAAATTAGAATGGTAGTTTCTGTTTTCGAGGTCTTTACTAATTTTTCTCAATTTCATCTGTGTGAATTCAAAGGAAACTTAATAATTGAAATTTGAGAATTAATTTTACATTTGATGTCGTTCTTGTATCTTAAAAGTACTTATGTTGAGAACAACTCATTTCTCCACTTTTATAGTAATTTGAAAGGAACGTAAAAGGAGGTTCCTTTACCTGTAATATTTGAATTTTTTTACGTGAACATTAAGGCGAATTTAGTCTCACATTTTTCACATATAATACATGCAGATTTAAAAATTTTCAACCGAAAAAATAGAGGAAGAAAAGCATCCAAAGTTCAGCTCAAGGTTACATAAAGGAAACAAGTTTAGTGTGTGTAATAAGTGGAAAACAAGCTTTACAACCTTGGACATGCAGGAGGTGTAGAGGTTATGTTTATAGCTGTTTGTGATTTACAATTCTTAAAAGTATTAATTTTTTACTTGCAAGTTTGTATGAATTTTAAATATTTTAAGTGTGGTTGATTTTTTAACTCGTTAATGTAAGTTAGGAGATGCATAGTACAATAAGTAATATTTACTCAATACCCTTGGTTTATTTTATTTTGTTATTTGGAATCATTATAGTTTCAAGGAAAAATTATTTAATTTACTAAACCAATTTAATTGAATTAACTGATAATCCCTACAGTCGACATTTCTTTTACGATTTGTTTGGGTTAATACAATTGCTTGGGTTATGTATATAATCTGTTCATGTACAAAATGTATAAAATAAATGAATGAAGAGTTTTGACTCTGTCTAATACTTTGGCAGTAATGGTCTTAATGATTTTACACACATTTTATCAAATTGCCTAGCTGGAAAGAAAATCCATGGCTTAGATAATTTAAATTACTTTTTTGAATTTGTGCCTTTTTAATGATTGCACACCTAAATTGTACATCCATAGAAAAGTAAAAAAGTCAAAATAATTACAAAACAGTTGAAATTTTCTTGTTGAAAATTTGTATATTAAATGTAATCAAATATTGCAATGCAGCCAGTGCATCACATAAAACTTAAACATTTTGTTAGCAATGCAATTTAAAAAGTTGAATTCACTCAACAACTAAATATTCAGTCAAAAGTAGATATAGGAAACAATATAATGTAAATAAAACAGCTTGCTAGGTAATTGTTTTACACTATTAAAAATATATATATTAAGTAAACTAAAAAAGAGATTATAAGTTAATATGCTATTCAAAACAGTTTCTAAAAATGAGTAACCTAAGATTCAAACTAAACACTAACCTTCTTAAACATAAAGTAGCCCAGCACAAGGTTAAAATAAGTCTGCTAAGTTGGTACATTTCCAGGGGATTGAGTGTTTTAGGAATTCTCAGTGACCCAAGGTTAAGGGGCAAGGGCAAGTTATCTATTATCTCAATAATTAAGTCACAATATCTGGTGATATTGTGACAACCCAAACAGATATTGAATGTAGCTTTGAACCCATATAAAAAATCTTTGGAATAAATTAAGTCAGAAAAAAGTGTTTTTATGTTTTGAAAATCTGCAGCAGACACTCCATTGTTTTGAGCGAAGATCTAAGAGAGTGGGGAGGGACATAGGGGTTTGTGGTACCTAACCTTTGCTGTCAATGATTTTGGGTTTATTATTTTTCAAGAAATACAGCAGTGTATTAGCTATTTTACAAGTTAGTACCGGGGGACTGAGCTTTGCTCGGATAAATAAAAAATAACCTCAATAACCTATATACTACAAATAAGCCGATTTGGTTAACATTTTCCATAACAATATATAAGATGAGCACTTTAAAGGACTGTAGGACATGATATAAATCAGATTTTTTCAGTGTTATGACCAGCTCTAATTGATTCCTAGTGGCAAGAAACCCTATATTACCAAAAAAAAGAAGAAAAATAATATGACAAAAAATTTGTCCGTACAACTGAGCTTGTTTTAGAGTATAAGATATATACTCAAGGCAAGAAAGACCTTTAATGTTAAGCTCAGTGTTTCAAAAAATGTTTTTGAATGATATTTTATTCAAACCTTTGGTATGTACATTTTCAAAAGTCCCCAGTTAGTCCAGTCAACGAATGAAAAAAAGTATAGAGGGAAATATTTGGAACACAATATTCCACTTTGTAATTTTGTTTGTACTAGTTAGGAGGTGAGCATATCAAAACTCCCCGTCTGTAGCCACTGAGCGGGGTGAAGTAGGGGGGTCTGAAGGTACCATTTTTCGGTTTTTCTTTAAATATCTTAAAAACTAAGAAATTTTAATGTTCAATTTAAAGAAAATTAAATTTACTGTAAGAAAAGAATTTAATATGATCATTTTAGTCTGGCCATTTATATGATAAACACGAGTTCCTTGTTTGAAATTCATTGTTGGTGGTGGTGATTTTAAGTTTTGATTTAGATTTTAGCGGAAATTTCCCATCGCTGATTGCAATCAGTGTGTAAATGTCAGCAAAAATCAAAATCAAAACATAAACACTAATTTTATTAATATCTTAAAAAATATTCCTTCCATAAAAATACATGTTAATATGAGTGTAAAATAAATGCCTTTAGGGCAACACCTTTTCACCTAAAGTAAAATAAGCATTTATGAAATCTTAAAAAAATTTACAGTAATTTGAAACCTCAGTCATAAAAATGTGTACAAAGTATAGACCAAAAGCAATCAAATAAAATGTTACTCCAAAATTAAAAGCTTTAATGAGCAATCAATCACAAAATGAATAATGATCGACTCAACTAATTATAGTAAAGGACCATTACTGTGCATAAAAGAACTCATTTAAAAAATCAATCCACTAACTTATTCACAAAATCAACATTCTCTTCCTTTTCAACAGACAATAATTTTGTTTTTCTTTCTGTCCCATTTACCTTATTCAATAGTTTAACAAAAGAATATCGAACTGTGTCCATCCGCCCACTTGAAGTGTGACTATTACTTGTATTTGTCATCGCATCAGCTACACAGAGTAAATATGACCTAATAGCCTTCAACACTATCTGCTAGCTACTCCACACTTTGGTGATTAAGAGGCCTTCACTCAGTGTCGTTTCCTTGTCCACTACATTGTGGACTTGGACTCTTATATGAAGATGGTTCGTTTTAGCCATGCTGCTTCAGTGATATTGTGCATTTGGCTTCAAACAAGGTAATTTAGATTTTGTTTTATAAAAAATAGTCTTTGGCTTTTTTGATTTTTTCAATCAAATTTTATCTCCCGAGATGAATTACTGATAGCAAATACAAGGATCATATATTTTTTATAATAGGAGGCTAAAGCCACTTCAGTGTCACCCTAGCAGCTGGCCAGATAACTAGACCGATGCCGATATTATGTTTTCGGAATAAATTTTTTACCATCCCAAACATAACTTTAGAGGCTGATCGAGTGTCAATCTCCATTTATAGTCACATCAGGATATCGATGAATACAATAATATTCAATCATGTTAGCCTCTGGATTGCTTACATACAATTAATATTATAAGGTCTTACCTTAGCAATCCTAATAGGATCCTAATAGGATTGCTAAGGTAAGACCTTATAATATTAACAATAATATTCCTCCGGGTCGTATATAAACGCATGTACAAGTTGATGCAAGACAATATAACGTCTATATAATTTAAAAATTTGGTTTCCATCTTAAACGCAACAAAATTCAATACTGAGTTTATGGATTAGATATAATTTTTATTCTTTGAGTTATCTTACAAGCTCAATATATGGATTAGTAAATACCCAAAACAAAAACTGGGTGCTGATTACTTTTTATTTTTTATAGTGTTAAAACACATTAAATACAAAATAGTAAATTGTAAGGGATAAAAAAATATAATCCTTGTAGTTTTTTTGGTGTACAGTGAAAAATAATGTTAAGATGTATTACTGTGCAATGTTATACCCTGATAAAATCACATGAAACATAGAACCTGTTATTGTACACACAGGAATGCATTTTGAAGAAGATATCCAAGGTGTCAACAAGACTAAATCAATCAAATTGAATGTTACATACAATTTTTTCTTTTATCTTTTTTTTAAAAAAAGTGATGGCCTCTTTTTTATCTTGCCTTTGCCCCATCCACATAGACTATTGATCTGTGTGTGGACGTTATCAAGCAAAGGCAAGGAGTGAGCCGGTACAGTACAAGGGTAATAGTACTGCTAAAAGTATGCGTCATGCCCGAGTCTTGAACCTGCGACGCTTTGAGGCCTCAGTTCTGAGGCTAAGCGTCACCGACTAACTATACTTGCAGGTACCCTTCGTTGCTTATATTTAGGAAAAGTGATACTATCAAACAAACAAAGTAATCAGACTTAAATTAGCTGGTGCTTTTTATGTGATGGTACACTTTTTATAAAGACTGATCAAAAAATATATCAAATGTAGACTGATTTATCATAATATTATAAAAATAAATCATACAATCTCGTTTATTCCTCCAGGAGGGAAGGTTTACTCCCCCATGAATTGAAATTAATTGACAAAATGGAGGGATTTAAAGTCAAATTGAAAGAATTTTTAATGAGTCAAATGTATTATTCAATAGACGAATTTTAGCAGGGTGAATTTTTGATGTAATGCGGGGTGAAACAAGATTTATGACTCTGTATAGTTTGTAAGTTAATTAATTGTCCATTTAGTTTTATTTTATATATTATTTGACAATGTCGCCTGTCTTAAGTTGTAAGCTGACAATTTGTAAAAAGATGTTATGCGACAATAAAGGATTATTATTATTATTATTATTATTATTATTATTATTATTATTATTATTATTATTATTATTATTATTTATTCCTACAGTTCATTGTTTGGGCTATTCATAATCAAAAACATAAATTAACATTTATATGTTTCATGTATTTCAGAAAATCTACTGATTGTTTTTTTATATAGTTTCAAATAAAGAATTAAAGACAAAGAAACCTTAATCTACCCTTAACTTTAATCTGGAACCTTGTGTTCCAGTCAGTCAAATGCGGAACCACAACGTGAAGAAAGCCCACTCATTGTTCAAACATCATACGGGCCGGTGGAAGGGTTCCAATATGTCTCTCAGTGGTCGAATAAAACCATTTATGCCTTTAGAGGAATACCTTATGCTGCTCCGCCTGTTGGGAAACTCCGTTTTAAGGTAGGATCCTAAAAATATTTATAAAATAAGATCCTGATTTATTTTTAACATCATTATATCATTTGCCATTTCCCCCGAAACAATATGTAAAAACATCTTGGCTACAATTTCGTAAAGACCAATAATAAGTCAAGTATGTATAAAATTTGTTAAAATACTGAATTAAATAGATAAAACAAAATGTACATTTATTTGTTATTAGTTAAATTTAAATAAATTAGGTAACAGAAATCTATAATCATATGGTCTCACTCGCTTTGAACTTTGGGACAGGTTCGTAGCCATCTCAAGTAATAAGGCTAAAACCCGTGTTTTAAAGTCAATGCCACAATCTTCAAACTGGCAACATCGCTTTGCAAGTGTTTTTAACACAAAAACCCCATACTCAGAGTCAAGTAAGATTGTGTTATTCGTTGATATTTCACACTCCATGTCAATCTCTATGTTCTCTCTATAGATAACCGAGTTTTCAAATAGCTGATATGATATGGTTCTTAATTTAAATTTTCATTGTTTATTTCAATACTAACATGGCAACCTATTTGACCAAATGTCAAACTTTATTTTTTTAAGCTGATTCTTCTCTTTACTATAGATTTTGTCAGGCCAAGTCAACTGCATAGAATATATTTTGAGTCAGATATTTGTTTTTCCTTACTTTGAAGGAACCCTCTGTGCTCTTTTTGAGATTGATGTGCAATCAAGGAAGATATCAATGAATCAAGCAATCGAGCGAACATTGCTCATAAAAGAATATAGGATTATTTTTCCATTTTACTAGCTATGTTTTTAGTGGCTATGTTACTAGCAATGGCTGTGGTAGTATCCTATACTGACAGAACACTTTCTCCAAGTCAGGGTGATACAAAAAAAAACTGTGAGGGCAAAACTCGCGTATACTTAGGGTATGCGCTTAACACGTCTCGTTCTACCTCACCCTCTTGAAGTCATGTGCTTCAAAATTGTTTCATAGTTGTCTTGACAAGGAACCTAGGCTACTACCAGTTTAAAGGAAACTGAGTTGTGCGCAAAATTGAAAAAGAGATTTCTTTATTTTGATTTTGACCCGCTAACATAAAAATGAAAGCCCATAGACAAAACATGGACTTTCATCCTTTCATATACAGGGTGTCCCATAAGTAAAGTGCCAAACTTCGGGAATAGGTTATATGGGTCAATATAAAGATAAAATGAAGAATAAATTTTTTCCAAAAACGCGTTGTTTAGCAGATATCCGCCATTTTGTATTTTTAACAAAATATTTTTTATCTCCCAAGTTTTTGAATAGATTTTTTTGAAACTCGGTATGCACTTGTATCTAGTCAAGGTTAGTTTATGAAAAAATAATCAGCATGATCGAATCGTGGTGGCCGTTTAAAATCTACTGAACCAGAACCATAAATCAGTGAATAATGATTTGAAATTAATGTTTTGGAATATAAGAGGATTAATTAAAAAATTAGATATTCTAAATGATTACATAAATGATTATAAATTTGATATTGTATGTATCTCTGAACATTGGATACAACCTGAATACATTAATTTCATAAACAGTTCAAAATTAAACATAGTATCATTTTTCTGTAGAAAAAATAAAAAAAAGAGGAGGAACATTAATTTTACTAAACAAATCAATTAATTATATGGAAATAAAAAAGGTTAATGAGCTATCTGAAGATATGATTTGTGAATTGTCGTGTATACAATTACATGAATTTGGGACAATAGTATTGTCAGTATATAGACCCTACAATAAGGATATAGATTTAATTGAAAAGTTTCTTGAAAAATTAGAAACTGCTTTAAAATATTTAATAAAACTGAACTGTTCAATAATAGTTGGAGGCGACTTTAATATAAACATACAAGAGCAATCAAATGAAACATTTCAACTATGTGGTTTGTTTAAAAGTTATGGACTAAAACATACAGTTAACGACATTACTAGACCAGGACTGATAAGAGAAGGATCTTGCATTGATAATGTTTACACAGATATAGATTTTCATTTGATTAATAATAAAGTCATCTACACCCCAGAATCTGATCATGATGCTATACAATTTACTGTGAAAATTCCAAATTATAAAAATAAAGAATCAAGTCATAAAATACTTAGAAGAATTATATCTTCAAAACATACTACTCTTTTTCTTCAAGAACTAAATTTGGTTAATTGGCTATCTGTTTATTCTAAAAAAGACACTGAAGGTAAATTTAATGAAATGCACAAAATATTCATTGACATGATTGACCATGCTTTTCCTCTAAGGGATAATTATAGAAAAGAAAAAAACAATGAAAATAAATGGTATACTACCAATCTAAGAGGTATGAAAAAAAACTGTAAGAGGTTATTTTATGAATCACGCAAAAATGGGAAAATGGATACGTACAAACTTGCAATAAAAGAGTATAAAAAAAATATTCAAATCGCTAAAATAGCATACAATGATAAATTACTGATAGAAAGTAAAAATAAATCAAAGACAATGTGGGACATAGTACAGACAATTTGCGGTAGTAAAAAAGCCTCTTCAGATAAACCTCCTTCAAATTTAAATGCTGATGGATTCAACAATTTTTTCATAAGCAATACAAAATGTGTTATTCAATCAATTTTACAATGTAAAAATATCAATTATTTTAATTATTTAAAAAATTCACCTATATCAAATACAAGTTTTAAATTCAAAAAGTTTCGAGTTGAAGATGTATTTCACGCATTAAAGAAAATAAAAACCAGCTACTGTATGGATTTTTATAACATAAATACCGTGATATTGAAAGAAAGCAGCATATGATATTTGCGAGGTTCTCACTTCATTGTATAATGATTGTATTGACCAGGGAATTTATCCTCAAATATTAAAAAATGTTAAGGTAACACCGATTCACAAAAATGGACTTTATGTTTACGAAAACTATAGACCAGTCTCAATTGTACCGGCACTATCCAAAGTACTTGAATATTTATTATTCGACCAAATTTATCGCTATTTTGAAGATAATAATTTAATGTCAGAAAACCAATATGGTTTTAGAAGGAACCGCTCAACAATTGAAGCAGTTACAAAAATGTTAAAAAGTACATTAAATAATATTGAGGATGGAAAACATGTACATATACGTTCATTTGATGTATCAAAAGTCTTTGATACAATATCACATGACATACTTATTTCAAAATTATCCTATTACGGATTTGAAGACAATTCTATAAAATTGATAAAATCGTTTTAACTAATAGGATACAATATGTCAAATTTAATGAAACATATTCAGGACCACTAAATGTGGATTATGGAGTACCACAAGGATCATCTTTAGGACCTCTCCTTTTTAACATTTATATAAATGATCTACCAACCAACATCTCAAAAAATGATGCAGAAGTTTTTGTATTTGCTGATGATATTGGCATTAAAATATCTTCAAATAATTTAGAAAACATTACAGCAAAATTAAATAAAGTCAATGAACAAATGCAAGATTGGTGTAATGCAAATAGGCTAAAATTAAGTATGAACAAGACCCAAGATATTCAGATTAAGTATTCAAACAAATCAAACATAAATCATCATTCAAAGCCTTTAAAATTTTTAGGAATTATTTTGGATTATACATTAACATGGTTAGATCATATTAATCATATCATAAAAAAACTGAACAAAGGAATATATTGTCTGAAGAGATTAAAGTTCAATGTGAGCAAAGAGGTATTAATTCAAATTTACTATGCTTATATTCACTCAATATTAAGTTATGGCACATTAATATGGGGGCATTCAAAATATGTAAAACAAATATTCAAGATACAAAAAAAAGCAATCAGAATTATTAGTGGAGTAACATCAAGGACACACTGTAAACCTCTCTTCACCAAATTAAGCATTATGTCACTACCATCGATTTACGTCTTACAATCATTACTATATACAAGAAAAAATTACAATTTGTATGAAGAAAATAACACTACACATGACCATGGAACAAGAAATATGGATAAATTGAAGTTACAACGAACAAGATACTCTAAAACACAAAGGGCATTTACATACACAAATATAAAGCTATACAATAAGCTACCATCAAATATAAAAAAATTACGTGATGACAAATTTAAAAAATACATGAAGACATTTTTAACAAATCATTGTATTTATGATACAAATGAATTTTTTAACCTAAAATTTTAATAATGTTATACTGTAATATATATAATGAATATTTTGTAAAACATTGTAATGCACCAAATGGTGCCATATACAATAAAGAATTATTATTATTATTATTATTATTATTATTAAATTTAAATACCGAAAAATGATACATTTTACAAAAAAATACAAAGAATAAAAATATTTAGAAACTTTTATTTCCATTCCAACGATATCAAAATTATGAAAATCGATTAACTAACAACTGAGTTATGGTCGAATTAGCGCATGGCTCAGCGCAACAATGGACTATTTTGCTTCAAAAAATGCTGCCTCACTAGATAAATACGATCATAACTCAGTTGTTTATTAACCGATTTTCATAAATTTGGTGTCATTAGATGGGAAATGAAATTTTCTAAAAATTGTTATCCCTTATATTTATTTGTAAAACATACCGTTTATTCGTTATTTGAACTTAAAGATTTTAAACGGCCGCCATTTTGAAATTTATTATTTAATCATGCTCATTATTTTTTTATAAACTAACCTTGACTAGATACAGGTGCATACCGAGTTTCAAAAAATCTATTCAAAAACTTGGGAGATAAAAAATATTTTGGAAAAAATACACTGAGAAAAATTTAGTCCTGAAATTCGTGGAAAATACACGTAAACAAGGGTGTGTGGGTTACCCACTGCAATCTGGACCCGGCTCAATGCTCCTGCAGTGAGGCCGCCACACGGAAAATCAGGACTTAGTTTGTCTACATAGTTATGACGTCACTGGCTATGACGTTATTATTGTCGGTTGTAAGTCCTGCCGATCAAAGTGTTGGCTCTCGTAATTGCAGAGACTTTTCTCAGAATATCCTGCGATTCATTTTGCCTTCACCACAGTTTATCACAGAATATACATTCCTATTCTCGTAAAAATACCACCGATTTCTATGCACTGACTTGCCTAGTATCTGCATTTACCGGTATTTTTGACTTAAAATCAGTAAAAAATGTCTGGGTCATTCTAGCGGTCACCCATCAAGCTCTAACCACGCCCGATGTTTCTTGACTTGTATGTTTAGGTGAAGACTGCTATATCCATTGCGTTACGGCTCTCTGTTGACGAATGTCGTTGTTGAATAGCATCTGAAGAAGTTATAAGTGCAGTTTTATGCCTGATGGTACTTCTCTACAGTGACAATTTATTGCGTAATTGAGTCTAGACTAGCCCTCCGTACGTGTCGCGCGCGTTTCCCGGTACCGGAATTTTTATAAAAAGTAATGTTTGTTCATTGTGTGCGTCTATCCGTATGTGTTACGTGGGTATGTGTCATAATGGTTTTTAATGCTTATTGACGACTTCCACTGGAATGAAATTTGATTTCCATCGCCTGAGGAAGATCTCTCTGAGACTTTAACAGTCGTAGCCCATAATATGAGACTACAAAGGATCACTTTGACAATAGGCACCATTAATAGTTAGGCCTACAATTATTTATTACCCTGACATATTTATTTGGTACACTTAAAAGTGGCATCAAATCAATGTAAGGTTATACAACCTGCATTCTATTTCTTACAATTTATCTTGTTTAAGACTTAATTGCTAAAAATCCCTGAGTTATTAAAATCGAAGCAGTATTTCAACAGTGCAATTACTTTTTTTTTGGTAATTTGTTCATGTAAACTTTGGGCAGATAAAATTAATCTTAGGTCTAAAACTGATCAATGCGTCCTTGCAACTATTTAAAAATAAAACAATATTTAGCATAAGTAACTGCTGACAAATAAAACGATTTGATTTTCTTCAAAAATCTAAGCTTTTTCTCTGAAAAATTGGAAATTTGATATTCTTTTAGACGTTTCACTACCAATTACTTTATATGTATAATATCAATGGTACTGCAGTAAGTAAATCTGTAAAAAACATTAATACAATTTGTATTATAGAAACCAAATGTTGTTATTCAAACTTATATAACATTTGTAAATTTTCAAGCCCAAATATAAAACTAACACAACAGACTTAAAATCAATCCAGATTTGGTTAAACAATATTTATTCGATTGAAATAAAATATTTGATGATAGTGTGAACTAAAACAAGGTAAAGACTAACTGCTTTTACCAAATCACATGGAAATAATTTGAAGTTCTCATCCATACGCCTACCGTAAATGCAGTGGGCTGCAGGCAGAAAGTAATCATGGATAAACTTATGACGTGTTTTGTGACGTATACAAACCATCTATGACGTCACTTTAATGTTTTTTTCCTTAAAATCACGGTAAATTCCCTGATTTTTGCAAACACGGCAGTTCGAGCGTAATTGCAGAGAAAAAGTTCTTAAAGAAGGACTGCGAGTCCTGCGTCTGTACTAATGCCCAAAACTCTGCCGAGTCATTGAGCTGGGTCCAGACACAACTCTGCTGTACGTGAGCCAAGTCGTTATTTACGTATTGCGAGTACACTTAAGGCAAAAACTCTGCTTTTCCGCTAAGATATTTTTCTCAGAGACAAAATGGCGGATATCTGGTAAACAAAGCGGTTTTGGAAAAAAATTTATTCTTCATTTTATCTTTAATTGACCCATATAACCTATTCCCGAAGTTTGGCACTTTACTTATAGGACACCCTGTATGATCTTCTGCCTTTCTAACTTCACTGAGGGTCAGCTTGAAGGTAACTGAACTTCTTATACAAGGGCGAAGCGCAACTGTACTTCACAAGAGTAATGTGTCGTAAGGAAGATCAGATACTAAAGTCGACCCAATATTGTCATCCAATTACAGCATGAGTTGTCCGATATACTGTTCCAACAACCACCAGTAAAGAAGTATAAACATTTCAATAACCACCGATAACCAAAATCAAGGTCAAGTTCATTATTTGATCCTTTCACAAACAGTTAACATACCGTAATAGAAAAAGAAACTTTATAAAACTAAACTAAACATAACACAACCAACCAAAAACTAAATCAAAATGCTACTAACATAAAATAACTAAACATACTTACCTTCTTTCCCAATACCCGCCAACTTGAACTGAGGTACTACAACCATATATTTTCATAGAATAACAAAACGGAGATGGATACGATGGAGTTGTATATTCAGTTTTGCCCATCAAACTATTTATATCAAAGTTCTTTTAACGAAAGATCTTTTGACATTGTTTTCTTTAAGACCAGATGTTGAAATACAATTAATTATAACTTTATTCAAAGAATAAATACCCCCATAATATTCAGCGTTTCCTCAGTAGACAAAGTAAAACAGTTCAATTTCTTGTTAAATTAAATACTTATTAATTGTGTTTGTTTTTGAGGCCAAATAAATGGTTTCTGAAACATCACTAATCATCTGCTACACGAACCAACTGCAGAAGATCAGATATGAAAGTCGTAGCAAAAAATTTGATCGTTTGTTTGATATTTGTATTCAGATTGCTTTCAGGACCCTCTCCCTCCAGAGAAATGGACGACAGTAAGGAACTGCTCTCTTGATGGACCTTCGTGTATGCAAGCCTCAAACACCGTCCTTGGCTTTCGCAACATCACTTTTGATATGAGCGAAGATTGTTTGTACTTAAATGTACATTCACCAAAGGTAAGATATAGCTATACATTATTTTCAGACATAAACTCTATGATGAAATGCAAAGATGTAATGCATCTCAGATAAGATCTATGGGATCTCAGTTACTGAAGGACATATTATTAATTTTATTTTGTTTAAGAGGTCACTTTTTTCTTGCATTCATCCCACCCACATAGCAAAGCAAGAGGAGTGCCCAAATAGTAGGTACTAGAATAAACAGCTAGGACACTGGTAAAAGATACTGGCGAGTGTGCAGATTCAAAATTATGACACTGCTGCCGAGTTTCCAAAGTCCAATGCGCTAATGACTGTGCTATTGACTGACTAAAGATTGATGAGTCAGATTTCCCTGTTTCCTCAATGATTAATGGATAGATTAGCTAAATTTCCCTAAAAACCTAATTCATCCTTTTGCTTGATTCACAACTCATGCTGTTATTGGTCCAGTAACAAAACAAAGGATGGCAGAAAAAAAACAGCTGTTAGCTGTAAAAGTACCCAAGATATTCAAATGTGAGTGTTAATTCAAGTAAAGCTGCAACTGAGAGTGATCTAGTGCCAGCTCTTTTATATCTTTCTTTGTCTATTCTAATTTTAAGACATCATTTGTATTCATACTGCTCTAAATCAATATTGTTAATGTCAATTGTATCAGCATCCTTTGCATGTAGCAGCTTTCCCAATGGGGGAAGAAGGAGTTAAATAAAGATCTTTATATATTAAAAGGAAGCTTCAAGCGCCCATCTCATCCAGGCGCCAATAACTAATATGTCAAAATAAAGTCATCCAGCAAGGTATTGTAGCGGTAATAGTCAAATAGGCTAGCCAGAGGTGACCACTCATAATGGAACAGGGGTCTGCCACGCTGGAAATGAACCAGTAATATTCAACATACTGCTTTACCTCTGAGCTACCACTTGTTAGAATTACTAAGGAAAATTCTCTCATAACCTGATTTCAGCTCCCGAAAGAAGGAGACCTTTTGCCCGTGATGGTGTGGGTTCACGGCGGGGCGTTTCTAGAAGGTTCGGGAAGCTACTTCCGCTACGGCCCAGACCACCTGGTCGGGGAAGGAGTCATCGTGGTCACTCTCAACTATCGGCTCGGCGCTCTGGGTAACTTGAATTTGAATCGTTTAGTTCAAAAACCCGATAAAAGCCAATTTTTGCAAAATTGAGTTAAGACCATATCATTGTTCTATAAGGGTAAACGAAGCGTTCTGTGACCAGTCATGTCCGATGCTCAGAATGCTACTAAAATCCATGCTGAAGTCTGTTTGTAGAGGAAAAACCCATCATGTTCAGGTTCTTATTAGCGGGTTTTTGCACTAAGTAGTAGGGAATTTCTTTTTTGCTCTCATGAAGATTGGCAGCAATGATGGTTGTTTGCGACTTTGGATCAAATATGATGGTGGTTTTTGTCACTGATCAAATATGATTGACCACTTTGTATTGCCTATTACATTTTGTACCACGATACATCCTATATTGCGACAATATATATTTTTTTCTAGTCTAACGTCAATATCTATATTATAAAAAGAATTTCTGGGATTTTGTACAGAGCATATCGTCCTCTAGAAATTAATTTTCTTACACATATTTGGTATCACATTAAAGCCATTACTCTCCAGATTCAGACTGCTGCAAACAAAGGACACGATGTAAATAGTCAGTCACAAGTAAATGCAAAGATCAAATTAGATAATTTTTATTCATGATTTTGCCTCCAGAATCGATGTTAAGTAGCTAAAATAGTTGGGATACTGTCATAGACTGTAACTGACTGACAAATAAAAATTTCAGACTGAATGTCGTCGACTGTTAAATGTGTGCCTGTGTTTTAATGTGACAAAACGTGTGTACACCATGACGATTTTCACATCACTGATGAAGTAATTGAGCCTACGCCTGCGGCATTCTTTATTAATTTGATAATGGCCTAAAGGGGCCAAAACTATAGTTATCCCTGATTATAATTAGAATTGACGACAGTATCTGGGCTAAGTAAAGCCAACTATTTTAGTTGATAATTATTTAATAAGTTAAGGGGTTTCCGTGACCAAGACTCCTCCTACAGTTCAGAACTGATTTCAATATTTTAAGAATCGGACAGAAATAGTTCTAAGTAAAGTTTTGCAGGAAATAAAATGTATAAGGGTTAGATTTAAGGAAGCATCCCTAGACGACCTCTAAGTTTTGTAATTGTCCATAACATTTAACATTGGACCAGAAATTTCAAAGAATACGCTGCTTTTAATAAACATTTAATAATCAGCAGACCATAAAAAATAACTCAAAAGCTGCTGAACAGCACGAGCACAAGCCCAGTTTATATCACAATCCAAGATATCCTTTATTTTTCCATCAGAGTTTTTATAAGGTTGCATTTAAAAGAAAATCCATTTACAAATCATAAATTACAAATTTTTGTTATTATTGAGGATAGTAATCTTAAAATGTCTGGCTGAGCATGATAAAACGAAATTTCATTCAAACCTTAGTAACAAAAATCATTTGCAAATAAAAATAAATTTCAATTCATAACGCCTTTGTTGATTGAAACGCGAAAAGTTGTAAAGTCCTATATTTTGTGTAGCCTACTGTGGTGGGCGAAGGTGCTGGAAGTAGCAAACGTTAGGTCGCAATAAAGGTTGACGCGTGTATCTCGGGCAGTATAAGTTGTCAGTTTGGAACTACGATAAAAATATACAGGACAAAAGAATGCAAAAAATTGAAAACTATTTGTACTAAGGGTAGTGAGAAAACATGTTAAAATATCTATTTGATATTTATCCAAATCACCAAGACGTGAAACAATTTGTTTTAGAGCCATTTTTCAAAGTTGGTCACCTGGTGGAGAGCTCCAGCCTAGGAGCTGGCTGCTGGGCTGGCTGGTGGTGGGGCTGGTTGGGCCTGGTGCCTTGGTGGCATTGAAGGCGGATTCTTATATTCCGTATAAGTTGACAGCTTTTACTGTTCAAACGAATCTGCTCTTATTGCTACGTAGCAATAAAAGCTTATCCGTTTATATACTAGCTGTGTGTCTCAAAAGTCCAAAAGAATACAATTGGCACAAAACACTAATTTTTGCAGGATTCCTATCGCTTGGTACTGCCGAGTGCCCTGGCAACGCAGGTTTGAAGGACCAGAATGCAGCATTGCAGTGGGTCCGCAGCGAGATATCACAGTTTGGGGGCAATCCACAGAATGTCACGTTGTTCGGGGAGAGTGCGGGGTCCGCCTCAGTGCATCTCCATTACCTCTCACCCCTCTCAAAAGGCAAGTCAACGTTGTCAACCTAGATTTGAAAACCATTTACAATATATCTCTGGCTATCTGAAATCTAATTATAAAAATTGCCAGTTATCCAAATTGGTTTTTTGAACAACACGGTTAAGCATAGGTGGATAGGAACACAAACATGCATGCACATTTTTTTAGCATGTGTAGTATAACATCTAGCCTGTTCATGGTTAAATCCTGTTTGTATTGGAGCAGCCTATGCAGTATAATGATGTTTTTCTGTATTAGACTCTTGTTGATGCTTCATTACTATAGTATGCTACATATATGTATGCTATTCAATTTTCTTCTGATCAAAACAACCTGTCCTTATTAATTTAGGGTATTTATTTATAGTTCTTCTGTTTATTTAAGCTGTATTTTTTTTAATAGTTTTGTTCAAATCCTCAAACATTTATAATGCTCCATTTATTTTCAAATATAATTTTCTTCTCATATTAATAACACTTCATCATTGAAATTATTTTTTGTAAAATTCAGTGAAATATAAATGACTGTATTTACAGTAGACTTTCTCTTATCTGGTCACTTTTAAACCTGACATTGCTTCAACCAGTCTACACTTTACCATTGTAAAACACCATTGTGTCTTCTTTTTATCCGTCTGATTTTATCATAGTGTCAATTCAAGAGTGGCAGAAACTAAATGATATCAACAAATCTGATGAGAAATATTAGAACAAATTATTATCAAAATGTGAATTTTTTTTTATGTACTAAATCTGTTTTGCCATTTACAACATGTAACAGAGGCTATGATTTAACGAGTTTAAGGCACATAGTTTAACCAGTTTAAACTGGCTGGTTGGTGTAGTGGTTATAATGACCGCCTACAAACTTGAAGGTAGCCGGATCGATCCCGAGAAAAGTTAGTAGCTTTTTGAAGGGTTGTTTCTGGAGCCAGCTGCCATTGGTTGTTGGGCTATTAATTAACAATCCTGTCTAAGGAACGTGCCAACCTTAGTAAGTAACAAGGCTACAAGATCGCGCCACTATCATCACGATCATCACACTCATCGTTCTCTTAAATTCAGGGTAACGTCCTCCATGAGGTACCTGTCTTATTAAGAATGATAAAGAATGATAAAGAATCATTAGCTGGTCAGGTCTTGGTCCCCAGGTTTGTACAAGAGGGAGTACTGCGAAAGACTCATTTCAGTAAGAGTCTACTGTACCATTTTAAAATTTAAATAATTACTTTAGCAATGAAAGCTGAATTATCTTACCAAAACATTCAACCAAATTCCAATTTAACAATATTCAAGACCATGTCCCAATCAGTCCTTATGACCGTAGGTCTCATAATTAATTTTTTCTCAATTTTTACTGCACCCACTGAGTACCTAACTCTCGATATTTCTCAGTTTTGTTTTCCACCCTTTACTCCTTTTCTTTCTTTTCCTTTTCATAATTAGGTGGCTATTTTCTTGTGTTTTTTTACCCTTCCTTGACTGACCCTATTACAGCTATTATAGACTACCCTATTATAGACTATAGAGAGCTTTATAGCTAAAGAGCTATAAAAACATTAAAAAGATAGGTATGGGTTAACAAAATTTTTTTAGCATTTTTGTGTTTTTAGTACTTATTTATATGTATATAGTTAATATATACTGTATTTTAGCTTCAAATTATTTTTTATGACAAATTACCTATGAAAAATATTGGCGAATATATCCGCATATCATCCGTTGTGCAAAAAAGTTTATTGGATATATCTGCAGGTTGTCTTCATCATATTGATATATTTTACAGTTATTTTTAAAAACAATCTAAAAATGTGAGAAATAAATTGTTTGAGGGTTTGTTAGGTATAAGTAATTTGAAATTGTGAAGATTATAATGCATTGACCAGGCTAGCCAACCGACTAAACATAAAATTCTTTTCAATTAAATAAAGTACCTATGGGTTATAAGTAACTAATAATGCTTGATTTCCATAGTTATTTTTCATAAAAAGAACAATGCCCAAAATTGGATTAGTGTGTTTCTTAGTCCTGAAAGCTGAAAGTAGTTAGTGGGTATATCTGCCTACCGTCCATTGGGTACAAAACTTTAGCGGATCCGCATATAGTCCGGGAAGGGTTAAATTCTATATATTCAATTCTACCTATGGCCGTAGGTCTCTTCCAAAGAGTGATCGGCGAGAGCGGGACAGCACTGGCGGACTGGACTATAGCCAAGAACCTCCCCACCTACAGCCGGCGACTGGCCGAGAGCCTCAACTGCTCCTCGGGCTCGGCGGCCGAGGTCGTGGACTGCCTGCGAGCTGCGAAGGCCGAGGACATCACCGCTCAGCAGTTCAGGATCCGACCCGACCCCCAAGTCAGTGGCTACAATAGAAAATTGACGATATATTTAATTGAATCGTTTAGTTCAAAAAGCCGTTAAAAGCCGATTTTAGCGAAATTGAGTTAAGGCTATATTATTGTTCTGTAAGGGTAAACGAATTGTTCTGTGCAATAACCAGTCATGTCCGATGCTCAGAAGCTACTAAAATCCACGTTGAAGTCTGTTTTACAGAAGAAAAATCCGTCATGTTCAGGTTCTTAGTGAGTTTTGCAGTAGGAGGGAATTTTCTTTTCTGCTTTTATGAAGATTGGCAGCAATGATGGTTGTTTGAAACTTTTGATTATTTGAATTATTACTTGTTTTGACCAGAATTTATGTTTTATTTTATAAATCCTTTATTTTATTGAATTATTGCCATAATATAAGTGATTAATTTTGGTTTAGTGCAAAAATCTGTCAAGAAAAATATTATCAAAAATGTTTTTTGTTAAAATGGGTACCCTAGAATAAAAAAAGTTACACCACACAAACATTCATTTAATGGTTACTTTCACGTGGTGAGGTGGAAGGGCAAAGTTTGTGGCATTTCTTGTATTGTGTCGATGAAGGACTTGGTGTCTAGTTTGTTGAATAGAGACTTCATGTAGAGTTACTTCTCAGATGTAGAGGGATTACTGTGAGGATTTTTAGTTCCTATCCTTCCCTACAGCTGTCTCGGAAGATATAAGACCTGCAAGACATCTGATTGCTCTTTCTTGATGTTTGGGTATGAGGGCTCTTTTGAGATTGGAGTATGATGTTCTTCCCCACACCACAATGCAGTACCTGATCCAGTACACTGGGTTTATTCTTATTTTGTGCTTTGAATAATTTTTTAAGAAGTTGGTTGCCTCTTTCTGTTTTATACTTTGTCTAAGTAAATAGATCATTGAACTGCATATATAACATATAAATAGGTGAGCTGGCACAGTTTCAGGTAGTCAGGACTGATACAAATTACTTGCAAGGAGCAGAACTTGAATCCTCTAGAGGGATTGTTCGAGGTCTGCAGACTACCCATTTACCCACTGTCTCACTGAATTTAACTATATGGTTTTCTGATAGAATTAATGTTAGTAAATATGGATTGCCCTTGGTTTTCTAATATCAAGTGATTCCAAAGTGAAAAAAATGTTTTTGAATGTTGTATTGACATATGTCAATTTTTATTTACTTCTTAACACGGAATGATAGAAATATTAAATGCCATAAACTTCCAATATTTTATTCTTGTATCATCACTGCATGTTTCCTATTTTACTGCAATGTCTTAAAAGATTTCGTATGAATTCAAAATTGAAATGTACACTTGATATGTTTAATTGAAAAAATTATTCTTGTATCATCACTGCATGTTTCCTGGCAACCATTACAACTTCCTTGGAAATTTTATTTTAAATTTAAATTAAGCTGCTTAGCAACTTGATAGATTTGTCATTAATTCAAAATTGAAACGTACCCAACACATGTAGTCGTCTTACAACTTGTATTATAATTTCTCAATTAAACATATCAAGTGTACATTTCAATTTTGAATTCATAAGAAATCTTTTAAGACGTTACAGTAAAATGGGCTGTTGTTATAAAACATGTGGGGTAATGCAAAGGAATCAGAATAAGGAGGTTAAAAGGTAAGTACTTTTTATTCCAGATTTAAACTACGTAATATAAAGTAAGGAAAATTTATTCAGATACTAGCAGGTACCTGCGGCTTCGCTCGCTTAAAGATAACAAATGTTTTAAGTAGCCTAAGTATACACTAAAAGCATGTGCAATATCTACAAATAAATTACCAAATAGATTGCATTGATTTTAATCACATATCTGTAACATGTGTTTTTAAGTGTTTTATTACAGGTTTTACAGTGTTTTATTAAGGTTGAAGATAGTGATTCAACCCTAGACTGAATAAGTAGGTGAGCGATCCCTGTATAGATTGCAGTATTGTGTTTCTCTCAAGATGGGCAAGTGGTATGAATAATTTGTACTATTTGCTAGCACATTCTTATTTTACAATCTAATCTTAAAAGAACAGAAATTTCCTGATCAAACCATTATTGGACTTTTAAAATTGTGTTTCCATTAGTTTGAATAGAAAAATATTGCCACCAGGGGTTTGAACTCTGAACTTTTATGGTACCCCACTCTCGCTTAAATCCTGATGCTCATGAGAATATGAGCATAACCCGGAAAGTATACTGAAAGACTTCAATAAATGGAGCAAATGGTAGATGCTTTGTCACACTTTTGAATTGTGTTTGTTTTTAAAATAGACCAAAAACCTGTTGGATCCAATGTTTTGGCTCTCAATTATCCTCAAAAACGCAAACCCTCAAAAAACTTTTATTTCTGAAAGCCCTATTTCTAGTGGAGGCTTCTTCTGAGTGGAATGCCCATGCAGCGTTCAAGATTCTGGTTTTATTATTTCGGGTGGTCCGAAAAACACAAGTAGCCTAAGTAGTATGTGTAAGTAGATATTGGATGGCCTTCATAGTTTT
The DNA here is from genome assembly GCA_035578135.1 of Flexamia atlantica. Lineage (NCBI taxonomy): Eukaryota > Metazoa > Arthropoda > Insecta > Hemiptera > Cicadellidae > Flexamia > Flexamia atlantica. The sequence continues at coordinate 46,462,007 of JAQJVK010000004.1, forward strand.
CTATGGCTTATAAGTTTATTAGGTTGAGTTTTTTCTCTTAAAAATATTACTTAGATCTTCCATTAATAATAATAATTAATCATAACTTTAAAACTGAAAATGCCGCCATTTTAAGTTTTATGATCTACACTATTTTAGCATTTTGAAAGAAAATATTTTGAAATCCTTCCTTAGTACTAATCCAGAACCTGTAAAGAATATTTGTGCCAAGTTTCATGTCCCTAAGCCCAGTAATTTTGATGAAATGGGCTTTGAAACTAAAAATGACCGCTAATTTGGTTTTTTTAATGTACTCAGAACATTAAAAACTAATCAGAAGCCGAATTCCTAAACAACAGCACCAGTGGAGATCTTCCTCAATTCTTATAAATAAAATCAATTATTGCTCAGTTTGTAATTGCAACCTTTTGACGCTTGTACTATTCTCAATGAATATGTAGGCTAATTAAAGAAATATTGGCTATTGTCTATTATTGTACCCTATTGTAGCCTTTTGAGTGAAGATATTTTAAAAACCTTTCTTAGTACACATCTAGAACCTTTAATGAATACTTGTGCAATGTTTCATGGCCCAAAGCCTCATAGTTTTTAAGAAACTGCATTGATTATACATGGTCACTGTTATCAGTGAGTCAATCAGTCAGTCAGTCAGTCACCCGTTTTTGGCTTTTATACATGAAGAAAAGGTGTCATTGCAGATTTGCAGCCTGTTGTTTGACAGGGGGAGGATAAAAGGTCACCACTATAGACCCCCCATCTTTTTACTACTACAAACAGTTTCAGTACTGATATAAGTCACTTGCGATGGGCAGAGCTTGAATCCACAAGAGACATAAGGCCTGCTTGCACACTACCCATTTATTAACATTCTCACTTACTGGTTTTCAAATAAAAGTATGTAAGAAAGTTTACAGTATATAAAAATTATTTCCAAGATTCTGATTCAAAACCATTCTCACTACAACCAGTTGTTTTCCAGGCGGAGGAGGGTGGCTCCAACCTAGTGTTAGTGCCATCACAACCATTCTCACTACAACCAGTTGTCTGTATGGAATTCACTGTTGGTGATGGTGATTTTATATTTTGATTTTGGTTTTTGTGGATATTGGCCATCACCGATTAGCAATGACTCTCTGAATGATAAAGAGATTAATAATGCAAATAATTATGTTGTAAATATATAATCTCAAACTTTTAATTCAAATGAAATATCTGTTTTGTCCAAAGGGCTGAACTTTTCTGTTGTGCCTAAATCAGTGAGGACGCTTGACTTTGTTATGGGGGTTGATTCTACTATTTCCTGAGACTCAGAGGGATCAGTTTTGATGCAAAGCCAGCCTCTTACTGAGTTCAATTCCAGTCTCGAAGCCCAACCTGAAGACAGTATCATTCTCTGGGAAAGATGATACTATCAAAATATTGCCCGTGGATATAGGAACCTCTCCTGTTATCGTGGACGTAGTAACATATAAAGAGAAAATATTGGAAACGCTCCAAGGTGGAACTTGTTTTTACTGACCAGTGATGACAAACGTCATAGCCATCTCTAGTAACAAGGCCGCGGCGCTAGTAAATGGCAACAGCGCGCCTAAGGGTTCAGCTGATTTGTTTATCCATATTCTCTTATGGCACTATCTTTTGTTTACATGAAATCAGCTGGCTCTGTAAGAGTTTTTCTCTTGCAAAAAACCCTAGAAGAGCGGCATTGTCAGGTCAAAGGCCGCGGCCTTATTACTAGAGATGGCCATGCAAATGTTCACAAAAATCAAAATCAAAACATACAAAACAACCAGTTGTTCACAGGGGGAGGACGGTGGCGCCAACCTAGTGTTTGTGCCCTGCGTGGACGCGGCCAGCTCTCGCCCGTTCCTGCCCGACACTCCGGCGCGACTGGTCGACCTCGGAGAGGGGTCCCACGTGCCCTTCGTCATGGGCATCAACAGCGATGAGGGCATGATGATGCTGATGATGTGTAAGTCGGTTCAGCAGCTTAAATTTGTGATTGTTTTATATTGAAAAAAGTACAATTATTTTATTAGAGGACGCTCCAGCCATATATTATGTTTCTGTCATGAGGCAAATGTTTCCTTTCAGTTATCAAATAGCATCAGCTGTTCATCCATGATCATTGATTTGTAATCAGTATATATAAAAGAGTTGTGTGTTGGTATATTTCTGGCTACAGCCAAAACTACATATCGTAAAAACTTGATCTTGGTGTCAAATTAAAGCTTGAAATCTCATGATGTGCACTATTGTGGTTTGGTTTTGATATCTTTAAGGACTAAGGTACAGGAACGTACAAAAGGATTTTCAAAGTTTTTTTTAATTGCTACCATGGTTAGGGAAAATGCTTGTTCCTTGGGCCACCCCAGATACTTCTCCTTCCATGCAGGGAATTTCGGTTTTGAAGGCAGCAGTGTAGTGGCATCGCTGTAGGAACTTTTCTCAGCTGAGACTCAAATGTCTCACCCTAGTTGTTGTCTAGGCATAAGTGAAAGTTTGTTTAATGAGTGCAAAAGTAAATATTTTTTGACAAAATTACGGCTTCATTATTCTTAAGCTAAATGTATTATGAATACTTTAATAATTGATTCATAAAGAGAGTTCTTTTAGGCTTAAAATGACATTATGATTAGGTTTCTAGATAAACTATTTGTTGAGATAACTTTACCTAAAAAATGTTTCTACCATGTTTCATTGTACCATAACCATGGGTCTCAAACATACTTTCTACCTTGGGCTAGCCCAAGGTACAATACATCAATAATTCTTACAATATCTAGTACTTTATTTAGGTCCAATATACTAATGTACTTTGTATCGAATCTTAAATACACTTTGTTATTTGATTTGTTGTTCATTTTTGAGTTATGGGTGAAAGAACAAACCCAGTCCAAGGTACAAACATTTCCCCTGCCATTCAAAACTGCTACCGGATAGTAGAGCACCAATTATCCGAACATCGGTCATCCAAACCGTCGGTTAACCAAACGCCGTAATAATTCATATTTTGAACATGATTCTCAAGCAATTCAAATTCCCGCGCCAATCAAAACTCCCGTTGTGCCGAGATATCAGTGTATTCTGATAGATTTCATAATAAAATTACATAAATAATTTTTGTTTGATCATTTTTTAGCCTTTTTACTACAAAAAATTACGTTATATATATAATTTTAAACTGTTGTCTTTTCATGTTCGATTATCCGAATATTCAGTTATCCGAACACCCCTTGTCCCCAATTAGTTTGGATAGTCGGCGCTCTGCTGTACTATGGTTACTAACAGAATTCAGCACTGAGAAACAGCAAGAAGAAAATAATCTTCCGGGCAAAGCCGAGGTTATCAGCTAGTTAATTATAAAAAAGTGAAAGTATATATATTTATTTCAGTGAGCAGAATTTTTAAATTAAAACTGATTAAATTTATTACTTAAAATTAAAAATAATATTTATCGCTGATTTCAAAATTTACAATATTTTGTATTTATCAGAGATTGAGCTCTTCAAACATGAGATTTTAGATTATTGATTAATTTGTGAAGCAGTGCTCTTATTGACGAAAAGATTGTGGTAAATTCTTATTTTCAGTTGAAAATAGGACTTAGCATGAGTATTCAATTCAATTCAATTATCTTTATTCATCAGCAGTACAAATTATACAGGCAGAATAGGAATCTCATACCTAAAACTAATACTAAGAACACACATTACACAAATGTGCTAAAGGAAAAAGAATTACTTCTTAAAAACACAACATAAAATTAATAAAAATTAAGCTGCTGGCTTCTCCTTAAAATGTAACCAAGTTATTTCATTTCACAGATTAATTTTATACTCTCAATCAATTAATTAACACGTTCGCGGCGGCACGGTTTTTTGTGATCCTCGCCGACATCCTGGCGGTATTTTGACCTATAGTCACTGTAACAGCCACGCCTATTGTGGCAGCAGCACTGTCCACTGCACAGAATACAATATACTATTGAGCAGTGCTGTTAAAGTTTAAGATTTTAAGCTCAGATTCTGGTAAAAAAATACACTTATTGTAACGCTTTGCAGCTTGGGAGCGATCGCACCCACCAGGATGGCATCAAGGTTCTCCATGGGAGCGATCGCTCCTATGCAGGGCCGTTCTCAGACCGGTATAGCCGGTACAATTTTACCGGGGCCCGGGGTGTCAGAATCGGGCGGATCGGCCTCCGAAATAGTGGAAAGCCCCCGACAAGGCCCGGGAACAGGTAGAAAGGGCCCGTAACGGCAACGAAGGGACCAAAATCGACACGTGGGAGTAGAAAAAAAAGAAAAAAGGTCACCACTTTTTGACGAGCTGGAAATCAGCTACGGTTTTGGATGGGACGGGTGCAGTACCAGGACATGAGGGGCCCGGCTTAATATCTTCACCGGGGCCCGCCAAAGCTGGGTACAACCCTGCTCCTATGCTGCCACGAACGTGTTAAAAAATCTTTATCTTAACACAAGTACAATGAACAAGTAACCTAACTAAATAAAACAACCTATTATAATTTACAAAAAAATAGAGTACATAATTTTACCTAAAATATAAGCAAATTCTCATAATATTCACTGGAGGCAATATTCCTCCATTGTATATGCTTATTTACAATTAAATATATCATAGTTTCATAAGAAATTTGATATCTGTTTAATATTTTAAAGCGTGCTATTTTTTTTAACAATCATCTGTATTGTACAGACAGTCTACAATATTGTAATTAGTATTTATTTGGTAATACTAAATTCAAAAAATGGACTTGGTACTACCAAGTACATTTTTTTATTAAATTTCTTAAAAGATATTTGAAGTTTGCAAACTATCAGTTATTTCAATGGTACGTTGTTACAGCCACTATTGACAGTATCAAGAACATAACAAACAATCTTGACAAGGTCATTCCTTATAATATCAGGAAACAAAGTTCCACGTCAAGAATGAAAATCCTTATTGAGAGACTGAAAAACTTTTATTTCAAGGAGCCGCCTTCAGAAACAAACTTAAGAGGATATGTTGATGTAAGTATTTTTTGTAGAGCTTCCTTTTTTCAGCTTAAAGTGAAACTTATATTAAAAATTAAAACACCAGAACAGTGACTGAAAAATTACTCCAGAAGTGTTCAGAAAAATATTAGTATTTTTGTCCAAGCAAATTTACTATGTTACAACTAAGCTGTGCTATGTTTCCAAAAAATTTTGTAACATTATTATCATTTTATAATTTAAACCCGTGAATTTGTACTATAATTAAAATCAATTAGTTGTGAATGGAATGAGTGAGGATATACTTTTCCTATATTGCAATATTATATCATGACAATGTTATTATATCTGTAACATATTAATTTTAATAATTTGTTAAACCATTATATGTGATGTGGAAAGTGAAAAGCGACCTCAAGTCGCTGCAGTAAATTTCACAGTACGGGCATTTTAGTCGAACCGGGCCAAAAATATTGATTTTTAGATTTCGATTGGATACAATTTCTTAATCTTTCCTGTACATATTCATTCGGCTATTTTAGCGATAATAATACGAGAAATACTAAAAAATAATCGATTTAGCAGTCTATGTCAAGCATAGAAAAGGGACCTCAAGTCGCTTAAATGGGAAATAACATGGCGGGCGACTTCAGGTCCCATTTCCCAAATGTGCAACCTCACACTGACAGAGTCTTAATCATTTTTTACTTTCTACCCCCTCATGGGCGGATTTAGGTCATAATATGTGGGGGTGCTAGCTCACCTAACGTTTGAAGTATTGTATGTTCAAATTCAAACATCATTTTCCGTTTGAATGTTTAACGTGTTCGAATGGTCTGTTTTAAGGCCTATTAGAATAAGGTACTTATTTTATTTAACAACAACCGTTTGAAATCCATGCAACTACCTCAATCAAAGTTCAAAACATCAAATCAAATCTCAATCAAATGCTGAAAACATTTTATCCCTTCACTGCCAACAAATCTACTATATATTAGGGGGTGCCATAGGGGAGCGGCCTGGCATAGTGGTTAGAGCGCGGGCTTTCGATCTCGGAGGCCCGGGTTCAAATCCCGCCAATCACCAATGGCATTTTCGCTATGTGATAATGCCGTGACCCACTAGGCCTAGCCTGAAGTAATGTGTAAAACGGTTCCGGGCTAGGTCTAGCGTCCTGGGATGTGAAGGGAGGACAATTAATTAAAAAAAAAAAAAAAAAAAAAAAAAGGGGGGTGCCAGGCACCCCCTGGCACCCCCAGATATCCGCCCATGTACCCCCTATACAATGTATATGGAGAAAGTATTGTTTTCGTCAAAATTTTCGAATTTGAGTTGTTAGTTGATATATTCGTTTTAGTGCTCCCTGAATCCAAAAAAGTGGTTTTTGGCGTGGTGTCTGTCTGTCTGTGTGTGTGTGTGTGTGTGTGTGTGTGTGTGTGTGTGTGTGTGTGTGTGTATGTGTGTGTGTGTGTGTGTGTGTGTGTGTGTGTGTGTTTGTGTGTGTGTGGATGTATACAAAGCTAGAGACGACACCAGTGTACCGATTTTCAGGAAATTTGGCATATAGGTATAAAGCCGTGGTATCTCCAGGTGTATTTTTCATTTTTTAGAATTTTTGATTTTTAAGGGTATTTACCCCATAAAAACCCATAAAAAATGACAACGATCCAAATTTCTCAAAAACGGCTCTAACGATTTTGATAAAAATTTCATGGTTTTTAGTGCTTAGGATGAAAAACAAAATGACACCATCCACATGTCTGTAAAAATTCAGGTTCAGAAGTTATGGGGGTTTAAGTGTTAAAAAATTCATATTTTTCAAATTTCACAAAAATTGTAACTTTTAAAGAAAATATACTTGCAACCATTAAATTTGGCTCGAAAAACTAAATAATCTAGTATTTTGAATTATTTGTCTACGTCAACTGGTTGCAAAGATAATTGATATTTTAGTTTGGCGGTAAACACAGTACATTGTCCAATGTTATTCTTATGGCAAATATTCAAAAACCGATATATCCGTTATTTACTAACCGATTTTGACAAAATTTGGTATATATTTGTGTGATAGTTAATTGATAATTTGTTTTATTTCACTATATATGTTTTCTGGTTTTAAATGACTTGAAGGGAGAAAGTATTTGTCAGTTTCCTGATACCGTTTATTTTCTTAATCATTCTTAATCGGACAGGTACCTCATGGAGGACGTTACCCTGAATATGAGTGAAGGATGAGTGTGATGATCGTGATGATTGTGGCACGATCTTGTCATGGGTATTACAAAACTAGTCTCTCCTGACATTTATCGGCGGATAAGTGAATTACTTCAAGTTTTTCGCTGTAAAAGAATGTTGTGTAAGTCCAAAAATCACCGTCTTGACAGTGTATTTCTCTTTTATTCCTTGGCATTTTGCCTTCTGACTTTAGGTCCCTTTTCTAACTTCTCACCTTTTTGTTTTGAAACAATAAAATTGTTAGTGTAGCACAACTGTTTTTTTTTAGATTTAAAGATCTAGTTTTCAGCTTTATTTTGATACCTAATTCATCTTTTAAATACTAATAATAAATATTCTGTGAACGCTTGAAGTTTCAGGCCTTGATTTCCTAAAATACCCGTTTTAACTAGTTAAAATTAAAATGCCAATAACTCAAAGATAAAAAATCATAGCACTATAAATTATATATCAAATTGTTTGTGATTTAATGCTGAATTTCAGGATGTTAATAACTCAAAACCGGAAATTTCCGACTTGAGATCCCTTTTCACTTTCCGCATCACATATAATAATTGCTATGGAAACCAGAAGAAAATCTAAAATATTTGTGCATGTTAGATTTTGAGACATTTGAATTAATTTTAATATTTGTACGCATTTTGATATGAAATAAAGATATGGCCAGCGAAAATATGGTTTGTGTGATTTTAGATGTCTGTGAAAGTGCTGTGGGGATCGATTTTAGATCCAATGTCCGGTTTAATAAATACAGCTGTTGGGCTCAGCATTTAATCAAACTAATTTCTATTTTTGGTTTCAGTTGTTTACAGATCAAATGTTTGGATATTCTACTGCTGTGAGTGCCAGAGTTTTCAGAGAGAGAGCGCCAGTTTACCTGTATTTGTTTGCTTTTAATGGAAAGTTCAAAGAAATTTTCACCTATATCGTAGAAAATAAGTTTAATTTTTCAGGTAAGGTAAAAACTAAGGCTGTTCATAAGCTGTAATCAACTTACAGTTAATTAACTTCTGTTTGGTGGTAAATTTTCATCTAAGCTATGGAAACTGCAAGCTTATTTTTAGTAGTAATCATTATTGATCAGTTAACATGTTTGCTACCAGGTGGCTCTCATATATGACAGTTGCACCGATGTTTTGGCAGCCAGAATGATGAAAAAGACTCTTTGCTATAGGCCAGCTAGATATAAAACCCAGAGACCAAGCACATGTGGTAGTTTCCCCAGTAAACTGGTATGGAAGTATGAAGCCTCTAAAATGGAGCCAACCCTCTACTTTCTGAGATTTTTATACATACTGGTATCAAACTATAACACTATCAAGTATAGTAACTTACTCACTTTGAAAAGCAAAGGTCTCCTGATCGATATCCTAAGGAAGTAATTTTTGTGAAGGTTTGAAATGGACCAGGTGCCACTGTTTATTGATTGGGATATTAATTAATAATCCCAACGAAGTGAATTGGCTGACTTTAGTCAGTAACAAAGCTATCATCTCTCCCTTCCCACACTCATCCTTCACTCATATTTGCCTTAAAATGTCTAAATGGTAATATTTTTCCAGGTGTTTCTCATGCCGAAGAACTGAGTTATATTTTCGAACGGGAAAAAGTAATTCAAGAAGCACCAGAAGACTCAAATGAAATGAAAACTTGGAGGAGAATGGTGAGATTGTGGACAAACTTCGCCAAATTTGGGTTAGTATTTTAGAACATCAAATGATCTTCTTTTTAAACAAAATTTACTTGTTTTGCCTCCTTCAGGCCTCAAGAATGTTTTCTTTCTTTATTCAATAGAGTCATAATATACATATATGTTTAAACAAGGATGGAAATCTATCATCTTATGACTCAATACAACAAGGATGGAAATCTATCATCTTATGACTCAAATGGCTCATTATATTGCATTTTAATACTTATTGTACAACATATTGTGCATTATATTGTATTATTATTGTATCATAATACTTATAATACAAACGGCCCATCAACCATTAACACATCGTTCATTTAAGTTCCACTGTAAATTCTTTGTTTTATTAGTGTTTTTAAAAATGTTTGTGTATTGTACCACTCTATGATAACACAAAAAATGTGAAAGAGAAAATGAGGGCAAGATTGCCTTAATGAGGAAGTAAAATTAGTCACTTCTATGTGACAAGAGGATTGTCTTCATATTTCATGGTAATCTAGAGTTCAACAAAACATAAGATCATACAAAATTATATCAGCATAGATTAATACCAAGGCGGTAGCTCAGAGGTAAAGCACACTGGCCCTTTGTGTCGCTGGTTCGATCCCAGCAGAGGGTGACTCCTGTTCCATATAAGCAATCACCTCTGGCTGGCCAAGTAACTATTGCCGCTATTGTTCCTTGATGTCTTATATCGCCGCACTGGCATATTGGGCCATGGCAACAGGCATTTGAGGTTTTTAAACAAACAAAAAAATCTTTAGCCCACGTTTATTCTAATTGTTATGAACATTTCGTCATACTGGCAAAAATGACTTTGATTTGATTTCCAGTAAACCGACAGTGGGAAATGACTCAGTGTTGGAAGATTTGGACTGGAAGCCAGTCGGTAATGTGGCGACAAAATATTTGATGATTGACGTTAATCTGACGATGGAAGAGAGTGATTTCTTGGCATCGAGAGTCGCCTTGTGGGACACAATCACTCCCTCGGCTGCCTCTAACCTTCACACGACAAGCCTCCTAGCGGCTCTCGGAGTCTCTGCCTACGTGTGGCGCACTGCCAGGATATCTGACTGAATTTGTTCTGACTCAAACATCTTTCAAATCTAAAGGGTGTTCCCAAGAGTAAATTAAGTCAGGAATAATAGGTTCCTGTAATCAAAATAATGAAAAGGTTCTCTATTTGTACAAGAACCTGAAAGTGCTTTAAGTTTTTTAAGTGTCGGTCTATATGTTTTTTTACATAATTTTAGATTATTTTTGAAACACTTAACAGTCTGGCTTCAAACTTCCTACAAGTAGCCTATGTGCCTTCTCACTTATTTTACTTATTTTAGTAAGGAGTATCAAGTTTCTGCTTCGTAAAGATTCAAAATGGTGACCAGTATCATCTATATACAGTATAAAAAAAATATATTGTTAAGATACAAAAATTATGTTAACCTCAACTTCCTACATGACAGTTTCAAATTAGAGTCAATAAAAATAACCCAAGAGAGTTCAAATTTTGTAAAGTCACTATTACAGTAAAACCTTACTAACTCGACTATTTGTGGACCCAGAGGTTATTGAGTTATCCAGAACATTGGAATTTTCGATTGGTTTTAATAGATGAACATAAAACAAATTTTAGTTTCACATATAAATTTAATACTTACTTGAGCATTATTACATAATATTGAGTGAAAAATCTTTGAACAAATGTCAAATATTCAACAATTTAAACTAAATGTTCTGAAAAAAAGCTTATAATTGAAGATTCTCTGTCAACTGTTCAAGTGTCAAGTTACACAGACTGTAGAGTGTCGAGTTAGTGAGATTTTCCTGTACAAGCAAATTCTTTGAAATTACACTAAATATTCAGTAGTGACTTAATCAAATTTGTGCTCTCCCAGTTAGAAGTTTATGTTGACACCAATAAAATCATTCATTATCATCAAATTAAGTTTTGAAAGTTTTTTGTTACAATCAATCACAATGTTTTATTGAACAAATTTTTGGTTTTATGACATTAAGCTTTAAAACTAAAGACCGCCATGTTGAACAGGAAAAATAATGAAACTTGATACTCTCTATTATAATAGTCCTATGTTAGCCATTGTAATGTAAGTATGAAATATGAAGTTGATACATTAAGCATTTCAAAAGTTAATATTGATTTATAAAAAAACTACTTAGACCAAAAACAGGAAACTCATATGTTCATGAGAACTTTTTGATTAGATAAACCTATTCCTGAAGTTTAGATACGTACTTAAAGGGCTCCTGTATATGTCAACAACTTACCTAAAAGAGCATTCTTTTTGCCAGTTGGTGTATAAGACACCGACTCTTAAAGAGTCAGCATACCCCCCCCTGACCAGGGATTAATCCCTGGCCCTGGTCCAGGGATTGACCTTGGTCTTTAAGAGCCAGGGGGTGTGCCCTGGCTCTTAAAGACCAAGGCACACCCTAAAAATAAAGAGACTAGAAATGTTTGGCAGGTTGACCTATAGATGCTCATTTTTTAGAGTTTTGCAGAATTCCCTTTGACAGCTTAGGCTTGGGATGTTTCAATCGGGATCCAAGGTGTTGAAGGTTCTGTATGAAGTTATCATCCTTTAGTTTACTTTTACTAATAGAATTGGAGAAGAATACAAGTTTGTAAATTTGTAAACCCATGTTTTAAAATGTTGATAGTAGTAGTTTTAAATATTTAGAAAATACGACAATGAAATATCTCCTGTAAAAAGACATTTTGTTTTATTTCTGAATTAGTTAAGGTGAAGCATCAAGTTGAGTAATAACGGACAGACTGATCGAGTTAGTAAGCATTTGTATAGATGTTTTATTGTAGATTTTAAAAATAAATGTCTTTTTAAAGTATTTATTAATCATTCATTTTAGTTTGAAACAAAAAGACAAACCATGAAACCTTAATCCTTAACAATATTTAATTGATATGATAAATCAAAGGATTATAGATCACTATATGTTACCCGTAGTGGTAATTTCATAATCATGGAGTCTGTCAGAAGAGATGTTGGAGTCCCTGACACGTTTTTTTACAATGGTTAGTTTTACGTTTTGTCAGTAGTGATAAACGGTGTATAACTACTATTAATTTATTTTTGTTTAAACTTGTAAAATCTTATATCACCTTCAGTCTAAAAATTATTAGACATATTATAAGCACATATAAAAAGTTATTTACATACATAACACATGTTGCCTCTCTTGTTATCAACTCTTTTGATAAAAAGTATTTTGAACCCAGATAGCACAGTCACATCAACTAGATGTCTAATAGATGTACCTCATGTTAAACCACTCACGTCTATTACACGTGACCGTTATAGACGTCTAACGTCCAATAGACATTCCTAAAACATTCAAATGTCACCATTATCGACCTTATATCAACATTCTACGTGGATGTAGAATAGATGTTCAATAGATGTTAATAATTACACATCCATATATCGACATCTACAGAACATCCGATTAACATAAAAAAAGTAACGAATAACAAAATTGTAATTATAAATATATAAAAAATCCAAAAAGTGTAATAAAAAAAATCTAAGTAAGAATATGCATTTGTCCATAGTTTCTACATACGTTACCACTATGCAAATTCTGTTGACCTATATTGGGATTTGAACCCGGGACCTTTACCTTCGTAAGCTGAGCCTGTATCCACTACACTACCAGGCCTGATAATAATCACAGGGCAAAATCTCATCTTAACTACTGCTTTGGTGGTAAACATTATAGGATCCAAATGTAGTGCAGAGATAATCTTTAAGGACTGAGAACGAGTTATAAAGTGCCTCCTTGTCACTTTTTTCCCCATTCACTCTATAATAATATTTTTTCAGTAAACAACCATTTTAAAAAGTGTAATGACAAAAACTTTTTACCTAAAATTTACCTCGTCTAATTGTTTAAATACTATTCTATTCTAATCAAATCGATGTAAAGTAATTATAAGCTCAATGTGAGTAGTCAAAAGAGTAATGTGGTAAGTGTATACATGAAATTTCAAAATAACGTGAAAGTAAAATACCCCCGTTGCAGCAGATATGCATACTCGGCTAATTTCCAAGGCAAAAGAACATAGTTCAATCGAGGCCACACTACAGTGTAGTGTGGCCTTGGTTGAATCGAACATAGCGAGATTTGACTTGATTTTGACATTAAATCTCATCTAGATGAAGCCGCAAACCAAGTTTTATTATATTGAGAAATAAGCGAGACATAGGCCTAGAATTTTACTTATTTCCTATAAGGTTGACATTGGGGCAACGTACTGTGTTTACCACTTTCAGTATCCAGTAATCAATGTACATAGAGCAATGATTCAATAAGGTACTAAATTGTTTTTTTTTTTAGCTGAATCCAATGGTGCTAACCAAAATATTATAATTATTATTATTTTTCTATGTGAACACCACCTACAGTGAATACGTGAAATGGCAAACTCATGTTAAGTTGCCGCCAAGTTGTCATAACCATCAGGAAGCAGCTTTGCCTAGACAAAGAACTGCAAATATGTGACAAATTTGCTAGTGAAAAGTTGCTTTATCAGACGAATAGCAAATGAAGCAACTTTGCCGAAATACAACCTGTTATGTGGGCATGGTGAGGTAAACAATAACAGATTAATTTGGGATTCAAACCAATAAAAATGTTAAGTTTTTTATTATTGTAGTCATCAGAGAAATAAAATATAATTAAGGAAATAACGTCGTTACATTTTTATTTCAAAAAAGTTTAATTGATATTCTGTTCTCAGCGATATTGTTTTTACTCATTGACGAAAAATATACTCATTTGTACTATATACTTGGTTTATTATTTTCGGCGATGTCGGCGATGTCTATACATCGTCTATTAAATGTTATTACGTTGACATCATATACATGTACGACAACGTCTAATTGACGCCATTTTGACATCTGCGTTAGATGTCTTTTTGACATGATATCGCAGATGTCTAATAGATGTACGAATATTGACCTAGACGTTAATGTAACTTGCAAGCCCTTATATAGACGTTGTATAGACGTTATGTGCTGTATGGGAATTGTTGAAACACAAACCATAAAGTCCTTATTGCTATTTTTTTTGTCTTATTTATCCCATACTTACCTTTCACTCATATTTCATATTAAATACATAGAAAGTGCTGTGTCCCAGTCTTAATTGGAGGTATTACGTTTATGATTATATTTACTTGCAATGTAATTGAAAAATTCTCAATAACATAAGACCCTCATGTATTTATAGATCCACTCTATACAACCGAGAACATCTTTCTACGAAGCAAAACGTCATTCAAGGACTATGCTCTGTAAAGTTTTATGAACTATTAGCAATAAAGCAGAAAATTCTGTTCTTCTTTACTTTTATTGATTTTATTAACAGATTTTCTAAGCCCTTTCCTTATTCCTGTTAAATTGCCTTGGAGTTAATTAGACAGGTTATTGGAGAACTCGCCACAAACGGTAAATCATCAAATTTGTCATATCTCCACCTTGAAACAGTGATGATTGAAACCAAAATGAAATTTTTTTATTGACACATAAAAGGTTGCATAAACTGCTAACGCAGTAACAATATTTCTTGCCCATGCTGCAGATAAACTAAATCTTGAAGCTAAAAAAGCACAAACAATTTTAGTTTATGTATACAAAAAATCTTTTTCCTCCAAGGTTTGTGTCACTTGGACATCAAAAAACTGAATAGTACTTTTTTGTTTGACCTTGTACATTGTTTGAAAGAGAGCCTGGAATGACACTGTTGAAATGGATAGTCTTCAAGTATCCTATACAATAAAGGGAACAATGGAAGTGAGAGATAGGAGTACGCTCACACATTTTGTCCTTGAACTAGAATGTGTCTATTTTTTCTGCACTTTTACACTCCATCCGCCCCCTCCTGGCCCACAAGTACCTTTTGTCTCAAAAAATAATGTCTCACTTCTAATTTTTTATAGTTAGTTTAATTACTTTATTCATGTTCGTCGACCAGTGACAATTGTGCAGTTTAAAATAGCAGATTATAAACTCTTGTTTTCAGTCATTGAGCAACCTGTTGTAGCCATTCTTTGATGTGTTGCTAATGGTTTTATTAAAAATGAAAGTGCCAAACATTTTGCATAGACATGTGTCGAAGGTAATGTTCAAAAGTGTGATTGCAAAGTAATTTTAGTTTTAGCTTGTCTTCAATGTAAATCCTCTTCAGTGATGTATGACATATCCGTTTATACATTGATTAAGGTAAACAGTAGCGTATTAGCAAAGTCAATGGTATTAAACAAAAAGCGGAAAGGTAGACCTAAAACTGGGGACGAAGCTTGAAAACCACTATGTAAGAAGTTGAAAAAAGTCTGTGCAAAATATTAGCTATGAATTAAATGTTCCAAAGTCCACAAAACACAGTGTTTTAGTCTTAAACAAACAGTAATGACGGTTTTTATGGACTTGCTGATACATTTGTGTAGTATGATAAAATATTTTACCTTTGTTAACATCCATACACTGCAAATTTTATGTATTACCTGTTTTCATAAAAGTCATTTACAAAACATCTAAGAATGGCAACAATAGGTTGCTTAATTACTGAAAACAAAACTTTATAATCTGCTCTTTTAAATGGCACAAGTTTTATTGGTCTACAATCATGAATGAAGTATAGCAATGAACAATTAAAAGTGTGACATTATTTTTGGGAGACACGGTAATAACATTTCATTATACAGTAAAAGTAATTTTAGATCATATACACTCTGAAATCATGCCACTGGATTTCTTTTGAATTTCTTTGTATGATTTTTAAAAATATTTAATAATTATTAATTTTTGTGTTTATTTACTTCATTTTTGCCGCCCCCCAAAATCTGCCGCTTGGGCAGTGACGGATCTAGGGGGGGGCAGCGGGGGCGCCTGCCCCGGGCGCCGGCCTGAAGGGGGCGCCAGCGGCGCCCTAAGTGACTGGCTCCGGTTATGTAAAAATCGAAACAAATCAATTTAAAGTCAAATTTTTCGCCGGCAAATCTCTCAGTAGCATCACTGCCGGAAAATATCTGTCGCATCGCAGCCGTCAAGTCTTTGTGTCGGCCTGCCGTAGGCATTCTCTGTTTTCGTGACAGTCACATTTCTAGTTGTTGAATGGTAAGAATACCGCTCACTCGCCCCGCGGCCAAAAAATCGCTTGCTCATTTTGTGATCGGAAAATCGCTTGCTTGTATAGCGGCCGGCAGATCTCTTGGTCTCATTACGGACAAGTCTTTCGCTCTTTTCGTGGCCATTACATTTATTGGCCATATTTTGAACAGATAATCAGTCGTTGCTGGCAAGCATATTTATTTGTTGTTTCACTGCTGACAAGTATTTCGCTATTTTAGAGGTCGTCCGGAAAATCTCTTGGTCTCATTGCGTCTGTTAAATATGTTGGGACATAGCGCGTCCGCAAAATCTCTCGGTCGCATTGCAGCCGTCAAATAAGATTGTATATTACTTTACATAGATTGGGCTCAAGTTTTACTTTAAGGAGGCAGGCAACATGGCCGATTTCACTGGCCGGGCATTGTTTTGAAATAGTCGGGAAAGGTCAGAAAAAGTCGGAAGTTTCATAAGTGAAATCTGGTATAGAATCCATGCTTTGGTTTCACAGCGGCTGGCAAATTTCTCGGTCATATTAAATAACAGCTCTTGATTAGGCTAGCCGATATGAACATCGCTTGTAAAAAATCATAAAAGCAATAAAAAGAAATCATATTATGATATACGAGATAACTGCTTGTCCATCACATTAAAGAAACATTAAAAATATAATATATTTTTCTTGTGTTTTGTGCGGGTGAGGGGGGGGGGGGGTGCCAAACTCCATTTTTGCCCCGGGCGACAGTAATTGTAGATCCGTCACTGCGCTTGGGGCAGGTACACCTCTAGTTCCGGCCCTGTTATCATCAATCTGGGCGGGTCGAGAGGCCTTATAGGTTAGGAAGAATTAGAATTAGAATGATAAGCTGGAAGAGTGAAGCTGGGAACCGTTGTGTGAAGGAGTGATTTTCATTCAGGAACATAAACTCAGCTACAACCGTCCTAAGAATTGCAGTTTGTGAGTCTAGTGTGTCATTAGTTTGGTTATGATATGGGCGAATGAAATCAAAAACCTAGTTGACACATTGCTAGCCCAGTTTCACTCGACCATCTAACTCAACCCATGATAATAAGCCCTTAGGGATCTTAAAACTGAATAATTACTTATATTTATTTTAATTTCCTCAAGGGGTTGTTAACACACCAGATATCAACTGCAATAACTGACAGTGGGAATCATTTTTGTCATTAATTATAAATTATAAACATCATTCATTGGTTGTGAAATGAAAATGAAATGAAAATTTATTTTATGAACATTAACAAAGCGCAAAGTTAGGACTACAGGGTCCTATTTACCATTTAACTGTGACTAAAACTATAAGTAGCATGGTAATGAAAAAAAAAATTCTGCAAAAAAAATTCATAAGTTTTGAAAACAAAGTTTAACATAACTAGTACAGTAGAACATCGATCCCTCTTTTAACTGTTATTTTCTGTTATTAATCACCGCTACTGTACTTCTGATGTGTTGTAATAGACACCATAAAAACATTAATCATGTACAACTTACAGTACTTATACCAGTGCTGTTTTACGCTTGTGTGTTTGCAATTTAATAAGAAATGTGTATACTCCACTAAATTATCCACTCATTCTAGGTATAATTTCTTCCAAAATCTTTTGAATCTACATTTACTGTACAGGTTAGAAATGAAATTTCTGCTACCTGGCTACTTCCTTAACCACCCCACTCTTGGTCCCAAAGGTGACGGTTAACAGAGATTCCACTGTGAACATCCACATAACATACAAGACACCCAATAAGAATAAGAATAAGAATAAGAATAAGAATTTATTCAGCCAGTCAATATTTCAAACAAATACAATGGCACGTCAAATTCAGACACACATTTCAAGTTACATTAATCAAAGTCCAATGAAGTCCAAGATCTTGACATAAACTCTTCCACAGAATAAAATGGATGCATACATAGAAAGTTATTTATTTTAATCTTAAAATCCTTATCATTAAGTAATCTTATTGCTAATGGTAACTTGTTGAATAATTTACTACTTAAGATTAATGGTCTTTTATCAGTCTTAGCTATTCTAACTTGAGGTAAATTTATGTTACATTTATATCTTGTGTCATGACTGTGTATATCTCCCCTATATTCTATATTTTCTAATTGAGGTCTTAAATATAACAGGCATTGCTTAATGAATAGGGAGAACAATGTCAATAGTTTGTATTCTTTAAAAAGGTCCCTACAACTATCATACATATCTACTCCAGCCATAACTCTGATAGCCTTTTTCTGCATTATTAATATGTCTTTGGCATGTGCAGAGGACCCCCAAACAAGAAGTCCATAGCTTATGTGACAATGAAATAGACCATAGTATGCCTGTATGAGAGAGGCCAGTTCTAGTTCACCACATAACCTCTTCAATGCAAATATACATGAACTAAGTTTACTTTTAAGTACTATATGTTGATGCCAGTTCAAAGTGGAATCAAAAGTTGGTCCCAAAAATTTTGGATTTTTTTCTTTATTTTGCATACTATGAACTTCACGAAGGTTAAACAGAACAGTATTTGTCTTATCATTATTTAGTACAAGGTTATTTGAAGTTAACCATTCTTCAACTATCTTAATATTATGTTTAGAGTTTACCATAAGTTGTTCACAATCTGCATGTCTAGTAATGATGGTTGTATCATCTGCGTATAGTACAATATTTTCAGGAATATTAACACTTAAATCATTAATTATAACTAAAAACAACAGTGGCCCAAGTACGGAACCTTGAGGGACTCCACAATCGACAGGTTTACATGAGGACACTTCCTCTCCTAAAACTACATACTGAATTCTGTTTAACAGGTATGACCTAAATAAATCTAGTGCCGTACCTTTTATGTTGTAATATTCTAATTTTTTTGACAAAATTTCATGGGATACTCGATCGAATGCTTTACTAAGATCACAGAATGTAATTGCAGCAAAATCCTTATTTTCATAACAATCAAGTATATTATCGACTAAAGAAGTAATGGCATGAGTTGTAGATAGGCCTTTTCGAAATCCAAACTGTTCTGGACAAATTAGTTGATTTGATTCAAAATATTGCATTAACTGTTTGCCAACAACAATTTCAAAGACTTTAGACAGTACAGGTACAATAGCAACAGGCCTATAGTTACCTATTTCATCCTTTTTACCTTTTTTATAGATAGGGTGGACTTTAGTAATTTTTAAAATATCTGGAAATACACCAAGTGTCAAACAATTATTAATTAAAATCGTTAAAGGAGTAACAAAATAAGTTATGGTTTCCTTAATAAGAGCATTTGTCAGTCCAAAGTGGTCCCTACTCTTTTTTGGAGCCAACTGTCTAACAATATCTACAATATCATTTTCAGTCACATAATTAAAAACAAAATCTCTAATACTATCAGGTACTACTTTGTTACTTAAATAACCTTCAAAATTACAGTCATTAGCTAAACCTACACTACGACTAGAATTAACGCTATCACAGGCAATGCTTACAAAGAATTCATTAAAATCATCTGGCTTAAAATGGTCATTTACTCTACATTTAGCTTGTTTATTCTTACTCTTATTTACAATATTCCATAATGCTTTTGTTTTATTTTTGGCATTTTCAATCAAATTAGAATTTTCTCTTTTTTTAGCCTGTTTAATCTTACATCTATACACTTTCTTAAGTTTTTTGTATTCATTACTGTACCAAACAATATTCGTATCTCTAAATAAATAATAGAGACTATCCAATCTTTCTTTAAGTTTTTGTAACTCTGCATCATACCATGAACTCCTCTTGATGATCTTCTGATAACTAGTTTTATAAATATTCACATTCTTAACAAAACTTAGTTTAAAATAATAAATAAGAACATTCATAAAAGTTTTAAATGCAAGGTTGACATCATTCATAAGATATACCTCTTCCCAATTTTCTCCCCTTCTCCCAATATTCCCCTTTCTCAAATAATATTTGAATTCTCTAATACCAGGCTCAGATATTTTAATGACCATTTTATTTTTATTTAACGGGAAGTAACACGTCTCTTCCACACTATTATTATACATAAAAACTTGACCAAGGTGATCACAAACATGCTTGTTAACAACTGAGACTGCATAGCTACCCTTTTCTGTAGAAGTAAATATATTGTCAAGGCAACTGTCACCCCGGGTAGGCTCAAAGATTGTCATATTCATCCCATACATACTAAATAGGTTTATTAGATCAACAGCATCACGATAATCACTAAGAAAATTAACATTAAAATCGCCACACACAATTGATTGTTTTTTTTGTCGATTGAGTTGGCATAGTAATTTCTCCAAGACACTAAAAAATTTTTTGACATTACCATTTGAGCTCCGATATATGGTCACTAAAAATAAATTTACATTCAATATTTCAACACATGCAATTTCACAGTCTAATTCTACTGATAGTTTATTCGTATCATCTCTTACTTTAATAAATGATTGATCATAGCGAGTAAAAACTGCTGCACCGCCACGAATCCTAGAAGTTCTACAATAACTAGTCGCATGATAAAGGTTGTTAATGGAACATGTCCTGATATCGCTATCTCTCAACCAATGTTCTGTAAGACAAAGAAAATCTAAATTCATTTCTTGTGCGATGTTTTCCAAAATGTTAAATTTATTGAGAAGACTTTGACAATTTTGGTGATAAATGTTTGGAGTTTTATTTTTGTGTCCAATTTACGCCACAATGTCCACTTTTTTATTTTTGTGTAATTTTCAATTTCCCATCACGCCACTGCCAAACGCCATCATTCCCACCCTCAACACAATAAGATCTTTGGCTTCTGCCCCAAACCTAGCATGGCTATCCTGAGTTGTAACAGAATCAGGGATAGTATTCCAGAGTCTAGAGGCAGAAATAGTGAAGGATTTATAATAAATTGTTGTTTCACGAGTAGGAATAAATAATAGAAGGGA
This sequence comes from Flexamia atlantica, assembly GCA_035578135.1. Taxonomy (NCBI): domain Eukaryota; kingdom Metazoa; phylum Arthropoda; class Insecta; order Hemiptera; family Cicadellidae; genus Flexamia; species Flexamia atlantica. The sequence continues at coordinate 46,483,041 of JAQJVK010000004.1, forward strand.
ACACCTTCAAGTAAAATGATTGTTCGGAAAAAAAAGAAAATTATCATTATTTAATGTTGTTATTTTGTTTGAAAATAGTTATTATTTTGTAATTTATGCAAAATTGTTCATTAAATAATGAAAAAATCTTGACATAGTAGTGTTCGACTATACTTTAAACTGTAACTTCAACCTTGGATTTTTCACCTCCATTCTTTTTTATGTCTTTTTTTAAACAAAATCTATTTCTGAAATGAAATGAAATACATTTATCATCCCAATTTCATACAAAATATACAATACATTACATAAAATAAAGTAACATAAAGTGATAGTAAAAAAAGAAAAATAACTAAGCCTGTCGTAAGGATTAGGCCTACATGGGCAGGTGCCTTTGCGTAGGCCTTGAGAAGTTATCTAACCTGTGAGTCAGGTGTATAGGCTGAAAAAAAGAAAAGAATATCGACTTTATTTAAAACGGGATATAAATTAATTATAATATGTTAGGAATTCATAGTTTTAGTTCTATTGCTACCACGTTGTTAAAAAAATCATTAAAAACTAAACCAAAGAACGAGATTGGTGGTAGTAATGTTAATATTTATCAATTAATTTGTTATGGTTGCTTGTAGAAAAAGCCCAAAATATGTTTTATACCATTGAATTTATTTTGTCCATATATTAATTTTTAATAATTACTATGAACTAGAAAGACCTGTAGCTTCGCCCAAGATAAAAATAGGGGAAGGTCGGCAGGTATCGGACACCTTAGCTTTTTTTTGACCACTCAGTTTAAGGATTACGATAAGTAACCACCTTATGCGTAAAATAATACTTCAGTATTTCATGTGCAACTAGATTAAATTATTTATGATAATGACAATAACAACATATTATCTTTTTAAAAAGTTTACCTGTTTACAAAATGTGACTTTCAATTTATGGAGGGTGGTATTGGACAGACCTAAAAATAGTAATAAATTTAGGTTTGGTCGATATTAAATCATTCAATTTAATACATTAAGAATGTATTTATTTCCTAAATGATTTTTTTCTGATGATTTCTTTATTTCCTAAATGATTGCTCCTCGGTACACCAAACCTCTCATTTTCAGTCCGTAATATCATTTCCTTAGACAAAACCTTGCCTATTGCCAATTTAATGGACGCTTCATTCCAATTTACTCTTATTTTCCCCATGTTCCCTGAAATCAAAGAACCAAGGAAATCCGTGAATTTAAGCGCTCATAACATCGTCCGATACCACCCGATTGTAGCTTGTCCGATACCAGCCGCCAGACAACACAGTTTGTAATGGCTGCCAAGCCACAATCTACAATGCGACTGGACCTAAACGTCGTATTTACTTAGTATAAAGTATTTTAAACTCAACTATGACCGATATCATTTACTTCAATCGATGCAGAGCTTGGGAAAACTATATCTGTGCACGTGACTCAATTCAATAAAACAAAAAACTCTAACCACAACAAAAACCGTGTACAATAACTGTCCAATATGGCGATGGCCCAATTTGCTCATTTAGGCGGTAACTTGTAATTTACCGGCCGCTGTCCGATATCAGCCAACTTTCCCCTTCAACATTCTGTATTACTCTTCAATAATATAATTTTTTGTATACTTTCTTCTTGTTTAAAAACGTATTTCTTTAAACATGTACAATATTCTTTCATGAAACGGAAAAATGTTTTTAGAAATTCGCTTAGTACTCAGGTGTGCTGCAACAGGAGTACCCCATCCCTGTCTAAATAAAGGGCCTGTCTTAACTAAAAATTCGACCATATCCAGCCCCCACCGACAAAGGCCCCAAGGGTGTCGCTGCCCTGGGTAAGTTCATGCCAATATCGGCGTCCTTCCTCTTGCAAGTGCTGTTTGTGTCGGCTGCCCAGTCGGTCTTGCTATGAAGTGGGGAGGATTGCGCTCACACACTTGAGAAGCGAGATTACCTAGACTGGCTTACCCAAAGTCAAAAGCCGAGAAGCATTTATGGTAATTTCTGCTTACTGCACGACCTGAGCTAGCCCTGATGATGATCATGGGGCATGACTTAAGGAGCGGCACCATTGGCTTTTTTGGCAGAGCGTTGAAACTGCTCGCATCTATAGTATAGAGTGGCCCTTAGGTGGGACTAATATTATTTATCCCCATCGCAGCAGACCTGGGCACTCAACGAATTCTAAAAACCTTTTTCTGCTTCATGAAGGTATATGTGTGGGTAAACCCATAAAGCATTCCCTAGAAATTGTATTCACTGTCAAAATATAATTTTCTTCAGTTTTTAGGGTCTACCTTTGATAAAAACAAATTAAAAATGCCGTCCCAGCAATTTCTGAAAATAGTGACTAAATTTTGTAGGATTTATATTGAACAAAAAAGTGGAAAAGTCGTCATGACAATTTCCGAAAATGCTATAGATAAAATAAATTGTTTAAAGTTGCAAACTCCACCTCTTTCAACGACAGCTGTTATAAAGAAGACAGGACAGGTCCTTCAAGTATCTCTAGTCAGTGATTTATTTCATGTTATATTAAAACATAAAGTAGAATGTGACATTTTTCTACATACCAGCATTTTATATAGTGAGTGTATATTGCGTTTAAATGTTTTTTTTTTTTTTTTTTTTTTTTTCTTTATTACGGCCTAGGGTTTACCCAAGAAAGGCCCACAACAATTTACAATAATGATCACAATTAATTTTAAGTCACAATTTCACATTGATCAAATTGAAATGTTGTTATTAACTATAAAGTCAAAAATCAAGTCCAAAACTGTTTCATCCATTTCTTCCAATAATGTTAATACGTTCACTGGAAATTTCACTTTTAATTTTGTAAGCTTCTTGAATAAAGAATTGGTTGATTCTTCGTCATTCAGAGGGCATGCAAAAATTAAATGATCTAGACTGGCCGAATCGTTATTACAATCACACGTAGAATTTTGAAGCACATGAATTTTGGAAAGATGGAGGTTTGTATATGTATGGCCGATTCTCATTCTGCAAATTGAGGTTATAAATCTTCTATTTTTTGAGCAAGAACTAAACCATGGCGGGGTAGAAACATATTTTTTCAGTTGGTAAAGTCGATTTCCATTAAATTTTGAAGTTAAGTCCCAGATAATTTGCCAATTTTTGTAAGCTTTTGATGTAAACAGGTTTTTTATGTCGAAAAATGAAGGGATATATGACAGATTTTGGGCAGAAGCTGTTTTCGCTGCTCTATCCACCACTTCGTTTCCATGTATCCCAATATGCGATGGGACCCATGCAAATGCAATTGAGATTCCTTTCAAAGACAAATCGTAATATTTTTTCCTAATTTGAAGAATAATAGGAGACGTTTTAAGACCAACATTATTGCTCATTAAAGACAATAATACACTCTTGGAATCCGAAAATATGACAAACAATTTCTTATTCAAGGTTTCAATGTAAAATAATGAATGAAGGATAGCAATGGCTTCGGCAGAAAAAATTGAGAAAATGTCATTAATCTTAAAAGATTGAATGAAGTTACGTTGATAGTGAAAAATTGCACTTGCAGTGAAAGAGGGTTCTTGTGATTTTGAAGCATCAGTGTAGATCATTTCGTGATCTGGCCACCTTGAAGTTATTAAATGATTAAATTCGTCATTTAAAGCCAAGCAATTATTAACGAAATTCTGCTTGCAGGAATCAAAGGAAACAAATTCTATCTTGTTCATAAAGTAGTTTAAGCTCATCTGAAAACAAGTTGGATGAAAGTAATTGTGATCGTTTGTATTGATAGCAAGGTCATTAAGCATATGTTGATAACTAACCAGAAGTAAAGGAGTTTTTTTGTTTTCCCAGTATGAAGATCGTTGGTAAATATAATCCAAATTCTGTAGATTTCTTTTTAGAGGATGGTACTTCTGGAGAAGTAAACATTTAGACAGGTATCTGTCACTCAACATTTGCCTTCTTATTTCCAGGGGCATAACTCGAGCTTCAACTTCCATCGCATTACATGGGGAAGATTTCATCAATCCCAGGCATGTCCTTAAGGCACTGTACTGTATCCTGTCTAGAGCCATCCTATTAACAGTGTTGGCATTACCAAAAATAAAGCAAGCATAATCCAGAACTGAACGTATTAGTGATTTATATAATGTTAGCAATAATAATGGGTCGGCTCCCCATTGCATACTAGACACAGACCTCAGTATATTCATTCTTCTGAAACAGGATTGAGAAATTTGATTAATGTGTAGTTTCCAATTAAGTTTCCTATCAAAAGTAACCCCTAGGAATTTATGCTGCTCTTTACATGGGATTTCTTGATGGTTATATTCAATTCGAACATTTTGAGGGTTGTGTTTACGAGTGAAAACACAAACTGCTGATTTTGAAGAAGAAACCTCCAACCCGTTATTCAATCCCCAATCATACATATCACGAAGAGCATTGTTTAAAATAGTTTCACAATTTACAAGAGATTTGTTAGTTGTGTAAAGGACAATGTCATCAGCAAATTCAAGTATATTGACTTGATGGGAAAGTATCACATTAAGATTACCACAATAAAGCGAGTATAGTATTGGACTTAACACTGAGCCCTGTGGAATTCCTTTGCTGGTAATTCTGGATTCAGATAGTCCACACACTGATTTTAATCACAGTGATCTGTTAGAAAAAAGTAGGGAAATTAAGTTCACAATTTTTGCGGGAATGTTTATGGAGGATAATCTTTTTGACAGCATATTAAGATTCACGTTATCATATGCACCATTGATATCCAAAAATGCAGCCACTAAGAAATTTGATTCGGTAAATGCAATTTGGATTTCTGTTGATAAAATGGCCAGATTGTCTGCACAGCTTCTTCCAGAGCGAAATCCAAACTGGGTTCGAGAAAACAAGTGATTTCTTTCTGCCCACCATTGCAATCTATGTTTTAGTAATCTTTCGAACAATTTCCCTATGGACGATGATATTGCAATGGGACGATATCCTTCAGCTAGACGAGGATTTTTGTTTGGTTTTGGAATAGGTAAAAGAAGTCTTTCAAGTATAAGTGATCAGTGATCACTGAAGTCCTTCAGTAATCAGTTATTTATTTTATGTTATAGTTATACTACAATATCAGCATTTTATATAGTGTTTTGCATTTAAAATATATGCAAAAGTCTAATTCATTAACCATCTGGCTACGAGAAACAAATCTTCACATAAACAAATACAATTAAAAAGCAGAACAAATTAATTTACATCATCTGTTTTAAATTTGACTTTCATATGTTTTGTTAGTAAACAAATCAAACTAAAATTCCCTCAAAATCCCTGACATGGATACCTTTAAGACGGTCCCAGGGCTAAGCCCTAAAAGTTGTCACAAAATTTCGTGGCCATCGGTCCAGCGGTGTCTGAGTTTATCAGTGCCAACTATATATATATACTAGAAGAACCCGTGGCTTCGCTCACGATTAAAATTAAACATACAATATCACCCATCAGTTATATAGTTTTGCTTTCTCATTTATTTTTCTTATTGTAAAATCTACTTCTTTGAACATATCAAATGTACCATAAAGGAAAAAAAGTTTTTAGAAATTCGCTCTTAGTACGCAGGTCTGCTACGACGGGGATATTCTATTCCTGCATAAAGTGCCTGTCTATATCCAACACCCCACCGACAAAGCCCCAAATGGTGTTGCTGTCCTGGGTAGGCTCATGCCCAATATCGGCGGTTCTTCCTCTTGCAGGTGCTTTTTGCTTGTATCGGCTGTCCAGTCGATCGTGCTATCAGGTGAAGAGGATTGCGCTCACACATTTCTTTCCTTCATGAAGGCATACGCGTTAGAGAAACCATATAAGATGGCTTGAAATTTTATTCACTGTAAAAGATCATTTTCTTAAGGTTTTAGGGTCTACCTTGAACAAAACATTACAATGCCACTCCAGCAATTATTAAAAAGTGCTATCTTACGTTTTTAGACTCTGTATTGAACAAAACGATTGAATGAGCCGTCCCGGCAATTTTTTTGATGTGCTGTAGATACAATTAATTCTTTACAGTAGCACACTCTTCCTCTTTAAATAGCAGTTAGTTGTCATAAAAAATAAGTCCTTCAAGTATAAGTGATCAGTGATCACTGAAGTACTTCGGTAATCAGTTATTTATTTTATGTTATAGTTACACTACATATCACCATTTTATATAGTGTATTGCATTTAAAATATATGCAAAAGTCTAATTCAATAACCACCTGGCACCAAGTAAGTAACCAATCTTCATGTAAACAAATACAATTAAATAGCAGAAAGAAATGCCATTAATTTACATCACCTGTTTTAAATTTTACTTTCATATGTTTTGTTAGTAAACAAATCTAACTCAAATTCTTTCAAAATCCCTGACATGGGTACCTTTAAGTCGGTCCCAGGGCTAAGCCCTGAAAGTTATCATGAAATTGAAGGTGTATAAACCTACTCCATGAAATTCTACATCTATCTACCAAGTTTCGTGGCCATCGGTCCAGCGGTGTCTGAGTTTATCAATGCTATATATATATATATATATATATATATATATATATATATATATATATATATATATATATATACCAACATCCTCTTTTATACTTATATATATATACAGGGTGTATCCGAAATACACCGAAAAACTTTGGGATATTGTTCCTGAGGTCAAAACAAATAAAAAATGCCGTATAAGTATATATCCTATCTCGCTCCGTTTTCAGTCTGTTGGTCTGAACGTTTTTTTTCACATGATTAATCATAACTTTTGAACTACTAGAGGTACCAACTTCAAACTTGGTACACATACCGGGCGTATCAGGATAAGTGTAAACAAATTCACCAGGCGATTCCTCAAACCAAGATAAGAAAAAAATGTTAAGTGAACATGGGTCCGAAAACTAGTTGTTTTGGAGTTACAGCCAAAAATTGATTTTTTCAGTTTTAAGTGTATTTATTGCACTTTTTGGCCTCTAGATTAAAACATTATGAAGATATTTTGATGAAATTTTCACAGTTAGATAGTTTATGAAATTCCAAAGAAATATCATTACTTTTCAGTACTGAAATTTTAAATGTAGCTGAGAAAAAGTAGTTGAAAACTAAAATTTCTCCAAAAAATTCAATGCCTCAAAAAAATTTTATTTTTGATTGCTTATGAAATTTTTACTATTAAAGTATTTTGACTGCAACATTCCCAAAATCTGCGGAATTTCATGGAGAACAAAATAATAACAACTTTTTTACATCTTCGTCTGTGACTTTTTATGTTATTAACCAAAATATTGGCAGGTAACAAAAATTAGAAAGTAAATCATCAAAAGACCAGTCAGTCAAAAACATTGCATAGAGCCTAAGGAATTTTTTTGTATGATTTTTTTTATGAAATCTTCCAGGAACTGTAAAATTGTAAAATTTAAGAAATCCAAAATCCCCAAAAATCTAAGCACGAGACCCGCTACAGAAAATTATTCAAAATGGTGGCATTTTACCTCCACAGGATGGGCTGTGAACGAAAACTTACTCTCCTCAACGTTGGACTACTACAATAATCTTTGGTTTGTAATGTACTTCATTTCGATTGATTTCTGTGGCTTACGGAAACAGTGCTGCCAACTCACTTAAAAAACAGCAACAACGGAACAATACATGCAAGTCGAAACAATGAAAATTGATGGTTCAACAAAATTAAACCCAATTGTGTTGTACTTTTTCAACAAGCATACATTCAATTTTTATATTAAGCAATTTTTCAAACTGATTTCAGCATTGTATTCATCAATAATTCTCAATTACTGTTTACAAAATCCGGAATGAAAACAGACTTTTATCGAATTATTAGGTAGTTTCTCTTCATACGCTGCGGATCTAAGATGGCGGCCGTAATTGAGTAAATGCAGAAATCAATCAAAATAAAGTACGTTACCAACCAAAAATTATTGTGGTAGTCCCACATTGGGAAACATAAAATGTAAAAATAAAAAGGAAGGTAGTAAGTTTGTGTTCACGGCTTATCCTGTGGAGGAAAAATGCCACCATTTTGAATAATTTTCTGTAGGACCCGCTAATTCCTTGTGACAATAGGGTCTTGTGCTTGGATTTTTGGGGTTTTTGGATTTCTTAAATTTTACAATTTTACAGTTCCTGGAAGATTTCATAAAAAATCATCATACAAAAAAATTACTTAGGCTCTATGCAATGTTTTTGACTGACTGGTCTTTTGATGATTTACTTTCTAATTTTTGTCACCTTCCAATATTTAGGTTAATAACATAAAAAGTCACAGACAAAGATGTAAAAAAGTTGTTATTATTTTGTTCTCCATGAAATTCCACAGTTTTTAGGAAAGTTGCAGTCAAAATACTTTAATAGTAAAAATTTCATAAGCAATCAAAAATAAAATATTTTTTGAGGCATTGAATTTTTTGGAAAAATTTTATTTTTCAAAACATTTTACTCAGCCATATTCAAAATTTCAGTACAAAAAAGTAATGACATTTCTTTGAAATTTCATAATCTATCTAACTGTGAAAATTTCATCAAAATATCTTCATTATTTTTTGGCCAAAACATGCAATAAATACACTTAAAACTGAAAAAATCTATTTTTGGCTGTAACTCCAAAACAAATAGTTTTCGGACCCATGTTTCCATGACATTTTTTTCTTGTCTTGGTGTAAGGAATCGCCTGGTGAATTTGTTTACACTTGTCCTGAAACACCCTGTTGGCTAATAGGACCTATCTTTGTGCTGAGTATCAAGTTTCTACTTTGTACCATTTCAAAATGGCGGCCGTTTTAATTTTTCAAAGCTTTCAGGAACTAAAATATTTCATGAAAAATAACAAGAGACAAAAAAGGTGCAAAATGTAATTTCCTTTCAGAAAATGTACAATTATAATAGGGTCATAACAAAAATAACGGAGAAAAATAATTTTTTTTCTGAATTTTTAAGCGTAAATTTGGGCAAATTTAATAATTTAGTAGGTTGTAACTTTATAAAAATTGAATTTCCTCCGTTATTATTGTTATGACCCTGCTAAAATTGTACATTTTCTTAAAGGAAATTAAATTTCGCACCTTTTTTGTCCCATGTTATTTTTTATAAAAGTTTATAGTTTCTGTTTTATTAAGCTTTGAAAAATTAAAACGGCCGCCATTTTGAAATGGTACAAAGTAGAAACTTGATACTCAGCACAAAGAAAGGTCCTATTAGCCAGCATATGTGTACCAAATTTGAAGTTGGTATCATTCGTAATTCAAAAGTTATGAATAATCATGTAAAAAACACTTTCAGACCGACAGACGGAAAACCGAGCGAGATAGGATATATACTTATATGACATTTTTTGTTTGTTTTGACCTCAGGAACAATATCCCAAAGTTTTTCGGTGTATTTCGGATACACCCTATATATATATATATATACAGGGTGAGTCAGACCACCCGTCCACCTATTGTAGCGGGAGAACGGTTTGAGATAGAAACGTCAAATAAAATTATTCCCCACTAATTTGCATATGAAGAATTCATTAAAAATATTTTCATTGCGATTCATGTACATGGTGTTCCAGAAATGAAGGTCATGGGTTCAAATCTCAAAATTTTCTTAAGTAAACCTATAGCAAATACTATATCATTTTAAAGGTCTTGTTAAAAGAAACATTTTGGTGAAAACAGAACTAAATTATCTCAAGCCGTTTCAAAATGGCGGTCATTTTTATGAAAAATTTCGGTATTTACAGAAACCCCTGTATTTTTCAAACCATTCAACATTTTTCAGATATGATTCAAAATTCTTAATCCTTGGTAACTCAGCTTTACTATGATATGCCACATGACAATATTTAAAATTTGTTTTAATTTTGAAAAAAAATTCATTTTTGAAAATGTTGGCAGCCTTGAAAATAAAAAAAAATCAAATAGCAACATATGCCAAAAAGCATATCATTTTAAAGGTCCTCAAAATTCCTACAACTTTGTAATTTACATAAGTATTCTAACTTTTTTAGTTTTTTAGTTATGGTCAAAAAACTCCATTTTCCCATATGAAGTGCATGTTATTTATGCAGTTCATAATAACCAAAGGGTACCCACAGACCGTTTGCTATGGACGTGCAAATAACATGCACTTCATATGGGAAAATGGAGTTTTTTGACCATAACTAAAAAACTAAAAAAATTAGAATACTTGTGTAAATTACAAAGTTGTAGGAATTTTGAAGACCTTTAAAATGATATACTTTTTGGCATATGTTGCTATTTGATTTTTTTTATTTTCAGGGCTGCCAACATTTTCAAAAAATAATTTTTTTTCAAAATTTAAAATTTTTTTTAAATATTGTCATGTGACATATCATAGTAAAGCTTAGTTACCAAGGATTAAGAATTTTGAATCAGAACTGAAAAATGTTGAATGGTTTGAAAAATACAGGGGTTTCTGTAAATACCGAAATTTTTCATAAAAATGACCGCCATTTTGAAACGACTTGAGATAATTTAGTTCTGTTTTCACCAAAATGTTTCTTTTAACAAGACCTTTAAAATGATATAATATTTGCTATAGGTTTACTTAAGAAAATTTTGAGATTCGAACCCAAGACCTTCATTTCTGGAACACCCTGTATATGAATCGCAATGAAAATATTTTTAATGAATTCTTCATATGCAAATTAGTGGGGAATAATTTTATTTGACGTTTCTATCTCAAACCGTTCTCCCACTACAATAGGTGGACGGGTGGTCTGACTCACCCTGTATATACAGGGTGATTCAGACCACCCGTCCACCTAATGTAGCGGGAGAACGGTTTGTCATAGAACGTCAAATAAAATTATTCCCCACTAATTTGCATATGAAGAATTCATTAAAAATATTTCCATCGCGATTCATGTACAGGGTGTTCCAGAAATGAAGGTCAAGGGTTCAAATCTCAAAATTTTCTTAAGTAACCCTACTGCAAATATTATATCATTTTAAAGGTCTTGTTAAAAGAAACATTTTGGTGAAAACAGAACTAAATTATCTCAAGCCGTTTCAAAATGGCGGCCATTTTTGTGAAAATTTTCGATATTTACGGAACCCCCTGTATTTTTCAAATCACTCAACATTGTTCAGTTCTGATTCAAAATTCTTAATCCTTGGTAACTCAGCTTTACTATGATATGTCACATGACAATATTTAAAAAAAATTTAAATTTTGAAAAAAAATTATTTTTTGAAAATGTTGGCAACCCTGAAAATAAAAAAAATCAAATAGCAGCATATACCAAAAAGCATATAATTTTAAAGGTCTTCAAAATTTCTACAACTTTGTAATTTACACAAGTATTCTAACTTTTTTAGTTTTTTAATTATGGTCAAAAAACTCCATTTTCCCATATGACGTGCATGTTATTTATGCAGTTCATAATAACCAAAGGGTACCCACAGACCGTTTGCTATGGACGTGCAAATAACATGCACTTCATATGGGAAAATGGAGTTTTTTGACCATAACTAAAAAACTAAAAAAGTTAGAATACTTGTGTAAATTACAAAGTTGTAGGAATTTTGAAGACCTTTAAAATTATTTGCTTTTTGGTATATGTTGCTATTTGTTTTTTTTATTTTCAGGGCTGCCAACATTTTCAAAAAATAATTTTTTTTCAAAATTTTAAATTTTTTTAAATATTGTCATGTGAAATATCATAGTAAAGCTGAGTTACCAAGGATTAAGAATTTTGAATCAGAACTGAAAAATGTTGAGTGGTTTGAAAAATACAGGGGTTTCTGTAAATACCGAAATTTTTCACAAAAATGGCCGCCATTTTGAAACGGCTTGAGATAATTTAGTTCTGTTTTCACCAAAATGTTTCTTTTAACAAGACCTTTAAAATGATATAATATTTGCTATAGGTTTACTTAAGAAAATTTTGAGATTCGAACCCATGGCCTTCATTTCTGGAACACCCTGTACATGAATTGCGATGAAAATATTTTTAATGAATTCTCCATATGCAAATTAGTGGGGAATAATTTTATTTGACGTTTCTATGACAAACCGTTCTCCCGCTACAATAGGTGGACGGGTGGTCTGACTCACCCTGTATATACAGGGTGTTTCGAAACTCTCTCCCGAAACTCCGTGGGCACGTTCCTTAGGTCAAAACAAACAAAAAATGTCATATAAGTATAGGGTCTATCTCGCTCCGTTTTCCGTCTGTGAGTCTGTTTGTGTTTTTCAATTAAAACTGTATAACTTTGAAACGGCTTGAGTTAAATTATTGAAACTTGGTACGTAAACTACAGTTAGTGTGGCCAAAATTTTTACCAATTTTCAATAGTTTATCTTTTGGAATTTCAAAATGGCGGGCTTTTAAAAAATTAACTCATTAATATCTAAAAAAGTTGACAAGATAACACTATCCTTTTGACTATACATTTTATTTGCCATTTCATTACAAACATAACGACACTTCATTTATTAAAATCGGACAATAAACAAGCGAGATACAGCGATTTAAGTAAAGCATGTCATGGCATTTTCCATCCAGAGGCCGGCCCGCGAGTCCGTGGAGCCCCGCGCCGCGCTGCAACAATGACGGTCTCGCGCTAGTCGCGTGGAATATGCCATGACATGCTTTACTTAAATCGCTGTATCTCGCTTATTTATTATCCGATTTTAATAAATAAAGTGTCGTTATGTTTGTAATGAAGTGGCAAATAAAATGTATAGTCAAAAGGATAGTGTTAACTTGTCAACTTTTTTAGATATTAATGAATTAATATTTTAAAAGGCCGCCATTTTGAAATTCCAAAAAATAAAATATTGAAAATTGGTAAAGATTTTGGCCACACTAACTATAGTTTACGTACCAAGTTTCAATAATTTAACTCAAGCCGTTTCAAAGTTATACAGTTTTAATTGAAAAACACAAACAGACTCACAGACGGAAAACGGAGCGAGATAGACCCTACACTTATATGACATTTTTTGTTTGTTTTGACCTAAGGAACGTGCCCACGGAGTTTCGGGAGAGAGTTTCGAAACACCCTGTATATTAGCAGGACCCGTGGCTTCGCCCACGATAAAAATACAACATACAGTATCACTCTTCAAAAATATAGTTTTGTTTTTTTCATACATTCTTCTTGTTGTAAAAACAAATTTCTTAATATATGTTTATTGTTAAATATTCTTTCATGAAACAGAAAAATGTTTTTAAAATTCGCTTAATACTCAGGTCTGCTGCAACGGGAGTATCCTATCCCTGTCAAAAGGGCCCGCCTTTACTAAAAATACGACCATATCCAGCCCCCCACTGACAAAGGCCCCAAGGGTGTCGCTGCCCTCGGTAGGCTCATGCCCAGTATTGGCGTCCTCCCTCTTGCAAGTGCTGTTTGTGTTGGCTGTCCAGTTGGTCTTGCTATGAAGTGGAGAGGATTGCACTCACACACTTGAGAAGCGAGATTACCTAGACTTGCTTACCCTAAGTCAAACACCGAGAAGCATTTATGGTCATTTCTGCTTACCGCACAACCTGAGCTTGCCCTGATGATGATCATGGGGCACCATTGGTTTTTACGGCGGGGCGTTGAAACTGCTCGCATCTATAGTATAGAGTGGCCCTTAGGAAGGACTAATATTATTTATCCCCATCCTAGCAGACCTGCGCACTCAGCAAATTCTAAGAACGTTTTTCTGTTTCATGAAGGTATATGTGTGGGTAAAACCATAGAACATGCCTAGAAATTATATTCATTGTCAAAATATAATTTTCTTAAGTTTTTAGGGTCTACCTTTGATAAATAACAATTACAAATGCCGTCCCAGCAATTTTTGAAAATGCTGACTAAATCTGTTAGGGTCTTTATTGAACAAAAAAGTGGAAAAGCCGTCCCGACAATTTTCGAAAATGCTGTAGATCAAATAAATAGTTTACAGTTGCACACTCCACGTCTTTCAACAACAGCTGTTATAAAGAGCAGGGCAGGTTAGGTTCTTTAATTATTTCTATTCAGTGATTTATTTTATGTTATATTAAAACATAAAGTAAAATGTTTAATTGTACTGCAGCGTTTTATATAGTGTATTGCATTTAAAATATAAGCTAGAGTATAATTCATTAACCATCTGGCACCAAGAAACAAATTTTCATATAAACAAATTTTTTTATAACAAAAGTTATCCACTTACCATGTATTATGGTTTGCCAACAAAAACAAAGTGTAATAAATATAATGGTAAAATTTTGAAAAGATAATTTCTTTTATGAATTTAGTTATTAAAACGAATTTATTTGTTCTAAAATTTAATACGTTATAATTTTTTTGAATATACATGTTAAGGAGATAACTTTTAAAATTTATTTAGATTTTATAAATTACATTGAATTTTTCTTGTACAAATGGTTACGTAGAATTGAAACTGAGTTTTTAAGAATTGATGTCACTAGCACTTGGTCAATCGACTTTTGAATTTTGAACTTTTTTCTAAAACATATATAGTCTTTATTTAGAGTCCCTCTGGAACCAAACAGAAGCCCAATCACTGATAAATTTTCTATTTTATATTTGTTTTTAAAAAATGGTAAGGTCGGTTCATAAATATTTTTTTTCTCTTCGTTCACTTCTTTTGGCTGTCCGGTGGTAGTTTCAAATCTGACAGTTGGGTCAATTATCCACCCTTTGTTATTTTCCCTGTCCATGGCTATGATGTCTATTTTTCTGGTGCTTCCACTTTCTGAAGTACAGTTGACCTCTTCATAAACTTCTAATTTTAATTTTCTCAACTCATCTGCAATTATTTTCGTACATCGTTATGCATCTTATTTATCAGAAGGTCGTTACGCCGACAAGACCCCAACACATGCGCAAGTGTTTCAAACTCGTTACAGTGTCTGCAACGGTTTGTGTTGGGGCCTCGTCCTGGCACGGTCCTCACTGATATGACGTTACATGTCATTTTCAGGCAATCTTGCCATTCTGAAGCAGATAACCCGTTTTTCCTGTATACACAAGAGTTTGCAATGAGCACTTCTTTAAAAAGAGTCACACCTTTTCCCTTTTGTGGGTGGCTTTCCCATATTTTGAATTCATTATTTTTCAAAAATTTTCTCCAGTGATCTCCTTTTATTTTATGTTTTTGAATGCCTTCGAGCTCTAAATAGCTTACGTTCAAAGTTTTAAGTATGATGTTCTTCTCTTCTTCATATGACAAGGGGATAAGCTTTACTTTGGAATTTCCAAGTAAGATACATTTGTTAAATTGCTGAATGTACGCCTCCCATTCTAGTCTCATAATTCCTAGACCCTTATATTTTTTATCTGAATATAAAAAACTATTAGGGGTGTCGCCTGGTAATTGTAGAATTTCCCTTATACAGCTTCTTATAATTTTATCCCCTTCATTTAGAAATTTCTTTGGTATTTGTTTTAATTTTGCTGTTTGCAGCGGGTATATATTAATGTTGGGGAAATGTATTGGTTGACAATGTTTAACTTTTGATCAGCACTAAGTAAAATACTTAGGGCCGGTTTCGGAGCTCGGGGTTATCTTTATCCTCAGACTAAATACCAGTTTGAACCGCTTTTTATCCTCGAACTGTAGAAATCGGGTTTCGGAGCTCAAGGATAACTAATTCCAAGAATATCCTTAACCCGAGAGTTAATTCGGGAGGCATAACCCGAACACAGCAAGAGCCGAATTCAATCGAGAAGAGAAGAAAGAACAAGTAAAATGCGTCTGCACACAGTACCCACCACTACCCAAATACGAAAATTCTCCAAAATACCTCGGTAACTCCTTGCATAAGTCCAAAGATAAAATTATCCTCAGACTGAGATAACCCGAGAGTTAAAAAACTTATCCCCGAGCTCCGAAATCCGATTTTTCATGCTAAGACTATCTTAGCCCACGGGTTAACTAACTCCGGGATTAAGATATCCGAGCTCCGAAACCGGCCCTTAGTGTAATAAAATATTCTGCTAAATTAAATAGCAGAACAAAACATATCATTAATTTACATCACCTGCTTTAAATTTTACTTTCATATGTTTTGTTGGTAAACAAATCTAACTAAAATGCTTTCTGCCAACTATATAAATATATATATATTTATATATACACACCCCAACATCCTCTTTTAGGTCCGGGACACACACGGCGTTTTTTTTAACACGCGATAATTTTTCCGCCGCCGCCGACGAAATGACGTTCGTACACACCTGGCGGTAAAAAAAACGCCACGGAAAAAATATCGCCAATCATGGTAGGGTGGGTGCACCAGTGAATGACCACCCCCCAGTGAATGACCGTTTTGCTCAAAAAGCCCGGTATTAATCATATTCTTTAGGCTAGCTCATTAAAAATAAGCGTAAAACCAGCCTTGGAATATTAATCAACAATAATCTTTCATTGATTCAAATTGTTGGAGTAAAAAATACTTTTTAAACATACTTAAAATTGAGTGTCCAAATATCTTCGATTTTGATGTTTCCTGCTATAGTGACTATCCCTGCAACGCTTACCTGGATTTACATTAATTTAATAGTTGATGATTATTTTAAAAAAGTGTTGCAATTAAATAATATTTAACATACTACCCTACAATTTAATATCAATTTTATTGCTCTACATGTTATAATTATTTATTACTGAGGGCGGTCATAAATTGGAACGTAACTAGGGCAAAAACCAATGAATGACCGGGGAAAAACTTCGCGGTCATTCACTGGAACAAGGTCGGTCATTTACTAGCTATGATCTATATTCTCAGCTGAATTATTCTCATTCATTGTTGTCAGCTGATTTTTTCAATTTTTTGACAGTTATTCAGTCAAAAGAGACCGGTCATTCACTGGTGCAAGATCGGTCATTCACTGGTGCAGTCCCGTCATTTATTGGAGCGTTGACATATTTGCCTTTTAATTAATATTACAATCAGTATTCTCATTAAGTGACGCATTTAACTAATATTGCTTAATCCTTAAAGAATAAATGAACTTTCTATAGTAAAATGAATAACTGTGACTAAAAAATTAGGGAGTAATGTGAAATTAACATGAGACATCGTCCTTAACCGGTCATTCATGGTGCACTCACCCTACCATTATAATTTTGAGAGACGACGGTGGGTGTTTACCAAATGCATTTTACCATATGATGATCACAGAACTCCTGACGTCATCAACACGATACAATGTTTACAGTGTCTTGCCGTCTGACCATGGCGGCGGTAAAAAATCCGCCAATTGTGTACGCTCCCATTTAATTGCATACGCCACTGTGATGACAAAGCGGACAAAAAACCGCTTTCGAGCGGCGTCAAAACTACCGCCAGCGGCAATATTATCGCGCGGTTTTTTCCGCCCTGTGTGTACGCGTCCATTTAAATCAATGCAATTTGGGCGAGCGGATTTTTAACGCGCAATCGCGCGATAAAAAAACGCCGTGTGTGTCCCGGGCCTTATACTTATAGATTTGGCACTTTAGGGAGCTCACTGTGGCCCTCGGTGGTTGCCATCAAGCCGCCCCAGAGCCACACTGACCCTGCTTTGAAATATAACATGAATTATAAAACACACTATGGTGTAGTTTCAATTTCCATTTATTATATAATTAACATAGAATGACATGTTGACATTTCATCATTAAAAAACTTAACTATAGATCCCAATTTTAAACATTACCAAATAATAAAAAAGTGTTTTTTTGTTGTGATCGGAAATATTTTTTGATCCCTTTATATTTTCTCAATAACTTTTAGTCTCTAACCTTCTTTATTAGTGTTTTAAGTATTATATGATGAATAAATTAACAAAAATTACAAACTAACATAATCTTTTTGAAATTGAAGTTCATATAGTGCATCATAGTCATATTTTTATAATAATGAATTTAAATTGTTATGTTGGTCATCATTTCAAATTTGTTTCCAGTTTAAATTTTCAAACTAAAATAATAGTCCAAGAGCCCACGACCGCCAGACCTTCATTATTTTATAATACCCCCGTTGCAGCAGTCCTGCATACTCAGCGAATTTCAAGTGCATAAATAAATCATTTAAATGAAGTCTCGCATCAAGTAAAATCAATATACATTCAAAAGAAAGCGTGCAAAAATACTCTCCTAGTGGCTTTTAAGATCAATAGGCTATAAAAAATAATAGCCTTATACTTGGCACGAAAATGCAATGTTCAAAACTTCAAAACAGCTGGCTTTTCCAATTTAATCGTATGGGGAAATGACCAGCTGTTTAAGTTTGAGTAAAAAATTTCATAAACATCATCAGTAAAAATCTGTATTCGCTATAGTACATTTATTTGACATATTTAGTTATCTGGCCTTTAAGTAAGCCATATGTCTGTATCCACCATGTGGCTTTGAATCAAACATCAGCTCACATGTTTTAATGTAAACAAAGCAGACGTTTTAGATCCCAATGCTACTTCCCAATGCTACTTAAATGGCAGTTATTTTATGTTATTTTTTGTTATCTAGCAAACTTTAAGAAATTGCAGTACTTTTCCTGAGTCACTGACATTAAAACATTTAATTTGAGCCCTGTTCCCTCATCCTGTGATTTGCCAAATGCCCACAATTGGTATTCAAAAATAAATTATTCTTCATAAGATTAGTATGGAAAAATGCAGGTTTACTGCCACAGAAATTTGAAAATGAGGTATTATAGGCTACAATCCAATATATCTAAAATATATAAAGCCACATAACATGTTTTATCAAGATATGCTGAGGAATAAGAAAGCTATCCAATTGCATTTACCTCTCATAAGGTTAACATTGGGAAAGAGAGTACACAGGTTTGCTGCCTCAGGAATTTGATGATTTGGATATTTTAAGCCATAATCAAGTAGATATTAACTGTATGAAGCCTCATGCCATTTCTTATCAGTATATTTTGAGAAATGAGCGAACTACACAACTTATTTTATTACCCATAAGGTTAGTATGTAGAATGCGTATGCAGGTTTGCTGCAACAGGTATGTTAAAACTGGTTAGTTTTAATTCATTATTTAGTATATCTTAACTAGAAGAAGCCATATACCAAGTTTTGTCAAGAAATGTTAAAAAATAAGTAAGATATAGAATTTTTTTATTTCCCATAAGGATAACATGGGGAATGATTATGCAGGTTTGCTGCCACAAAAATTAAAATTTCGGGGATTTTTGACTAAAATACATTATATCTCATCTAGATGAAGCCACAAACCAAGTTTAACTAAGATATGTTGAGAAATGAGCGAGATATAGAATTTTACTTATTCCCCATAAGGTTAACATTGGGACAACGTACTGTGTTTACCAATTTCAATATCTTGGTAACCACTGGACATAGAGCAATGATTCAAAATACTAAATTGTTTGTTTTTTTGAGGCGAATCCAGTGGTGCCAACAAAAATTTGATTAATTTCATTTTTTTTATGTAAAAACCCCAAAAAACCCATTTTTGGGGGGGTTATTCCCCCTTTACCCCCCCTTCCGATGGTCTGATCGGGCTGGTTTACGAACTTGTCCAATCGATCACCACTTTACATGTCTGTACCAAATTTCATTAAGATTGGTCCATATTTACGGCCGCTATCGTGCTCACAGACACACATATATATATATATATATATATATATATATATATATATATATATACATATAGATAGATAGATAGATAGATAGATAGATAGATATAAATTCGAACGAATGGTGTTTTTTGCTTCTGGTGGCCCCAAAACGAAAAGTTATCATGGTCTCGGGCTTAGGTCTTACCATGAGACCTACGGTAATAGCTTCTTCCCTATAGGGGAAATTCGCTAAAAGCTGAAAGTTTCTCAGAGCAATGTTCCGAGTACAGGTAACAAGAATCTGCAACTATAAAGTTTGACTAGAGTAGAGTACAGCAAAATAGTCCGATGAGCGTTTATCCAGTGTTGCCAGATTTCAGGGTCCTACTTAGAACATATGGTAAACATAACCTTAGAAAAGGTGTTGTTTGGCATATTTGTTTATTTACAATTTCAACCACTTAAGCTTTTTTGTGAGTTGTGACAGAAACAGTTAATATACTGAATACTTTATTTAAATAATATCACGTTTTATATTAAACTATTGTATGGTATGATAAGCAATATTATCATAAAAATACGCATAGGCCTATACCTATATCATATTAAAAAATCATCGACTTGCTTTGATGCAACGATTACTACTGTACCAAACACCTATGGTTTACCTTACTTGAGATATTTATCTTTAGAGTTCATTATCATTAATTGGAAGAATATATGAAAAAGAAATTAACAATAAAAGGAACGAATTTATTTACACAACTTTAAGTTAAATAACATCCTCAGCCCTTATGTCGCAGTCATCATCGTCTTCACTGTCATCCGTGGTGTCATCTCTTAAATTTACGATAATTGGGTCAATTAGCACGTCTCTGGCACACTGAGACTCAAAATCGGCCTCTTGAACATTTTCTGCATGCCGCACACACTTGATCCAGTCTTCCTTCATAACATTGTCCACAGCTTCATTAGCTAATTTTTCTACATCTACTAGCTTGAAAGTATTGTTCTTCAATGCCACTTCTCTCTTCACCTGAGCCCAAATCAATTCTGCCGGATTATATTGGCAGTGGTAAGGTGGCAGACGCACCACTTCGTGTCCCATTTCATTTGCAATGTGGTCAAGTTCGTACGTCTTCTTGGCCGTCTTTATTTCATTCATTGAGAGGAGCTCACATTTTGTTACCAGAGGATCATGGTGAATGTTCTTTTGCTTCAGCCAGTTAATAATATCACTCTTTTTCCAATTCGAAGTTGGAATTTTTTCCTTAAGCATGGAGTGGTAACTTGCATTGTCAATTTATTATCCTTTTGACCAGGGGTGCCTACAGGGGGGGACAATGACGCCAAATGCGTCATAAGATTCTTTGGGGGGGATTTTTAAAGATTATATTTTGTTAGCTGCAGGGTCAGCTAAAATATAGGCTTTTATAACTTTACCATTAATAAATCATCTAAAACATATTAGTTACTATTTAAGTTACATATTAGTGTTACTATTTAAGTTACATATTAGTGTTACTATTTAAGTTAGTATGAAGTAAAAATAATTACTTTAAATGCACGAATAGGGTTTTAGGAGTGAAAGTTAAAGCTGGTAACAGCAAAAAATTTAATCGATTATTTAAAAGCAAAATTTATTATTCCCCCCCAATATCGCCTTGATGGGATGTTTCAAAAGGATGTACGAATGTGAACCCAGCAAAAACTTCAATCTGTCGTCAAAAATAATAGCAAAATAATTCATCACTCTCCCCCCTAACATCGCAATGAGGGTTTAAAGATAATTTCTAGGGGTGCGGAGGGGGCGTTGAAAAGTGACATAACTTATTTGCACTTATGTTATGTGCTAAAATAGGATATCGTACATATATGTCGTGTGTGGGGGGATATTTGATAACTTTTGAACATTTTTGGGGGGGGACTGGCGTCATAGCTCTTGGGGGGATCGGCACCCCTGCTTTTGACAGAGGCATTAGAGCCATCAAAGTTGATTTTTTCCTCCAAGTCAGTTCTGATTTTGTCTGCGGTGGGAAATTCCCCTCTATCATAATATTCAAGTACGGTCCTGCGCACAACTTGCTTATCAAAGTCATCTAGGTCAGTTTTTTTTTGCTTATACGTTTATAGAAGGTCCTTGGTTTTTTAAATGCTTCAGTGGCGTCACCGGTAGAGTTCAACGTATGTTTGATTCGTTGCACTGTCTTTTCAGACACTCCGCACGCTTGTGCAGTTAATTTCATTACTTGGGAAAATTTTATGTTTTCCCTTTCATGAGGATTTTCCGCCAAATTAGAAAAAAAATTTGAATACATTACCAATGATTTCCTTACTTTGGCTTTGAATGTCCTTCTTTCCTTTCCTCACGCCAATGGCTTTCTGTGATTGCGTAGGCAGTTCTAAAGTTACGTCGTCATCCATCTCCATTACTATTAAAAACAATGAACGAACAAGCAAACTAAACAATCTTTTCAAATGAAGGTTAAATAAATATAATATATACAGTATACACAATATAATAATAACTATAAAAACAATATTAAAATAAAACTCTAATAAAAATCTTCCACAATGCAAACGAAAACTGCACAATGTTGGTTATGACAACAAAGTACTGAGAACTTGTTTACATTTGAAATTGTTTATTTACATTGACGTCCAGTAACATTTTATTTTGACAGTTACAAATTGGCAACAACGCTGGGCGAGAGGGGGTGAGGGGGGACACAGCTGTTCGAATCATCATCGGACTATTTTGGTGAATCTAGCTCTAGTGGTTGCTTTGGCTGATATTCACAGATTCATATCATTGCAAGCTTCAAAATTACTTAAACAGCTGGTAACTTCCATTCAAAGTACAAGGAAGTGAACATCTATTTTAGTAATGTTGAAGCTTGCAATGGTGTGACTCAGAGAAAATGCAAACTAATTAGCTCAGATTTCTCCTTATTTTTTTTGGAATAATATTACAAATAGCGTCATTTACTGCCAGACATTTAGCGCTGTTTCAACCTGTTTTTTTCTGACATCTTTAAACTTTTTACGAATGGTAATTATACTAACGTTACAGTATAAAACCTGATTTTTAGTATGTTACATGGGGGAATCTCATAATTTGTTTCCTCAGTAGCCAGACAGTGCCGATGGTTTTAACACCTCGCCAGACAACTCTGCAAATCTGAAGTATATTTGCTGATATATCTTTCAAAATTTCCAAGAAGAGAGCAGAATTACCAAAATTTACAAGCGGAAATCATTTAAAAACCAAACACTATACTTTAGTGCAGTTTTGATACATTTTCCTATTCTCTGCGCCATACCATTGCAAGCTTCAAAACTACTTAAACAGCAGTTCACTTCCCTGTATTTTAAATGGAAGTCACTAGCTGTGTAAGAAATTTCCAGGCTTGCAATGATGAGAATCTGCGAATATCAGCCAAAGCAACCACTAGCCAAAATTCTTAATTGCTGATTCTTGTTACTTGTACCAAAAACATTGCTCAGAGGAACTTTCAGTTTCTATAAAATAACGAAGGTCTGGCGGTCGTGGGCTCTTGCTCTATAACTTACAACTGAAGAAAATATTTGTTTTCCAGATAACAGTTTAGAAAACAAATGCATATGCAGAAAAAGTAAAAAGTGCTATCTGAAATATCAGACAGTTAGACAATAAAAATGCCATCTGTACAATCCCTGCGTAAATATAAGCAGCAACTGTTTGATATAGCTTGAAACTTGCCACAACGCAATGCATAAAAGTGCATGAAAGTGAATCTCAATGTAGAATTTTGTGCAGTACAGTGGTAAATTATTTTTATAAGAGTGATATTTACCAATGAAGTTTGTGGTATTGGGATAACAGCCTCAAGAGATGGAAAAACCCCAAAGGTAAAAAAATTATGTTACCGTACTAGAGAAGCGAGTGAGTTTATAAGAAATTTATAGTGAGTTTATAAGAAATTTTTCCAAAATGATAGCTTCATATTTATTTTGTGTATTTCTTGATAAGAAATACATAATCCTTATATTTTGTAGAGACTATATAACTCCTGCTGCAGCATTTGATTTGTATCACACATCAAGGTGTAAATCAAACCATTGGTGTACAATAGTTAATTTGTGTGTTGAGTGAGCAAAGTACAACTTTATCTCACGAGTGAAAATTTTGGCGCCCGAGCTTGCAAGGGCGACTATTTTCCATCTGCAATAATAAATACCCAATATTCAAACATCTATTTCATTAACTTAGTAATTAAAAAGTAATATCTATTTTGTTTCAATCTGCAATTAGTGCCTGTAACTGAGTTGCTGCAACCTTTATAGCACCGGCAACTGATCAGTTGTTTGTTTCAGTGTTCTTACATGCTTAATTCTTGTTTGTTCTCTCAGCTGATTGTCGCAGATGTTATTCTTATTTAATTATTCCTGTCATTAAATCAGCTAATAGCGACTGCATTCGTTGAGCTGCAACCAATTTGCATGAAATGAAATGAAAATGAAATGAAATTTGTATGCATGGAATGCATACAATGCATGGAAATTTGAAGGCACTCTAATTTTTTAACTATCGATTTATATGTTATTCTGACGAGTTTACTTTGTCTCCTGCCGGGAGACAAAGTAATCATTTTACTCCCACTGGGAGATAAATTATTATTTTAGTCTTGCTTTAGAAGGAGTAAAAGAAGTCTAAACATAGCAGGTGGGGGAAAAATATTTTTTATACTTTGGTTTTAGGTATAACTTTATTTGCAGGTAGGGGTGTGCGAGTATTCGACCGGTCGAGCTTTTCGGTCGATCTTTTCAGTATTCGGCTCGGCTCGGCTCGACTATTTTCGAAAACGCTCGACACTGACACTCGAGCCGAGCTTTAGATAAGAGAGTTCTTATCGGAAAGATAATTATTGCGATCTATTTTTGGACACGTTAAACCGGAAGAGCGTATCCCTCTCACGAAAAACAAGCAAAAAACATTCCCTAGTGATCAGGAAAGGACATTGACAGGTAACAAGAAATATCATCTCCATTTAGACGGAAATTGGAGCTATATTTAGTTGACCTTGGGGAACGTGAAATACAGCATTTTTAAGTCTATTGTTTTATCAAGGCTTAACTCTTAAACGGTATATCGTACAAGTTTCATTTTTGTCTCATTTGATTTATAAAAATAAGACGAAAAATGTGAGCCATCATTTATAGTTGTATGACAAGTTGTTTTTATTTTTGCATTTTGTAGTAAGGATTCCTTATCTCCTAATTAACTCAAGCTCTCTGGCATATGCACACATGCAATGAGTCAGACAATAGCAAAAAACAGGGAAGAGGCTTGGAGTAAAAAACCTCCACCCCCCCTCCCTGGCCACTGATAAGGAGAGTGAGAGAGGTAGCTGTTTCTTTCTTTCTCTATATTCCGTCCTTATTTATTTATGATCTTTCTTCTTCTTAATTGTACATTATTTTCTTCACAAAAGTTTAGAAATGCAACTAATTTTAGGATTACTATAAATTATTGTTGTTATTAAATATTATTTAACTCATATATTATATTCTGAAATAATAAGTTTAACCATGAATATTATGCCCCAATTGGGACTGCTATTTAATTTTTTATCATCTTTACTTGACTTAGTCAACATAGAAAAAATCAATCTCGTGTTTGACTAAGTGTAAATGTGTGATTTTTTTACTAGATATAACTATTTTAAAACCTTTCAACTACTCCTTTCTACTCTTGAAATTAAATTTTGTAGTACCTATGTGTAACTAGTCTAATTATGTATTTTTAACTATTTATTTTAAAGTAAAGTATTGTGGGATTGGGGAGTCAAATAATAAATGTAGATTTTAAATTTGGTATTTTTTCTTCTTACATTTTTTTTGAGCCAGTTTGATTAATTTTATGTAACATAATACAAAATACTGATGAACCTATCAGATAATTCACTTGTTTTAGAGATAAGCTTCCTATTTTTGAGCTGGTGGTCACTTAAGGTATACAAACATTAGTCTATTGTATCTTTTAAAATTAAAATCAAGCTTCATAATTCCTTTTAATAATTTGGTGATTGTTAAAAAGCTCAGCTCGAAAAAGCTCGAGCTCGAAAACTTTTGAAAAAGCTCGGCTCGGCTCACCTCGAGATCAAAAATCACTATTCGCACACCCCTATTTGCAGGTTTGAGATATCTGATTTTCATGAAGTTTGGTTTATTAGTATAAAATAACATAGCTCTGTGTGATTAAAAGACTGTACTCAACAACTATTTTATGGCAAGTTTGACATTATATGGATTTTGTGAAGCCTAATCCAAAATATTAGGGAAAGAGTAAATGGTCAACAGCCCAGTGTTTTTTCAGTCAGATTAGTAAAACTTTCTTAGGAAATTAAGAGGTCATTGGACTTCCTTTTTCTGATTTCCCGAGGGGGATCACAATGACCTGCAAACAACCTTTTATAATGTAAAACAGTTTGTGGAAATCTTGTTGAAACTTATTTTGTATTTTTGAATTCGTTGCATAATGCATTGAATTAGAAGTGTGCAAATAATGTTCTAAATCTTGATATCTCATCTCCCCAAAGAAAAGATCTTATCCAAAAAGCTTGATCAAAAATATTATAGTTATTATAGTGGCCAAACCTGATAAGTAGTTCAGATTTTGATAAAATTCACTTGATCCAAATGAAGTTTTCAAATTTAATAAGACCTCATCAGGATTAATGAGGTTTAGTCACGGCTGATTAGCCCTGATCAAATTTAATAGTAAAATTTAGTCAGGTCAGGCCCGACAAGAACTGATATTTAGGGACCTGGCGGCCCTGAGCAGAGTTAACAATGTGGGCCTCTAAGCTCTCGGCAAAAATGTGGTGACCTTTTTTATTATTTTTTTTTCAGACAATCGACTTATGGAAATAGTGAATACACTAAAGATGAATAGAATGCAATGAAATGATGCAAGAAATGAAACACTTTAAGGTGTTTGGCAGTGTGTCCTCTCATCATAATGATTAAGAAGAGAGGTCTTGATTTGTTCGACAATGACTCTGCACACAAAAAAATGTTATCCCAAACAGATTTTACATTCTAAAAGAGACAAATGACAAGCTCACAAAATTTTCAATGAATTTCCACATTTTCAGCAGAAACAAGAGAAAGGCTCAGAAATTGACCAAAACATTTGCTCCATCCAACAGATGTCAGTGAACTAAAAGACTCTATTTTTATTTTCATAAAATGTTACAAAACGCCTTACATAGGTGTAAACCTACATATAGCATGTGAACGCACTCACCCAACAATCACTTGACTTTTTTTGTAGAAATTTCTCTTTTTTGTGGTTGGGGTGTTTGGTTTTGGAGCTTCTTGCCTATATAATAAGGAGATTTTTCAAATGAAGCTGTTTTATGAGTAGATGGAAGCATTCCATGTTAGTCTGGTAGGAACAAAAATTCTGGATAATGTTTGGGAATACTGGACAGTTGTTTTTGACAAAAATGAGTGCCAGCTGCTGAATGTAAATATAGGGAAGCGGAAGGATGTAAGGTCTCAAAAACAGTGGTTTACAAGATGATCTTTTCCTGCCATAAAGCGAACAATTTTCTTTTCCTTCAGATAAAAACTCTGGCTCTGTGAATGACAAGCCCCATGATATTATGCCAAATATGAGGTATAAATGTTAGAGCTCGATTGAAGCCAAAGGCCATTAATCTACAATATTCTGAAAGCCAGGTACTTTTAAGACCAAGGTCACTCACATTTTTTTTCATAGACTCAGAACAGAACAACAAGGAAATTTATGAAATACAGGTGCTATTAAAGGCAAAAATTGTCTCTGAACCTTCACTTAAGGAAGAGGAAAAATAGTTCAGTGCAAAAATGCCAAATATGGCAGTACTAAAGCTTATTGTTGGCATGCATACCATTGTTCTAGAGTGGAAAAAACCATATTCTACTGGCAACAAGTCACAAAACGATCCGTGATTTGTGTGATGGTCAACATCCAGCAAATTACAAGGGCTGCACTGCTTGAGAGTTGGAAAAAGAAATCTTTTTAGCGAATTTCCCCTATAGGGAAGTAGCTATTACCGTAGGCGGCACGGTGAGACTTAAGCCCAAGACCATGTTATTTTTTCATTTTGAGGTCCCTAGACCCCCAAAACACCGTTCGTTCATTTTCATATATACTGTGTGTCTCAAAAGTCCCGGACCGGTTTAGTATCTTTTAAAGTAAGCCAGATATCAAAAAAAATATTTCACATACCTTTTAGTACTAAAAAAAACTACTTTTTTGATGTATGTGTCACTTTTACTTCTGCCCCCCAAAATTGGATTTTGGGAGGGTAGCCCTAAAATTTCAAATGTAAACCCCCATCGTGCGACTACTTATTTTAAAGGGCTTGTTAAAAGAAACACAATGCCGCAAACCGGAGGTCGATATCATGCTCCAGTCCAAAATGGCGGCCGTTCAAAAATTTAAAAATTCCGTGAGCCAATTAAAATTGAGTATTTTCTGTGATCAGCAATTCACATTTAAATTGAGTAAGAACCACCAGAACACATTTTAACTACTTAAAAGATACAAGAATAATAATTTATTGTTGTCATCATCAAGGCTCAACCCTCCAAAATGGTTCTGGGGGAGGGGTGGGGGTTTGTCCAACCAATTCCAATATCAACTCACATCGTATGACCACTCATTTTAATTTGCTGAGTGAAAAATAAGCCAACACTTGTTTTAATAGAATTTCAAAAAGTTACCTAATACTTATAAATTCTGTAGGGTTTCCCCACCCCCCAAAACCATTTGGAGGGTTGAGCCTTGATGATAACAACAATAAATTATAATTTTTGTATCTTTTAAGTAGTTAAAATGTGTTCTGGTGATTCTTATTCGATTTAAATGTGAATTGCCAAACACAGAAAATACTCAATTTAGTAAAAAAAGTTACTAATAAATATCCACCTTGATGCGGCCTTTGGCACAGCGGCAAAGGTCAATACTTGCGGAGGGTCGTCTATGCGTTATCTTTTAGGAAAACCCCCCATACATGAAGTACCAAATATTCGCCACAAAAATAAACATTTTTTTGAAATTTTATCAAAACAAGCTTTGGCCTATTTTTTACTCATTCAGCATATTAAAACGAGTGGTCATACGATGTGGGTTGATATTGGAATCGGTTGGACAAACCCCCACCCCCCAAAACCATTTTCGAGGGTTGAGCCTTGATAATGACAACAAGAAATTATTATTTTTGTATCTTTTAAGTAATTAATATGTGTTCTGGTGGTTATTATTCGATTCAAATGTGAATTGCTGAGCACAGAAAGTACTCAATTTTAATTGACGCACGGCATTTTTAAATTTTTGAATGGCTGCCATTTTGGACTGGAGCATGATATCGACCTCCGGTTTGCGGCATTGTGTTTCTTGTAACAAGCCCTTTAAAATAAGCAGTCGCATGTTGGGGGTTTACATTTAAAATTTTGGGGCTACCCCCCCCCCCCCAAAATCCAATTTTGGGGGTAGGGGCAGAAATGACACATACATCAAAAAGTAGTTTATTTTAGTACTAAAAGGTATGCAAAATATTTTTTTGACATCTGGCTTACTTTAAAAGATGTTAAACCGGTCCAGGACTTTTGGGACACACAGTATGTATATATATATATACCTGTCCTTAGGCGCGATAACTTTTGTAAAAAAGGTCCGATCTTGATGAAATTTGGAACAAACGTGTAAAGCGTCATTCATGACTTCGAGTTCGAAAACCAGCCAGATTGGTTTACTCTAAGAAGGTTTTTTGATGAAATAAAATTTATTTTCAAAATTTAACACTTTTTTACTAATTATTTTAAAATTTAACTGTCAAAATTGAATCCAGCTTCAAAAAACAAACAATTTAGCATTTTGAATTATTATTCTATGTCAATCCCTTGCTCTGATATTGGATAGTATTGGTATGCTAAACACAGTACGTTGTCCAATATTATTTTTAAATTTTCCCTCCAAAAAGTATAGTCACCCTGAT
This sequence comes from Flexamia atlantica, assembly GCA_035578135.1. Classification (NCBI taxonomy): domain Eukaryota; kingdom Metazoa; phylum Arthropoda; class Insecta; order Hemiptera; family Cicadellidae; genus Flexamia; species Flexamia atlantica. Next base: position 46,512,628 of record JAQJVK010000004.1, read on the forward strand.
TTAAGATATTTAAGAAAATACAATTCTGAACATATGATTAAATTTTCAGGTGGTGAATATTTTATTTGTGTTTATTTGGAATAGTTAGAGTTCATTAAGATTTTGCAGAAAATATATACTATATGAAAAAATACAAATTATTTTTTAATTTAATAAAGAAAGTATGAGCATTTGGAGGGGGATGTCTTGATCTAAACTGCCTGAAAGTGTAGTGTACATATATGGTATGTTTACAATGATGAGGATTGATAATATGTTTGATTGAAATTGGTTGGAGATGTAGGTCTGCTGCAACAGGGATTTTTTAAATTATGAAACTGACCATATGATTGAATTCAATTTTTTCATGAGATTGAGTTATTTGTTTGTTTTGAGTGTTTTGAATTAATTGATTATATGTTTGTTGACATTTATGTTCTATAACAAGATTACAGTTATTAAAAATTAAAAGACTAAGAATTATATAAGATACAAAAGTGTATGTATTACTGATGAAAACAAATGTGGTCTCCTTATTAATTTTCCTCATGTTTAAAGCTCATGAATGATTAAATATACGTTTTTAGTATATCATTTACTTAATGTATTCAAACAATACTTTCCTTCAAATAAGTTGAATGTTCACATACACAAAATAAATCCTATGGAAATTCGCTGAGTACGTAGGTTTGCTGCGACGGGGGTATTTTCCTCTTTGAGAAAACAACCATACCTCATCGCAATGAGTCAAGCCATTAACCTGACAATGAGACACATAGGCGGATTTAGGTCAATAAGGCAAACATGAGCTCCTAAGAACTCATTTAAATATGTTTATTGAAGGAGTCCATAAACAGACTTCAAGTCTTGGGGGCCCTATTTTTCTGCAGAAAGGATGTTGATTTTGTAAGGTCAGCCTGGGTTTTATATTATATGTTATGTTGTTTAAATTTGTTATTTTATGTACTACAATAATGCAGAAAATAAAGATTTATTTATTTATTTATTCATATTGTGAATGTGTTGATTGATTATTAATCATTGGGGTTAACAATGATTTCATAAATAAAAAATAAAAGTTTCTTGTATTTTATTTTCAGATTTGCTGAGGATAACTATGTGACATTCACGCTGAATGGAAAAATTCAAAAAGGTAACCAATCTCTGTGATAAAACATAAAGGTCTAATCCTATACTCGTATGTGTGCAATGCTCATACAGTTGAGTGCTTGCTCAACTTTCTAAAAATGAGCGCCAAGGATTTCCTTCAAAATCTAGAAATAACATATTTCTGGCTCAAAAACGTGTTCAAAGCAGGCCATGTCATCATTAAAATCTAATTAAGTAACAAAGTTAATTTAAACTAGGGGCTTGAAGGGGCTGAAAGCCCCTTATAGGGAAAATTCAAATAATCAGCCTATTTATTATAGTACAAAACATCTTCATAACAAACTGGCCTTTAGGTCTACCATATGTTAATATGTAGCGCATGGTTTTCAATCAAGTATCAGCATCACATGTTTTTTGTAAACAAAGCAGATGTTTTTAAGATCCCAATGCTTTTTAAATTGCAGTTATTTTACGTAATTTCTCATTTTCTGGTGAATCTCAAGCAATTTCAGTATTTTTCCTCCCCATCACGGAATAGAGACCTTTAATTTGAGCCCCCTCCCATCTTTCTACGTCATGCCAAATGCCCACAATTTTGACGCAAAGAATCGCCTTACGAAATTAAATAATGGCAATATTTAAAAACTGGGCAACATGGGTTGCTAGAATGAAAAATAACCCCGTTGCAGCAGATCTGCATACTCAGCAAATTTCAAATGCAAAAGAATGTATAGTTCAAGCCAACATTGCGAGATTTGACATGTTTTTGTAAGCTCCATAAAAATAATATGAGGAATGAGTATGCAGGTTTGCTGCCACAAAATGGAAATATTGGTGATTTTAGACTATTAAACATTAGATCCCATGTAGATGAAGCCACAAACCAAGTTTTATCCAGATATGTTGAAAAATAAGCGAGCTATAGAATTTTACTTATTTCCCATAAGGTTAACATTGCGACAACGTACTGTGTTTTCCACTTTCAATATCTCGGTAACAAATTTTGACTAAGATTCAAAATTAATTTTTTTTTAGCTTATAATATTATTGCATTGCAATATTTTGTTTTGGATCAAGTGCTGCCAGAAAAACCAACCAAATATCAAGTCAACACTGAGAGCATTATGTTTGTCCCGGTTTCTGTTGCCATTTTTACTCTAGTAGCCTGATAGTCATTGTCTACTTACTTATCACTAAGCAAGAATTCTTCCTACTGAATCACTGAATGCTGGGTTTTTGGGTTGGATTTGTAAAAAGTATCAAATACATTATTATGAAATGTATTATTATTCAAAGTATTTGAATATTATTAAATAAGGTGTCAAGGCTGTCTACGAACTTAATACAACAGTTAAATCAGTCAAAAAAAGTTAGAAGAAAAGAGGGATGACTCTCTAGAATTTTATCATGAAACAAAGGATTTTTTGATTTAGCTATTTTTATAACAATTAGACTGGAAGAATTGAGAAGAAAGAACTGATTGAATATGTTTCACAGTGCATGGCCTGGCAGGAGGCACCTCGCTGCTGTCATACATCCGAGATGTCGCCAACCTGAGAGGAACCAAGTTCATGTGTCGAGAGGGAGGCTGTGGCGCTTGCATCGTCAACCTGACCTTGACAGATCCCGTCACCGGCTTGGACAAATCCATCAGTGTTAACTCGGTACTAAATATGACTGATATCAGTCGTACTTCCTCAATCAGTTATATCAGAAATCAGAAATACTTTATCCGTAATCATTAAGACTAGAATAAATGTCAGTTTCTTTTATAATCTCTCTATAAATAACAATAAAGATGAGAAAAATGAATTCATTATCATATCTGGATATTAAAAAGGTAGCCCAAAGGAGATTTGTAATTATAGACCCATTTTTTAAATAATATTCTTTATGAAAATCCTTGAAAGAGCAGGTCAAATTATTCCTGAATCATGATCGAAAAGTGCCATAAAGCATAAGCGCACACATTACACTGTCAGTGCCAGTAAAAACTGAAAGTACTGGATCTAGGAGTCCAGACTTTGATCAATCCCATTTATTAGCATTCATCAGTAGACTTTTAAATGCCAACGTGGTGTAGATAAATATTTTTCTATATTTCAGTGCCTGTATGCAGTTTACGCCTGCCAAGGCATGTCTGTGACCACTGTGGAAGGCATTGGCAGCAGACAGAAGGGCTACAACCCTGTACAGACTAGACTGGCTCAGTTCTATGGCACACAATGTGGCTTCTGTTCCCCTGGATGGGTCATGGCAATGTATAGGTATATCATCCATAACCCTGTTAAAATAATTTGTTAAGGTTAACATGTTGTGTTAAGATAAAGTACTTAAAAACAATTATTATATCTAGCAAATATAAATTTGTGGCAGCAGAGCGTCGATATTATCCACAGACATCTGATAAGCACTATAGGCATAATAGTTTTGCAAGATTGTGGAGATTGAAGGTAGGCAGTTGATATTGCAATTACGTTCACCAACTATATATTTGTTGAATTCACGCCAGTACCATTTTTTGAAATATTTTATTTTTTATTTTTTAAGAGATTGGTGGTCTTTTTTAACCCTGCTTTTGCCCCATAGACTATTTATCTATGTGTGGTACAATACCTAGCAAAGCAAGAAGCGATTCTGAACAAGAATGAACAGTACTGCTTTAAGCTAAGCTTTAAGCTTTAAGCTGCTTTAAGCTTTAAGCTAAGTGCTTGGAGCTAAACTCAAGGCATCATTACCATGTCTCCAAAGTTGGGTGTGCTACCAACTACACCACTATTTTGTGTACTTTTAAGAGTCAGTAATCCTAGAATCACAACTAAACATCTTGACACTTTTCAGTTTGCTAAAATCAAACAAAAACATGAGTATGAAGGAGGTTGAAGAATCATTCGGTGGAAACAACTGCAGATGTACGGGCTACAGACCTATACTAGATGCTTTCAAGAGTTTTGCGGACGACAGTCCTCCTGTTGTGAAGGACAAAGTGGCTGATATCGAGGTATACCTTATATACCTTTATGGCTGACTTATATACCTTTTTTTAATCAAGGGTAAAAAAATATTATTGAAAAGTAAATTTGTCTTCTTCTAACTCAACTTTTTTTCACCCACAATGCTTACTTGACTCATGAAACTCTTAATTTACAGGACCTACTGAAAATTTGTACTAAGAGTAAAAAACGATGTCAACGCTCATGCAAACTTCATATCCCAGATGGAAAACTCTTCAAGTGCAAAGATGAGGCAGAGAGTGATGAAGAACTGGAGCGCCATTTTTTGGAGATAGCTCTATCCCCAAGTAAAGTTTATGTTCCTCTCCATGGAAATCACAGTTGGTACAAGGTTACAAGGATTGAAGAAATATTTGAGATATTCTCAATGATAAAGGGAAGTTATATGTTAGTTGGAGGGAACACAGCTCAAGGTAATGATCGACCACAGATTTAACCCCTTTTATATGTTTAGTGCATTCTAAAACTAAAACATCAGACCATATTGCTGAAGCAAGAAACTATAGACCTATTTCAATATTTCATATTGTTAGCAAAACTCAAGAGAAACCAACCTTTACATGTTCGCGATGCCTTCTGAATGTGCGATTGCTCCCATGCAGAACCCTAATGCCATCCTGATGGAAGCAATCGCTCCTAAGCTCTAACGTGTTACAATATGATTTATTTTTAAACCAGGATCTGAGCTTGAAATCTGAAACTTTAACAGCACTGATAAATAGTACATTGTATTCCGGACTGTGCTGCTGCTACAGAAGGCGTTGCAGTTACACTAACTATAAGTCAGAGTTAAGGCAGAGCACCAGGATGGGATGCAAGAAAATGGAAAATCGCACCGCCGCGAACGTGTTAATCCAACTGTAGCATTCTTGGATAAGAATGAATATTCTATTTGTAGATCAATCTAGCTTTAACACTGTCCTGAAAATCAACATTAAACCTGGAGTTCCACAAGGATTCATACTTGGCTATTTTTGATGTTCATTAGAACTCAGTCACCAGTTTTGTGCAGGTATCAGTGAGAACAAGTACCCGCCGCCTCCAGATACCTACATAGACACCAACGGAGTGGTGGAGCTTCGTACCCACAGGTTCGAGGGAAGCACGCTGGTCCTGGGAGCCAACATGACTCTGACCGACACCTTAGAACTGTTCCAGGCAGTCGCCGTGTTGAGACCGGCTCAGTTCAAGTATCTCTCCGCTCTCGCCAGACACTTGGAGAAAGTGGCTCACATTCCCGTGAGAAACGTAAGTAGTAGAATTAATTTAGTATGAAATCGGAAGTGGGAGGGTAACTCATAAACATATTGCTTGGCAAAAATTGAAGGCAGCCCAACCTACATAAGGAATACTGAAATCTCCAAAAATTCTAAAGTTTAAGTGTCATTATGTGGTGGACAATCAGCAAACTTTTAGAACACAATAAAAACAAGAACGTACCAAATTTTTCATGAAATAGGAACTGAGATTGGGACATAAAATCAAAATCCTCCAACCAGTTATATTCTTGGTGGTATCTTGTGAATAAACCAATTTTGTTGTTTTTCATTTATTTTTGTGAGGTACATGCCATGCCTAATGCTGGTAAAAAAGGGTAATTTTCCAACCTCTCCCGCTTCGAATTTCTATTAATTCTACTAAGGGTCAATGTCTTTTAAGTCCAATATTGATTCCAATAATGATCCACCATTACATTCTAGTACAAAAAACGTGAGATATTAATAAAATACTTGGAATTTGATTTTCGTATTGCTTGATGAATATTATTGCATCCTTTTAGTACGCTACTTTCATTTCTTTGACTACCTGTAATTTTATTATGCTATTTTAATATCTAATTAAGACTTCCAGTGATTTTATTCTGCTTCCAGTTCTCTTGGGGATATGAAAAAATAATTTTGAAGAAATTTACTTGAGGAAGAGTCAAAGCTTATTAATAATAGTTCAAAACAATTGTATTTCGTGAAACTGAGTGCTGGAAAACCACACTATAGACTTACTTGACCTTGTTAGGAGGCAATGTGTTAAAAACTATACCAAGTTTAAGAAAAATGTTATAATGAAGATGAGTGTGTCTAAAAATTTATTTCCTAGATAGGAGTAGCAAGCAAAATCACACAAAAGGGACATTAGATATTTTAGTAATAATGAGACTTCACAATTTAGAATTATAAAACAGGAATTCAAATATAGAGGGTATTTATTATACAGGGTGTCCAGAAATTATGGTAAAACATTTTAGTATATGATAGTACAGGTAAAAATCAGAAAAAAAGTTCATGTAAACATAGGTCCACAAATGCTTTGTTTTTCGTCTGTGTGACTGTTTGTGATTTTTACATACTTAATCACATCTCACAAAGCTCTTAATGTATAAACTTCAAACTTGGTATATGGATTACCACTATTAAGAACTATTTTTATAAGAAGTGCCAAATTTCTACTTTTTACCATTTCAAAATGGCGACTGTTTTTTGTTTTCAAAGCTGAATATCTTAAAAACCGTAAATTTTAGAAAAATTATACACAAGACAAAAAAGTTGTGAAATTCAATCCAATTAACGCTGATTTTAAGGTTATGATGATCGGAATAATAATAACGGAGAAATTTTAACTTTTCTGAATAAAAACATGGTTCTGAATATGGACATACTGACAGATATTTGCCACTTAGATTTTTAGCGAATTTCCCCTATAGGGAAGAAGCTATTACCGTAGGTCTCATGGTAAGACCATCGATGTAAATAAAAAATACAACTGGATAGCGCGCTCCCCGTAAGGCTCGTGTAGTGATTTCCGAGCCAACACAGCTGTGCGTTGGGGTTGCAGCGGGCCGAATTGAGGGGGCTTTGGGGGAAAAAGCGCAAAACTGTATTGTTAACTGTATTGAAACCGCACGGATTTGGGAGCAGTTTTACGGGTAAAGCTTGCTATAATAGATGTATTGCTATAACTATTAAGTAATTACAATTAATATTTAATTAGACGGTCAGTACAAGTTGGCCGGCAAAAGATCCGTTCCCCCAATGCCCCTGCAAAATATTAAACGCAACCACTGCCGGCGGCTCGCATCACGGGGCCTGGGTTACAAATCCAGTGTACTTATTTACATCGATGGGTAAGACCTAAGCTCGGGACCACTATAACTTTTCGTTTTGGGGCCCCCAGAAGCAAAAAACACTATTCTTTCGAATTTGTATATATATATATATATATATATATATATATATATATATATATATATATGTGTCTGTAAGCACGATAGCGGCCGCAAAAATGATCCGATCTTTATGAAATTTGGTACGGACATGTAAAGTGGTAATCAATTGGACGAGTTCGTGAACCAGCCCGATCGGACCACCGGAAGGGGGGGTAAACGGGGATAAACCCCCCAAAAATGGGATCTTTGAGTTTTTTACACAGTGCAATAAAATTTATCAAATTTTTATGAGCACCATTGAATTCAGCTCAAAAAAACAAACAATTTAGTTTTTTGAAACACTGCTCTATGTCCATTGCTTACCGAGATATTGAAAGTGGTAAACACAGTACGTTGTCCCAATGTTAACCTTATGGGAAATAAGTAAAATTCTATATCTCGCTTATTTCTCAACATATCTTGTTAAAACTTGGCAAATGGCTTCTTCTAGTTTAGATCTACTAAATATTGAATTAAAACCACCCAGTTTTAATATACCTGTAGCAGCACACCTGCATACTCATTCCCCATGTTATTCTTATGGAGCTTACAAAAACATGTCAAATCTCGCTATGTTGGATTGAAATATGTTGTTTTGCATTTGAAATTCGCTGAGTATGCAGGTCTGCTGCAACGGGGGAATTTTTGTAGTTTTTAAGTCAAGAAAGTTTTGATTTATTCACACACTTCTTTTCAATGTTAGGATAAAAATAAAAAATGTTCTGCCTCAAAAAAAATTTTTCGAACACTCAAATACCTATCATGATTTTATCGAATATTAAAGTAAGTATTATAAGCTACAACGTACTAGTTTGACTGTTCCCAAAAACCTGATGCTTAGTTTACCTTTTGGTCCAATTACTCAGTGAGCTTCATCAAATTAAAATTGTGCATTTATGCATCAAACACACAGTATTTTATGAGTTATTTGTGGAAACTTATTTTTTCAGGTTGGAACTTTGGCTGGTAATCTCTCTTATAAACATGAGCACCCAATGTTTCCATCTGATTTGTTTACAATTTTTGAAACTGTGGGTGCCAAGTTGGTGATTGGTAAGTAAATAAACCCAGCACTACTACTACTTTACAATATACCCTTGAATCAAGTAGAAGTAAATTGTGGCTACTAACATTGATTATAAAGTAAAAACAATAGATAGTCCAAGCAATGTTAATTTTGAAGCCAAAAACTTTGATCATGTGTTACAAAAATCAGCACATTCTGGTTGAGAATTTTGGTATCGAAGAAATTAAACTCCTGGCGCAATCTCTAGCGACGTGTGCTGAACTAATTTTGTGAGTGCTCAATTTCTGGCTTCAAGAGATCTGAAAACATGAGTAGTCTCTTTTTAGTTATAAAGTCAATGCTAATACGGTCTGCAAAATTGTCCATAACCATTCCCATTTCTTTTTGTCTTCGAACTGTATTTTCATCAAATTCCCTCCCTTTATAGTTCGTCCGTTTTATCTTGAGCTGTGGCCTACTCCATGGCCGGAGCTAACAAACATTGTTTATTCTCAACTACTAGGGACAATAAACAATGCAAAAATTAATTTAAAAAATATTAACTATGATTGTTTACAAATTACAGTAAAGATGTAAATAGACGGCTGATGCAAGGCCACACTACACTACAGGCCGGAGTCCTTTTGTGGTGACATCACATTATCAGACGGAATCGCTGACACTTTTATAATGTACTCTTATGGTGATTCACTGTCGCACTCTTATAACTATCATGCCCTAAATAATTTGTTTAAGTTTTTGTTTAGAAACCATTATTTTTTCAAATCTGCATTAATCAATGAATAACCAAATGTGGTCGAAAATAATTTTAAAGAAAACAAGACTTTTTGCATAAACTCAAAAACCGGTAGAGCTGGAGGCATTTCAGTTGACGGAAGATGTAAATAAACAAACTACTATCCTATTACATGACTTAAGGTCAGAATTCAGTTTTAAAAACATTTGAATCACCTGTGTGAAGATCTTTATATTCACATATGTTTATATCCGAAAGAAAAATGCTAAAAGAAAATATAACTTTCAAGATGTTATAAAAATTTTATACTTATATGTAAAATAATCAGAAAAACAATATTTTTTAATGGTTTCAAAACTGTAAACATCTTTAATTTTCTTGCTTCTTAAAAATAGGTTCTTTAATTTATTTGTAAACCCAATTATTCCACAGAAATATTATTTTTAAAGTGCCTTCCTGATTAACATGAAGTATAAAGCATTCGTGATCTTAGAAGAAAGTAATACCCCCGTTGCAGCAGTCCTGCATACTCAGCGAATTTCAAGTGCATAAATAAATAATTTAAATGAAGTCTCGCATCAAGTAAAATCAATATACATTCAAAAGAAAGCGTGCAAAAATACTCTCCTAGTGGCTTTTAGGAGCAAAAGGCTATACAAAAATAATAGCCTATACTTGGCACGAAAATGCAATGTTCAAAACTTCAAAACAGCTGGCTTTTCCAATTTAATCATAGAGAGAAATGTCCAGCTGTTTAAGTTTGAGTAAAAATTTCATAAACATCATCAGTAAAAATCTGTATTCGATATAGTACATTTATTTGACATAGTTAGTTATCTGGCCTTTAAATAAGCCATATGTCTCTATACACCATATGGCTTTGAATGAAACATCAGCTCACATGTTTTAATGTAAACAAAGCAGACGTTTTAGATCCCAATGCTACTTAAATAATGGCAGTTATTTTATGTTATTTTTTGTTTTCTAGCAAACTTTAAGAAATTACAGTACTTTTCCTGAGTCCCTGATATTAAAACATTTAATTTGAGCCCTTTTCCCTCATCCTGTGACTTGCCTAATGCCCACAATTGCTATTCAAAAATAAATTATTCTCCATAAGATTAGTATGGAAAAATGCAGGTTTGCTGCCACAGAAATTTGAAAACGAGTTATCATAGGCTACAATCCAATATATCTAAACTATATCAAGCCACATAACATGTTTTATCAAGATATGTTGAGGAATAAGAAAGCTATCTAATTTTATTTACCTCTCATAAGGTTAACATTGGGAAAGAGAGTACACAGGTTTGCTGCCTCAGGAATTTGATGATTTGGGTATTTTAAACCATAATCAAGTAGATATTAATTGTATGAAGCCCCATGCCAGTTCTTATCAGGATATTTTGAGAAATGAGCAAACTACATAACTTTTTTTATTGCCCATAAGGTTAACATGGAGAATGAGTATGCAGGTTTGCTGCCATGAAAATATAAAAATAGGGTATTTTCGGCCATAATCAAGTATATTTTAACTAGATGAAGCCACATATAAAGTTTTATCAAGATACGTTAAGAAATAAGGAAGATATAGAATTTTTTATTTCCCATAAGGATAAATGGGAAATGAGTATGCAGGTTTGCTGCCATAAAAATGGAAATATCGGGGATTTTAGACTAAAATGCATTAGATCTCATCTAAATGAGGCCACAAACCAAGTTTTATTAAGATATGTTGTGAAATAAGCGAGGTATAGAATTTTACTTATTTCCCATAAGGTTAACATAGGGACAACGTACTGTGTTTACCACTTTCAATAACTCGGTAACCAATGGACATAGAGCAATGATTCAAAATACTAAATTGTTTGTTTTTTCGAGCTGAATTCAATGGTGCCAAAAAAAATTGGATTGTTTTTATTTTTCTATGTGAAAAACCCAAAAAACCCATTTTTGGGGGGTTTACCCCCCTTTATCCCCCCTTCCAGTAGTCCGATCGGGCTGGTTTTCGAACTCATCCGAATAATTACTACTTTACACACCTGTGCCAAATTTCATTTAGATCGGACCATTTTTGCGAGCGCTATCATGCTTACAGACACATAGATATATATATATATATAGAAATTTGAACGAATGGTGTTTTTTGCTTCTGGGGGCCCCAAAACGAAAAGTTATCATGGTCTCAGGCTTAGGTCTTACCATGAGACCTACGGTAATAGCTTCTTCCCTATAGGGGAAATTCGCTAAAATTAAAATTACTTGACAATCGAGAGTAGGGTGATAAAAAAAACTTCAGGATATTCTTTCTTCAACTGCAACTAACCAAAATATGAAGCAAATTCCCAAATGAAATACATGGCAAGTATCCCTCAACCATACTTTGAAAAAATACTACCAAATCAGAATACCTACACTTTTGGTGCGCTAAACAACCCAAAATTTGACTTGTTGGGCCAAAAATTGGTCTCAAACCTTTAAAGTCGTCCCCTAACCTCAGCGTGCTTAGTGTGCCAATTCCTGTATTGACATGAATATTAGTCCTAACATTAAGGATGATTGATATTTGATTTTTAACATTATAAAGCCTTGGTATTGCCATCCAGCCACATCTAATTTTGGGATATTCTGCCGGTAAGGAAGGAGACGATTTGCAGGAAAAAGGTATGGCATGGTCAGTCGTCCTCGCCTAGAAAGAGAGATGCGTTCTTATTCGCTCTGGACCACCGAGTGACCTCACGCACAGTCAGTCACGAACACCAGTCTTCCATATTTTAGAGGGTACTATCCCGGGAATTTTGCCTTCGAGAACTAAATATCTTTGGAGTTTGTCAGATAATGGTATCTCGTCCCCTCCAAGATGGGGAAGCCACCCTCTACTCTCTCCAAGACTTGGACTCAAATGTGTTCCTAAGCTCCGAAAAAGACGATCACGCATATTTACTAACAGCTAATGGGTAAACGAATTAAAAGAGTAGACCTAAATAAGCTACATGAATAACAAGCGTAAAAAATCGTGCAATTCACTGGTTTAACGACGGGCGTGGCTTTACTGAAAAATAATATTGAACCTAATGTGTTGTGCAAACGATACTCTAAAAACAATTTATAGGCATAGTCCAAATTATTCTCAGTTTGAGAAATAGTTAGAATAGACTTTTGATTGGTCCGAATTTCTGGAGTTCTCTTGAATGTGGTTATGCCTCTGGACTGCCTAAAACGCGAATTCACGTTCCCTGGGGGAGGGCCTCCGGACCTCTTCAGCTAGGGGGTGCCTCCCTGCAGGCCCCTTGGTCTTATGGCTCCGCCTCAGGAGTCCGGGGACACACACACGATATTTATAGACTTAGGGCCTAGTTTGGTTGTCGGCGGCCCTGTATTTAATGGACCTTAGCAGAATGAACACATAAATAACAACACTTGCATAACAGAAACAAGTTTTATTGCTTCAAAGATGGAGGTTTTCTAATGATTTTTTTTTATAAATCACCATCGTTACTCGTGTCATCAGAAAGAACTGTCGACAGAGTCTGTTATGAATTCAGTAATAACAAACCTATCAATAAAATTGTCAAGCAAGTGCTCTTCTTCAATTTTACCTTTCTTCTTGTCTTTCGGCATGATCACAAAACTTTTTTCCACAAATAATGTGTTGTCACTTCAGTCATCGCCGGTTCTGCTAGTTTTACCGCGTCTTCCATTTCAAAGGAAGTGTTAATAGCTGGGACGTTTCCTGAAATAACTCATATAAGCAGTCTTTAGGCAGGGGAAATATACCCTGCCTGATTGGCGAAGGAAAAAAAATCGGCGTAGCGAAGCGACCACGAGGCAATAAAAACTTGTTACTTCATATCGCTGTAAAAACGTATAACACTGTTGAACTTACTGTAAACTTTGTTCCAATAACGAATCATTTTTGGCATTAGCACATATTTCAAATAATTTGTTAATCTATTCCACATATTTTATATTGTGGGGTTCATTTTCAAAACACATTACTTAAAAACAAAATAATAACGGGGTAAATACACACTAAGTAAAATGCCATAAGAATAAAGAAATAATGAAAAATCATCCTTTGGTATCAAATTGAATGATCTTAAAGAAATAAAGATAAATAACCACTTCCACTAAAACTAGAAGCACTCGATCGCTTAAATGGCTTTAACCAAAAGTCATTAATAAATCAAAACATAACCAATAAACATAAACATTATTTGGTATTTGCCTACACATATGTCAAAATATGAACAGATGTTTTTATTTTGATTGATACTAAAATTTTGTATGAAATGAATAGTAATTGTTTGTTTTTATCTTCCGCCAACTGAGCTGCCCCCAACTCTAAACATTACAGGCAAGTAATTTGTTTACTTTTCATCAGATGATTTATTGGAAATTTGAAAGTTTTGTTCCTTATTGTTTTTATTTCGATTTTCTAATGTCATAATTTTTTGGTAAATGTTTACGATTTTCATATGATTTTAGTTGTTATTTCCAACACAGCGCTAGGAGTTCGGCCGGTGTTATGAAGTGGCATCAGGGAGGAGGGGGCCTGTAGTGTAGTGTGGCCTTGGCTGATGTCAGAAAATATTAACATGTCAGGCTAGTACAACCTCAGAGATCAGCTGTGATGTTCTGTTCACTTCCACTCCACTCCAACTGCTTCAGGTGTAAACGATTCTCACAGCTCAAGATAATATGGGTGAACTATACCTGACTGACAATGTCATTGAAAAAGGACACAAGTCCAAGATTTGTAAGGGAAAATATTCTTCGTAAGAAGGCTACAATTATCAAGAGTCTCATGAGTAATTAGCGCCTACAATGAATTATTTTAAAAATTAATTAAGTCTTACTAAAAATCAGTCATAAGGAGCTATTTAATACATTTCAACCCAGGCATCTATCTTGTATTTCATTTCGTAAGGCAATTTTTTGCGTCAAAATTGTGGGCGTTTGGCAAGTCGTAGAGAGATTGGAGAGGGCTCAAAATAAAGGTTTCTATTAAGTGATGGTTTAACAGCTACATCAGCAACAGGGAACAAATGGTGGAGATTACGTATGAAGAACGTATGATACAATGTTATACATAAAATAAAGTCAGAAATCCTTCCAATAACCATAGGAGTACCACAGGGATCAGTTATGGGACCTGTCTTTTACATACTCTTGGCAAATGACTTCTCAAATTACATGGAGGGCCTCTGTGAGACAATCATGTATGCAGATGACACTGCACTAATCATCTCAAACAAGAACATTGAACAACTGGAAATAAATGCTTTTATGGCATACAAGATGGCAAAGCAATATTGCAATCAGAATGATCTGGTCCTAAATGAAAACAAGACTTTCCAGCTTCTACATACAGCTAATCCAAACCAACTGCAAGGGCTTCCGAACATCACTACAGTTGATACCTCCAAATACCTTGGTGTACTATATTGGACAACAACATCACTTGGACTCCACATGTAAATGAAATTTGTAAAAAACTTAATTAAAGTCTCTTTGTAATCAGAGGAATAACAGATTAGTGATCAAAAAACAGCTTTGACCGCCTACCATGCCCTCTTTGAGACACATCTCCGATATGGACTTGTGGCCTGGGGAGGTACAAATAGCTCCAACCTGCAAAAAGTGCTTATCACTCAAAAAAGAGCAATAAGGACACTGAGCAGACTCGGCCCTAGGGACACTTGCAGAGAGGCCTTCAAGAACCTCAAGATACTAACTGTAGTTTGACTTTACATCCTGGAAACTATCCTCCATGCAGTGAAATCAAACCAAACCAGAATGGAAAACATTCACACCTATAATACAATACACGGACATGACTTTCTGCTTAACACACACCTTCTCAGTCTATTTGAAAAAAAAAACGGCATGCATGCAAGGGTGCCGTCTTCTACAACCAACTGCCAGAGGACCTGAAAAGGGTACTAGAGAAGAACCTGAAGACATCCTTGTCAAACTGGCTGCTGGACCGATCAATATACACGACGTAAGAATTCCTGGAGTATATATAATTTAATAACTAGCATCGATGACCAGTCACCAAGATCCATTTTTACATACTGTACTTGTTAATATATACATATATATATATATATACATATATATATATGTTCACCCAACTATCATTGTGGCAACCGTGCATAAGGAAAAGTGTATGTAAAGTGGCGACCGGTGCTTATGACGACCGTATATGGTCGTCATATGCACACTTGGGTTATTTCATCTCCTTTTGCCCTGTAGATACATATAGTGATGACTTTAAAAATTGATTTTGGTCGTCATATTGCACCTTAAACGAATATTATTAGTTCATGTAATGACCGTGGGTGCGCTAGTGTCGCTGAGTGTATATTTCAATATACGGCATTTGGCGTAATACTGCGACCGGGCGACTTGGCAACACTGGTTCTCTCAGGCGCGTATATTCCTCGAGTAAAGGAGCTGAGGGTTTCGAGCATACATGTACGAAGCATTTTTGCAGATTATTATAAAAAGGACTGTGGTAATACAAAATATGCTTGTCGCCCGGCTATTTTCCGGGTGGTCGACAACGAAGGGGGGGGGATATAGCGGGTAGTGTTATGAGTTAAAATGCGGAACTCTTGAAAGCAGTAAATGATTCGATTAAAACGTCGTTTTAATAATACAAATTTGGACACCAATAACAGTTGTTAGGCCTGGGATCGTATATTGAATAGTAAACGAGTTATGAAATAAGTTGTAAAATAAATTGGTTTCAGTTGAAGTTATTGTAATATTTATTTTTCGATCTTAGCTTAGTTTTTGTAGGGATGATGGAAATGGAGATAATTATAAATATTGGTTGGATATTAAATAACTGTTTATTAACTTGTAGTAATAAAAGAAAACTATAGAATTAAATAGCTCTGAAAAATTTTAACCTTGTGAATTTTCAATTTAAAAAAAGGAAGTGAGAGGTGTTATCCGTACTGGACTTGGACTTGAATTGAATTGAATGCAATGATGAGAACCCCCCTCTGGGCGATCAGGTCACCGATGCACGTGGTTGGAGGAGAATAACGTGATGCTGACTAGTAAACTACGGCTGCTCGTGGCCGTTCTGCGTTTTAAATTAAAAATTTATCAACCAATAATCTGACTCTCCAAAAAAAATGTACTAAGTAAAAACAAATCAATAATTTTGGTTCAGCTAGTGAAGGAGAGTGACTCGTTATCAGAGGTGCCCATCCCTCCAAGGCTTACGGCGCATTCCCCCCAAAATAAAAAAATAAAGGAAATAGGTATTTGACTATTTGTTTTAACGTAGGTAGAATTAAAATGAGAATGTCGCAAACAAGTGTGTCCAAATATGTTTGTTCGTTGTTGTAATATGGACAGTGGGTATATAAAACTTAGTATGTCACCTATTTTCAACAACTTGGGGGGAGCGGGGCAAAGATGGCAGAAAGCGCTTTGCGTCAAAACTGCTATATCTTGGTAAGGTACAAGATAGAACATTGGTAAAAACATCATTTTAATCATAAAAATATGACCAACAATAATGGTCATTAGATCCACGTTTTACGGCCAATTTGTTTTAAAATTTCAGCATCGCTGAAAGGCTTCATTATTGCCGCTGGAGAAACACAACAACCCCCCTCCCCCGGCGCTCTGTTACCGTCGGCGCCCCAAGCAGCCACATGTCTGCATGGCCCTTGTATCGGACTTACGTGCTGATCCCTCTATTTCCTATCATCGTTTTTCAGTCATTAGTACATCTGGAGCTTGGCGCCTTGGTCAGTCGGCACTTCGCAGCACCGCGTCGCGCCACCGCTGGGTACTGAGGTTGCCGTCAAGCGCGGTGCCAACCGTTCAGCGCAATCGCTGTACTGTATGGGAATTCAATTGATGAATTAATTCCTTGTGTTCTTTTTCGCCTGACAGCGGTTTTTCGTCCCTTTTTCCCTGGGTCTCCTTTGCTCCCGAGGCGAGGCCCATAAAGTCGGTTCCCAAAGCCCCTTTTGGACCAGGGCTCCAGGCGCTCGCTCCATGCACCCCTTAAAAAAAGGCCCCGAGGAGGGAACATGGCGGGGGTCGCGAAGTTTTAAATCAGTGGTTTTTAAATTACTTTGATCGCGATACACTAACGACCTAAAACATTGTTCGTAACCCACGATTGGTATATATTTAGCTACACAATAATCCCAACAAAAACCAGAAGATAGTGAAAGTAAAAATCTAACCTAAACTTAACCCATAACTAGGGTTACCAAATGTCCTAGTTTTCGCGTTTATTTCCCGGTTTGACTGCCCATGTCTTACCATTCACTGTAATTCCTCCCTTCAGTGGGTTGTACGATATCCTAAAATTCGGAGGCCTGTCTATCTGAGAGCTTTCAATCCTTTGAGTTCTAACAATCTGCTTTATATAATGAGGATTATTCAAGTATTATATTTTAACAATTGAATAACTAGTGTTGGGGAAGCTACTTTTAAAATGTAACTCGCTACATCTACAGCTAGAGGTTGTAAAAAGTAGCTTTGCTATAGCTATAGCTACAGATTTTAAAAAGTAGCTAGCTACAGCTACAAAAATCCTGCTACAGCTACAGCTACTTTTTAGCGAATTTCCTTAGAAATAAGCTATTACCGTCGTTTTAACAGAATAGAATGGACAAAAAATATCCGTTCAGGGTAACCTCAGCAATCATATTAATACTTATATTAATTGACAGCTTTTTATGTGTACTTTCTGGATATGAAGTGAGTTTATTGTCAAAACGCATTTTTACCTGCAAAAGTCACGATTTGTTTCAAAATTTAACATGGGCTTATAAGGGAAATAGAATTTTCATTTTTTGAGTGTCTGTAAGCACGATAACTCTCGCAAATATCCTCCGATCGCAACAAAATTTGGTACAGACATGTAAAACTAGATTCTCTTGGACGAGTTCGTAAACCAGTCAGATCGACATATCCTAAGTGGGGTAAAGGCTCCATTTTACCCCCAAAAATTGGTTTTTTGAGTTTTTCAAATTGAAAAATTATATTTATCCAATTATTGTTTGCACCATTGGATTTGGCTTGAAAAAACAAACAATTTGGTATTTTAAATCATTCCTCTAAGTCCATTGGTCTCCGGCTTCTCATTTTTTCCCCTGTTTTTATAGTATCAGGGCAGCAGAATGTTGGCTTAGTCAATTTCCTATTTACTCTCTACTGAGGTTTTCAAGGAATCGCTTTGAGTAATTTCTCAGTTTATCAATATGTTAAAAAAATGGTGGTTTTTAAACAATTTTATGTTAATATAATTAAAAAAATAAACATTCTTGCCTACTTCATTATATGAAATCTTTGTGTTTTTCATCTAAGCCATTTACCAATATTTTTTTACAAAGGTTTTGGAAACCAAGCTATAATAGCTACAATTTTAATACATAAATATATCACTTATTTATTTCTTTTTTACGTAATAATGGATTAATTACGTATTAATGGATTATTTTGTAATTAGAAATTCGCTGAGTACGCAGGTTTGCTGCGACGGGGGTATTTTGGCTTCTTTCACGAAATAATTCCAACTTTTCCCTGTCTTTCGCAGTGGTGTATTGACTTAACTGAACATCCATCTAGCTTTTCAGACGTATAACAGTAAGTGTAGTTCAAGTAAATAAATGAATAAATAAATAAACCAAACAATAGATCAATAAAGTTTTTTTTAATTACTAGTCACGGTAGGCCTGCTCAAAATAGATTGTCTAAGTGCTGAATGAAATTATAGGCATCCAAGTAGGGCCTAATAAGCACTAAGATTTGGTGTTACATTCCCATGTTAAGATTTGGTCATGCCCGTTTCCAAAGACCCTTAGGCTAAATCATTTTCCCATTTCAATATTTAGGCTAGACTTCCGAAGGCTTTATAGACATAGACCTACTACATTACTTATTTCATCATCTAAGTACCTTTCAGTTTGACCATGGTTTGACTCATAATTTTATTGTTTATTATTGAATGTCCATTAAACAAGTAAACAAACGCTGTTGCTTTACGCTTTCATTTACGGATAATGCTCGAATAGCGAATGTGGATGCACGTCGATCGTCGTCTGTTTGGTCATACGACGCCGTATCGGAGGCTTTAGCCACAATGGTGGTTAGCGTTGTTTTTATCTATTGCGGTTTAAGTTCACTAACGTCGATCAAAGGCTCAAGCGGAATGAGCGAATACAGGCCAATGCAAAATTTACAGATGCGTTCGCATGACTTGTTTGTTCTATGTCGTTCTCACAAGGCCTCATGTTGTAAATAGATGGCCGAATATTTGGGCAAGTCAGTTTCGCCCTTGGACGACGATAGTGAACTCCCACAATCAAAGTTGCCTTTGTCTGTGGTCAAAGGCAATTGATTACAGGAACTACAAAATCATTTACAATTACCAACTATTATAGTAAGAAAGAACATCTCGATTTACTCAGAATCTCTGTATGGGTTGAAGTGTTAAAATACCGGTCCGAGAAAAATATAAATGTTTGTATTGCAAAAGTAGCGTCAAATTCCGCTACTCGCTACTCAGTACAGTAGCTCGCTACAGCTACAAGCTACGCAATTGAAAGCGGCGCTACTTGTAGCACGCTACTCCCCAACACTGTAAGAATAGCGTTCAACATCAAAATAATAACATTTAGATCAAAATTTCAAGACGGAATCACGGATGTATAAAGGGGGGATCTGTAGAATCGACAGCTCCCAATAAAATATTGAAGTCTTTGAAAATGATTGTAGCCTTTTTATTATTTTTTTCAAGTTGCCTGTATTAATGGATAGCAAACTACGATCCAAGGCACGATGACTTTTGTACCCTCCCCCATCCATGCAAACAAAACAATTTTCTGTCATGTCACTGTAAATAACTAGAATGTAAATATTTATTTGCGGTACATACTATTTTGTTTATTCAATTTTTCCAGATTTCGAGCAATTTTTCAAGATTTCGATCAATTTATCTTCATTTACATATCATCAGTTTTTTGAACTAGTATATCTGAATTATAATTTTTAAAGTCCTTGGCCATAAATTTATTTTACTTGGTTACTTTGTAATGGAAATGTAACTTATAACGTCTCCTTGACGTAGAAATTCCGTGGCGAAAGTGGGAACTATTTCAAACAAGCCCCCTAATCAAATCTAAGATCACCGCACCGACACCGCAGAAATAATGGAAAACTCAAGAACTTACAGCTGGTGGCGTAAACAGCGAAGGCGGCCACCTGTCGCAGCAGTAAAATATCGCTCGTGTGAACGTAGCCTAACCTTAAAACCTTTAACTGTCAGCAAAGCATAAGCTGTTCCCACGGTTTGGTTTTTTGATCACGATTCGTCACCAAAGTACCATTTCGGGCCTTGAGATTTACTGTTTCCATGTTAACCTCCATCATTTTGTCCCGAAATAAGTCACTTTCATGACGCATGATGAAATATAAAATTTAATACTAAACATTTCAAGATTATCGAAAATAGGAATTTGTGGAGACTAAACAAAAGAATCCCCTTTTACTTAATTAAAAAAAAAAACAGGTTGTCTTAGTGATAGTGGTATGGCAGGTCGTCACTTTGCCTGGATGAACAATTTATTCATGTATAAATGCAAGAGTGAAAATTGGCAACGCTGTATGTCGCCATAATGATGGTAAATATTTTGAATGGGGTTCACAATGATAGTTTAAAGTAATGTATATTACTGGATGCCATATTGTTTGTGGCATGTAAGGTTGCCACAATGATGTCTCTATGGTTTGCTTACAAATAACAAAAAAACTCATAATGTGAGTTGATAATGTTGTTTCTTGAGTGCAAGTTAGCATATTTCCATATGAAAACCTAAATATACATAACTCTTTGTGGCGGTTGCCATATTGTAGGTGTTGTGAAAAGTCGTCACAATGATAGTGCGATCTATATATATATATATATATATATATATATATATATATATATATATAATAGAAGAACCCGTGGCTTCGCTCACGATAAAAATTAAACATACACTATCACCCATGAATTATATCGTTTTGCTTTCCCATTTATTTTTCTTATTGTAAAATCTACTTCTTTAAACATATCAAATGTACTTCCATAAAACAAAAAAAGTTTTTAAAATTTTGCTCTTAGTACTCATTTGCTACGACGGGGGTATTCTATTCCTGCCTAAAGTGCCTGTCTATATGAAAAAAAGCGCCCCACCGACAAAGCCCCAAATGGTGTTGCTGCCCTGGGTAGGCTCATGACCAATATCGGCGGTCCTTCCTCTTGCAAGTGCTGTTTGCTTGTATCGGCCGTCCAGTCGATCTTGCTATCAGGTGAAGAGGATTGCGCTCACACACTCAAGAAGCAAATTTACAGAGACTGGCTCACCCAAGACAAACGCCGAGAAGGATTTATGGACGTTTCTGCTTAACGCACGGTATCTGAGCTTGCCCTGATGATGATCATGGGGCACGATATAAGGAATGGCACCCTTGGCTTTTTCGACAGCTTTGAATCTGCTCGCATATGTAGCATAATACACCTGTCGCAGCAGACCCGCGTATTAGAAGTCCTACTTCTTTCCTTCGTGAAGGCATACATGTTAGAGGAGCCATAGAACATGACTTGAAATTTTATTCACTGTAAAAGATCATTTTCTTAAGGTTTTAGGGTCTACCTTGAACAAAAAATTACAATTCGACTCCAGCAATTATTATAAAGTGCTGTCTTACGTTTTTAAACTCTATATTGAACAAAAAGACTGAATGAGCCGTCCCGGCAATTTTTTTAAAGTGCTGTAGATAAAATTAATACTTTACAGTAGCACACTCTTCCTCTTTAAACAGCAGTTTGTTGTCATAAAAAAGAAGTCCTTAAAGTATAAGTGAGCAGTGATCACAAAAGACCTTCAGTAATATCAATTATTTATTTTATTTTATACTACATACCAGCATTTGATAAAGTGTATTGCACTTAAAATATATTCAAAAGTCTTAATTCATTAACCATGTGGCACCAAGTAACAAATCTTCATGTAAACAAATACAATTAAATAGCAGAAAGAAATACCATTACTTTACATCACCTGTTTTAAATTTTACTTTCACATGTTTTGTTAGTAAACAAATCTAACTCAAACTCTTTCAAAATCCCTGACATGGGTACCTTTAAGACGGTCCCAGGGCTAAGCCCTGAAAGTTATCATGAAATTGAAGGTGTATAAACCTACTCCATGAAATTCTACATGTATCTACCAAGTTTCGTGGTCATCGGTCCAGCAGTGTCTGAGTTTATCAATGCTATATATATATATATATATATATATATATATATATACCAACATCCTCTTTTATACTTATAGATATATATTTTAATAACTAGCGTAAGTTTTTGACGCATTACTGTACTCAATGTATATGTGAATGATTAATTGATTGATGGTGGGGAAAATATTGAAATTACTTGAAATTCACCAAAAAATGAGGAATAACATAAAATATCTACCATTAAAAAAAAACTGGAATCTAAAAACGTCTGAAATGTTTACATAAAAAGATGCTGATACTTGATTGAATACCATATGTGCTAGGTATTAACATATGGTAGATATAAATGCCAGTTTGCTATGAAGGTATTTTGTTCTATAATAGATAAGAATTTTCTTTAATAGGGACTTTTAGCCCCTTCAAATCACCAGTACTTATTTAATATGTTAAGATTTTTTTTGTGGTCAAGACTTCTACAGTTCTGAACCGATTTTAATTATTTAAATCTTACTACCAGAAAGAGCTTGGCGTGAATTTTTGCAGAAAATAAAATTTATGATAGACTAAATAAAACAGCTTTATACCAACATTTCCCTTTATACGCCCTTAAGAGGAGGCTAAAGGCAATTCGGTGTCGCCCTCGCGGTCGAGATACGTACTAAAATTACTCCGCAATAATAATCGTAAAAAGTAGTGTGACGTAGTAAATATCCAGTTGTTCTAAAATTATGGTCTTAAATAGAATATAAAGTACTTTTTTCCACTTTTATGTCCAAAATATAGCTTCAGAGACTGATATAATGTCGTCACTCATTAAATAAGTGTTCAAACAGTAAAGAATATAGTAAATATTCCTCCGCGGGGTCAACAATCAGCGCGTGTAAACGTTCACGCGGTCACATTTTCCGGCGACATATTTTAATTTAGAGAAAATAATTTTATTGCACCTTGAAGACAAATTAATTCAACACTAGGTTCGTGAAGTACATTTTTCATTTTCTTTCTACATTCTGAGTTATTTTAGCTCAAAAAAACTACTAGCTAAAACCAACTATTTGAACTCTAATGCAAATTACTCTTGTATTTGTTAAGATATCGGAAAAATAAAAGATGCATAATGAAAGGAATTTTTTACTTTTCATTTTGATACGTAGCTTATTGTCGTACGTTGAAAAATAACGTTAGGATATGGTTTCGCACGATGTTGAAACCTGCGAAAATCATGACAACACCCTTGTGTTTGGGAACGCTTTTCGTCTATAATATTCGATCAAAAATCAAAACGAAATATATCAAATTGAAGAAGAGAACAAATTCTATAAAAAAATACCACTTTAATTAAGATCATACGAAAAATATGGGAGCAATCAGCCTTTGAATTTGCATAGTCCAATTTACCTAATTAACAATCACTTAAAAATCATCTGCTGAACTTTAGGTGTAATCACTCATTTACCTTTCTTATAATCTTGGAACAAAATGGTAATATTTTGTAGGGTTTTTTCTCCTCTTTAATTTGATATATAATGTTTTCATTTTCGATCGAAAACTTTAGTTGGAATGCGTCCCCGCACACAAGCAGGGTGTTTTATAATTTTCGCGGGTTACAACATCGCACAATACCATATCCTGACGTTATTTTCCAACGTACGATAATAAGCTACGTATCAAAACGAAAAGAAATAAATTCCTTTCAATATGCTTTTTTTATTTTTCCGATATCTTAACACATACAAGAGTAATTTTCGTTAGAGTTAAAATAGTGGGTTTTAGCTAGTTGATTTTTTTAGCTTAAATAACTCAGAATGTAGAAAGAAAATGAAAAATGTACTTCACGAACCGAGTGTTGAATTAATTTGTCTTCAAGGTGCAATAAAATTATTTTCTCTAAATAAAATTATTTTCTCTAAATTAAAATATGTCGCAGGAAAATGCGACCGCGTGAACGTTTTCACGCGCTGATCGTTGACCCCGCGGAGGAATATTTATTACATTCTTTACTGTTTGAACACTTATATAAATGAGCTACGACATTATATCAGCCTCTGTAGCTAAATTTGGACTTAAAAAGTAGAAAAGAGTACTTTATATGCTAGTTAATACCATAATTTTAGAATAACTGGATATTTACTACGTCACACTACTTATTCCGATTATCATCGCGGAGTAATTTTAGTATGTATCTCAACCCTGAGGGTGACACCGAATTGCCTTTAGCCTCCATAGTGTAAAGAAAAAAAGAAAGGTGTGTGCACGGTCAGCTGGTATGACGTAGTTGGGCTCTAGAAACTATTGAACCTTGCGGTTTGACTGCAGAACTAAAACCGTACACAAAATATTTTAATTGAGTCATATTAACTGGTTTATATTGTGGTCGTCGTAAGCGCTAGTTGTGTGAGCCCAACTACGTCACATCAGCTGACCATGCACACACCTTTCTTTTTTCCTTTCACCATGTTTAGCCTCCTCTTAAAGTTTAATATTTGTCCATAAGATCTAATAGCTGATCAGCTGATTTTAATGAAAATTTATCAACAGACCATAAACAAAGACCCAAATCTACTAGTTTATAAAAACATCTGTCTGGTTTCAGATGCTGGAAGTGGGGAGTTATTCACAGTGTCCTTCCCAGAGTACCTTGACACTGAAATGTACAAGAGACTCATCATAAGTATAGTGTTTCCACCCTTGGACAACTCTTACATTGTTAGAACTTACAAGGTAAGTAAAACATAAATTCCTTTAAAAAAGATTATCTGTAAATATCAGTTTTATAAATAAAACCGATACACAGATCCAAGTTTGAGTATAAAAACAGAAGTTAGAAATTCTTGTTTATATTGGTTTATTACAAGCTCTTTTGCATAAAATTTCCTCTCCAGTCATATAATAATGCTACTTTTAGCGAATTTCCCCTATAGGGAAGAAGCTGTTACCGTAGTATGCATGGTAAGACTTAAGCCCCAGACCATGATAACTTTTAGTTTTGGGGTCCCCAGAAGCAAAAAACACCATTCGTTCATTTTCATAGATATATATATATATATATATAGATATATATATATATATATATATATATTTAATATATATCCAATTTACATTTAGATATATATATCTAAATATATATCCTATTTATCTTTAAGCACGGGAACTCGCGTAAAAATGGTCCGATCTTAATGAAATTTGGCACGGTTGTGTAAAGTAGTAATTATTCAGACGAGTTCGTAAACAAACCCGATTGGACTGCTGGAAGGGGGGGTAAAGGGGGTCAAACCCCTCCCAAAATGTTTGTTTGAAGTTTTTACATAGAAAAATAAAATTTATGGAATTTTAGTCAGCACCACTGAATTTGGTTAAAAAAATCAATCAATTTAGTATCTAATCACTGCTCTATATCCATTGGTTACTGAGATATTGAAAATGGTAAACACAGTACGTTGTCCCTATGCTATCCTTATGGGAAATAAGTAAAATTCTATATCTCGCTTATTTCTCAAGGTATATCAATAAAACTTGGTATATGGCTTCTTATAGTTCAGATCTACTATAGTTCTGGACAGCCTTACTGGCGGGTGGCAAAATGTGGAAACTCTACAAATTATCTGCTAAAACTCATGATTATGTCGATCTGTCAAAACACTGTTTATGTTTTTAAGGCACATCAACACCACGAAATTTGTCTTGCAATACTTTACCGAAAGTTTTCTTACGCAATACGAAACGTTATGTTATAAGTATTGCCACTACTAATGAGAGTAAAACCTCTTCTTAGACTTGCGATAAGCTCTGCGAGAATTATTACCGTCATTTTACGTGTTAGTTTGAAATAGATTTCAATGAAACCTTGTTTAGATTTAATATTTATTGCATATGAGCTTGCAGCAAAAACTTTCATATTGTAAGTGAATCTTTTCTTAAACATGTGATCATATGATTGATTGCCAACACTACACAGATGTTTCACGCTAATTTCGAATCCAGCGCACTCACTCACCCGCCAGTAAGGCTGTCCAGAACTATATATATCGAATTAAAACCACCCAGCTTGAACATACCTGATGCAGCAAACCTGCATACTCATTCCCCATGTTATTCTTATGGAGCTTACAAAAACATGACAAATCTCGCTATGTTGGATTGAAATAAGCTCTCTCGCACTTGAAATTCGCTGAGTATGCAGGTTTGCTGCAAAGGGGGTATTTTTATTATTTGGTAATATATGGACTTGTTGCAATGGTGGCTATAAGTTAGTTTGAAGTGAAAGCATTACTTTTTCATTACATTTTTCAACTGGTATCTCTCATCTGGGGCGTGAACTCATCCAGAAAACATAACTGCATGAATACTCCACTTTCTGACCAATTTTTCACAGCCTTGTTTTTCTTTTTGATTGAAAATGAGTATATGATGTTTTTGTGTAGATAAGATGATTTGAGAACAGAGCTCTCTGGGCAATCAAGGAAGTGAACCCAAATGTGAAATTCATGGAATAGGATGGAATGCTCACACTTAATTGCATAATCCTTACTTAGAGGATAGAATCCTCTATTTTTAATCTTATGTTACTGAAATTTAGATATTGTTTTTTTTGTCAATTTAGATAGTGAAACGAGCTCAGAATGATCATGCGATTGTCAACGTAGGCTTTTGCTTCAGCTTTGATAAGGCCAATAGTTACAAAGTATTGAGAAGACCAAGGATTGTATATGGAGGGATAAGGCCAGATTTTGTAAGTTTTTAATTTGAATAAATTCTTAATGGAATGTTATTTTAAATGAAAATTTAAATTCCTGAAGGAAGACTTTTTAATAATGTGTAAAAAATTTACTTTACGTGAATGTAAAGTTTTATTTAGTTTGCTTGATTGGTATTAATACACATTTTTTACTGTTTAACAAATGAAATGAAGATAATTTAGAGAACCCCTCCAAAATAGACAACCCAGAGCTAGTCTGGGGATTGACATGTAAAGAAAAATTAGCATACTTTCAATATGTCCTCTTAACTTTTTTGAATCAACGAAATTCACAAATGTTTGCCATCAGCCAATCTAGAATCAACTCAGGCTTTGCCAATGGTTAATAAAAAAATAATATTCAAATTATGAACTTACTTTCGCCTTTCATAGTTTATTGACATTATATGAGTAACTTTTGTCAGTTTAAATTAGCACAACATATACCATCGTGCAAAAAATATCATGGATAGTACTGGGACTTTGACAATGTTGTAGAGTCACGCTGAACGAACCGAGTCTCTGTTGGAGGGAAAGAGGCTGCTGAAAACCACGACTTTGCAAGAGGCTCTGACCAGCCTTGACCGCGAGATAAATCCCACAAGGACTCTGCCAGAGGCCACTGACGAATACAGGAAAGGACTGGCTCTTGCCCTGTTTTATAGGGTACTTTTTCTTTTAAAATAATTCAAATAATAAATAATTATGTCAATTGATATAATGTTGGCTGGATCTGTCAATGTTCTAAAATTAAATAGAGGCAATAAGTATTTGTTTGGGTTTTAATTCAAAGAACATTTAAGTATATTTATTTTAATAAGTTACATCAAGAATACTGTAACCTTAAACTATAAATAGGAAATAGAATTTTATAATAATAATGGAATTTTGTAGTTAATCATATTTTTTCAACTCCAGACTTAATGTACATACCAGCCTTACCCTTCCCTATCCTTATTAATAGAGTTTCTCTCCCTTCAACTACTGCACTTCAAGTGTAAGGGCTTCATGTACAGTGTCCATCAATTACTTTCTTGATCCACCTATTTCCCCTTCAGCCTTAATTTTGCCATTTCTCCTTCCTCTAACCTCTTAACATGTCCAAACCAAGCTAATCTTTCCATACTGGAATTTTTTTAAAGATATACATTTTTAATTTCCAAGATAATACTTAGGTGTACTGCCATTTGTTCAACCCTTTTTTCATTTGTTTTCAAGTATGTATTGAGCTTAGACCCGCTGGCAGTCAATCCTCGATTGAGAAGTGGTGGGGTGGATATATGCAGGCCGTTGAGTCATGGGATTCAAGAATATTACAGCGAACCTGCAGAATACCCTCTGACTGAACCAATACCGAAGCTTGAATCTCTCATACAGTGTTCAGGTATATACATCCTCCTGAATGTACTCAAGATTTTGGCATAGAGTGATTAAATAGATTACTAAATATTCACATATAGATCAACATATACATTATTAAGTTTCATAATGGGTTTAGTGTGACAGGACCATTGTTATTTTGACAAATTGTGGAGAACACGTTTGACATAAATTATGAAAGAACTTTAAATTTGAGTTAACTTTACAATACAAAGCATTTGTCAAATTGTCTGCATAAAATTGACACTGGGTCAGTGTGTCTATTTATTGTTACTAGTGGTATGGATGTAAACTTGAATGTTTAATGTCAATGTTTATAGAAACTCTTTAACAGAATGCCTTCATCCCCTTTTTTCAACTTTAAGAGTGTCATAATATTATCATTATCATCCAGCATCTAGGTGCCTTTGTTACATTGGTTCTTGGGATAATAGTCCTGTCTATAAGGAACATGTCGACTGTAACAAGACTACATGATCACGCCACAATCATTCCAATTTCATCTCTCATTCATACTTGGCTTAAAATACGTTGGTAGGTTGACATTTAAAAGTAAAATATATTGAACTGCAGAATATTGAAGGGTTGTCCCAAGTAATGACAAACACAATGTACAATCATCAATATAATTAATTCTTGACATGTCTCTTTACTAATATTGTCAGCTATACCAAATGAGTTTTGTTAAACATGTGAAAAGTTACATTTCTTTATTTTCATCTTACAAATTGTATAACTTTCAAACACAACTTGTTTCCGACAAAAATGTTTAAAACTAATTGTCGAAATTGTCATACCTGTTACTTTTTATGAAACTGCCCCCAATACACAAAGCTCTCAACTTTCCTAGCCACTACCATTTTCTGAATTTTTACCTCAAAACTCATTTTTCCCATTCATCATCAACGTTAATTGCAGCTAACAGTAATCATTCCCATCGTGGATGCCTGCAGGAGAGATCGTGTACTCCAATGATCTGCTGCCCTACAAGGATGAGTTGTACGCAGCCCTCGTATTAACAGATGTCGCTAGTGCAACTCTAGCTGATGTCGATCCAGGCCAAGCCTTGGTATGTTTGACAAACTCAATAGTAACAACCAGATTATTTTATCATGACTTTTTCATGATGATGTAAGGAAAAAAATCAGTAACATCTATGTTATTTGTAAAGGACACATGAAAACCAAACTAGGTATCTGGATGGTGTAAGGCCCTTATTATACCAAACATTTTATAAAATACTTGCAGTTGCACCTCGTTCTTCATACAGGTCAGAAGGCATTAGTCATAGTCGATGGAATTTGTATTTCAATCTGTCGTAAATTATCTGCAATCAGCTTTTAATGCTTCCGCTCAATTAATTAAGTTATTGTTCTCACAGCTAATAGCTGATCCTGTTCTAATTGGTTTATTTATACACTTCTATAAAATTAAACATAAAATCTTTTGAAGCGCACAGGGGACGGAGCCCAAAGGAATTTATGACACAGAAGGAGGACGGAAACCTCCTTTGTATTTCGTTTCACAGCAAAACTTTTGTACGATGATCATGCCCAGTATAAACCAAATTACAATTATTCACTAATTCTCTTATGGAGTTTTACATCTTAAACTTCAAGGTTACTTTGTGATTGGAAGATCTCATATGACTTTTTTAAGTAATTTTTTCAGTATTATACATGCTGTTTCGCAACTAATACAATTCGAAATTCCAAAATTTTGTTTTTCTAACAACCCTGTCATCAGGCCTGAAACCAAAATGTGTTAAAAACTTTTAAGTGTAGAACGTTCTTTGGTCTTGGAAGCAACCAGTGTTCTCTAGTGGGTTTCTGTGTCTGTCATAGAAACTTCAAAAAACATTATTAAAATCCTGAAGATAACCATAGGAATTTTTATTCAAGCACAATATCGTACGTGTTTTAGAGATGTCATAAAATCCAAATTTCACTATAAAGTTAGTTGTAATTAAAAAATTTTTTATTGTTTTCATCCATTTTCCGTTTATTTATTGAAAGCAAATGTTTATTTGGATATTATCATGTTTTATATTTTTGTTTTAGAGAATTCCAGGTGTGATTGCATTTTATTCAGCCAAAGATATTCCTGGAACAAATACTTTTGTGGCTCTTGAATCACCATTTGTAGAGGAAATCGAACAAGTTAGTATTATATCATTTTTATGATACATTATTGTTTTGTGTGCATGCTTTTACTAAAAATGAGGTATTCTGATTGCCCTCGCATTAAAATCAAATTAAATTTAATTAAATATGATACAGTATCATTTGTGACTATGCTGTTACTAGAAATGAGGTATTCTGATTGTCTCCTTGTTAAAATCAAATTAAATTGAATTAAATAGCCTTCATTATTGTAAGAATACTTTTCATACACTCTAGGATAAATGACTTGGACGGGCTTTGTTTTGTTTATTATTTATATTTTATAAATGGTTTGCCTCCTGGTTTGTCAGTCAACTATAAAAATACTAGGTTACTAACCTTTTTCGTCGTCAATCCATTGATTTTTGCAGACTATTACTATAGTTTCAGGACATTTGTCCCATTATCATGTCCTTTAGTCGAACAACGAAATCACATTACACATATCTTCGTCATTTGATAAAAAAGTTGTATAAAACATTAACACATACACATTACGACACGGACAAAAACAAAGTACATTCATATGTGTGGCCAGCCGGTTCCAGACTTCGGGGTGGGACACGAACTCAAGTTAGCCTATCGCAGGTCGCTCCTTTAGGAAAAGATACAGCGAACATCTCTGTAAGCCTAAGTTGCAATCACAACGATCCAAGTTTGCAGAGCACCTGATCAATGAGAACCAAAACATTAATAGCTGCAAAGATAATTTAAAAATACTATACAAATGTAACAAGGGTCATGTACAAAGCTTACAAACATTCACCGAATGTACTGAACGAAAAACCAAATTTTGGGTCTAATATTTTGTTTGATAGAATAGAAACTCTCCACAAAAATAGAAATTATAATCATTTTTTTAAACAAATAGAAATTTTAATAGAAATTATAATAAGCTGATACCCCTCCCCCTAGGTCAACGTCATCAAGTCGGCATCGGCTAACTCAAGTTCGTGTCACACCCCATAGTCAGGAACTGGCCAACCACGCGTATGAATGTATACTTTGTTTTTGTCCGTGTCGTAATGTGTATGTGTTAATGTTTTATACAACTTTTTTTAACAAATGACGAAGATATGTGTAATGTGATTTTATTGTTTGACAAAAGGACTTGATAATGGGACAAATGTCCTGAAACTAGTGTCTGCAAAAATCAATGGATTGACGACAAAAAAGGTTAGTAACCTAGTTTTTTTTTATAATAATACTAGCTGATCAACACGGTTTCACCCGTGGAAAAAATAAAAACTTCCCCTGTCTTTTATTAGGATTTAATTTGTCATACTTCTTAAGGTTGCCATGACAACCTTATATCCTTCCCTATAATTTAACATTAAAACTATGAAGTACCATAGGGCAAAACCCTTTGGGAATTTTGTAAAACCGTTTCTTAGTGTGCATCTAAGACCCAAGGGGAGCACATATACCAAATTTCAACTCTTTAGGTCTTATAGTTTTGGAGATTTGCTGTCCGATAGAAAACCCCTTCTCCTTTATTATAATAATATTATTTATAGTGATATTTTAAAAGCTTGATACTTGAACTCACTGGGTTGTCCATATCAGGCAATTAAATAAGGTTCAACATTTTTCGCTAAACACTATCCAATCAAATTTTTTGCTAAACTCTATTATGAAATTATTACCTAAACTTATTTTGGAATAAATGTAATATAGTAGGCTATTCTGATGTTATAAGGCTCAAACAAAAAATTGCTCGGTTCGCAGATGTTTGCAGACAAGGAGATCCTATACGCAGGGCAGCCGGTGGGGATGGTGGTGGCCGTTTCACAGCAGCTGGCCAACTTCGCAGCGGCCAGAGTCCGGGTAACGTACGCAGACAGGAGGAAGCCAATCCTGACTGTACAGGAGGCCCTGGCCACCGGGGACCCTCAGCGGGTCAAGTACCGGAGCTCCATCCGGCCCACGCAGGAGAGGAGTGGGTGCTCAGGATCCGTCCGACTTACACAGGGGAAAATTAGAGATTGTTTAGCAGTTTTAATGCTAAACAATTTTTAGTTCTGTATACAGTGTCATTGTAAAAGGTGTCTGTGATTTAAAAGCTTAATTAAAGGCCCTATAAATAGTAAAATATTCAGAGATACATTAAAACATGCAGAAACTCATAAATTTTGGCTATACATTTAATGTGTTTTTGTTTTAGCTCCCTCAAGGCATGACAGATGTCTAAGCGATGGTCAACCTCCTGCCATGTTCGTTGATGTTGCCAAGATGATAAATCATTTCAGGAGTCACAGTTTTAATAGGTGCAAAGAGTATTTTTTGCAGATGATTAAGGTAGAGAGGAGTTTCTCTGAATGCCATTGGATTTTTTATGGGGTTACTTTAAGATAGTCATTTACTCTTAGAAAATTCTCCATCTTCATCACATTTAAGGATTTTCAAGGATATTCAAGAATCATTGCAACTGTTGAAACTGTGACTCCTGAAATGATTTAGCAAACATGGCAGGAGGTTGACTATCGCTCAGAAAGCTGTTGTGCCAATGGGGTAGCTCAAATAGGAACTAGGTATGTAGCCAAAATTTATAAGTTTCTGCATGTGTCAATGCATCTAAGTGAGTTGGTGGTGCAGTTGGTAGCGCACTCAGCCTCGGAACTGTGGCCCCAAAGCGTCGCAGGTTCGAGACTCGGGCATGTCACATACTTTTAGCAGTACTGTTCACCCTAGTACTGCACCGGCTCACTCCTTGCCTTTGCTTGATATATTCCAGATCAATGGTCTTTGCAGAGTCCGGGGGGGTCTTAAAATAGTCTATATGGGGGGGGGGGGCAAGGGCAAGGTGAAAAAGAGGCCATCACCCTCTTTTTAAAAGAAAGAGAAGAGGAAGAGAAAGAGATCTCTGAATATTTTACGATTTATAGGGCCTTTTTTATTAAGCTTTGAAATCACGGACACCTTTTTCGATGACTCTGTACTTCCTTAATAAAAATATTGTAATTCTGTTAAACATAGTTAATTAAGTTTAGTGAGGTTTTAAAATGATCCAGTTATGCTAAAACTTACTGACAGTGGCATTACCATCCTTTTTAATTAAAAGTTTTAGACCTGTTCTCATAGAGGCCTGTTCAATTGATGTACTTATCAACTTATGCTCCATTTAATAGTTTCTTCTGACTAGTAGTGGGCTATCACTTTGAGAGGGCAGAAGACCACAGAAATAATCTAAAATAACATTATATTTTGGAATAATGATTTATGTTTATTCAGTTTATATTAAACTAAAAAAATTATATAACCATCCCAGGACTTTTTGAACACTCTGTAGAGTAAATCATAGGTATTAAAATTGGTAAAAACAGGGCTGTATTTCCCAATAGGCCCTGTAAGCCCAGGCCTAGGGGCGCAAGCTGCCTGGAGTGCACTTAAAAATATTTTTTTTAAATACTGAGGCATTTTAAATTTAGTATGAATTTGTTATTTGGGTATGAACCCAGAGCCGGCACTAAGCCCATGTTGAACATGTGAAGGAATGGGCTGTCAACAAGAAAAGATCATTGACAAAGCTGGCGTGGTGTAGTGCCCAAAGGGGTGCCCGTAGAGCCCTTTCAAGTGGTTAAAAGTAGCAAACGTGTGTTTTGGGAGAGGTTCCCAGCACCCGGGGAGCCTTTTAAAATTGTTCAGCTTGCAAAATGTGTATTTAGTGGCGTTTGCCAGCCCTCGTGGAACCTTTTCAAAGTGTTTAAACTACAAAATGTTTATTTTGGCACCATTTTACCACACTCAGAAGCCTTTTAAAATTGTTGTTTTGGTTGCGGGCGTTTGCTGGCGTACGTGGAGCCTTTTCAAATCAAAATTTGCGATTTGGTGGCATTTTCTGGTACTCGTGAGACATTTTTAAACTGTTCAAAGTGCAAAACAAGTGTTTTGTTAGCGTTCACCGGCACCCATGAATCGTTTTCAAAATGTTCAAAATGCCAAAAATGTGTTTTGGTGGCAATATGTTGGTGCCCAGGGATCCTTTAAGAATTCTTAATAAATTGGGTGTAATTTGATTTCCTAAAGATTGAGTATAACATTTTTCTTTATGAAGGATTTACGGACTACCACCCTTAAAACTTACAGGCGGAAAAAATTTAAAGAACTAGGGGCCTAGGGTCGCCAAAATGTTAAATTCAGCCCTGGGTACAAATATATTACTTTTCCATGAAAATGCATTATTTTATGATTACAGAAAATGTAGAGCATACAATCACAGGTGATATGACGTACAGTGGTCAGTACCATTACTACTATGAGACCCAGACTTGCGTTGTGCGGCCGAGAGAGAACACCCTAGATGTGACAGTCTCCACCCAGTGGATGCAGGGAGTGCAGGAGGGCATTTCAGCTCTGCTTGATGTGTCTGTCAACAGGTAATCATATTTCATTGTGATTGTCATTGCTACTGTCATCGCCACTATCTTCATTATCGCCAAAATCATTACCACCATTATTGTCATCATCATCATCATCACCGTCGTCATCGTCGTCGTCATCATCATCATCATCATCATCATTGTCATAGTCGTCATCATTATATTATCGCCAATTTAGCAGCTCCAGTCACGTTCACTGTCAAAATTGCCTTCATAGATCGTGTTTTAGAGTAAGAAATGAGTTATCTTCATCATTTACAGAAAATATTTTGAGAATATTGATAAATTGTGCAACCAGATAAAGGCACATAGATGGATACAAATATTACTCATATGGGATTATTGCTTGGTTACATATGTCTTTTAAACCCTGAAACATCATGCATGGATCCATGTGACACCTCAGGATCAACGTGAGGGTTCTAAGAGTCGGAGGAGCGTACGGAGGGAAGTACTCACGCTGTAACCCTGGGGCTTGCGCGGCGGCTTTAGCAGCTCATATGCTGCAGCGGCCCGTCAGGATAGTGATGGACCTGGAACACAACATGAGGATTGCTTGCGGCCGATACCTCATGTACTCAGAATATCAGGTGAGGATTATTTTGTCCCTCTTACTCTAGGGAGCTTTTACACACAGCTCTGAATTTTACATTTTCTAAAGCTTCAGTGCTCTTTTGTGTTTTTTCAGCATGTTTTGAATAGACTGATTTTAAAGTTATATTTTTTAAAATGTGTTCTTGTTTAGGTTGGCTGTCACATGTTCTGGTTTTAAATTATTTGTTCCGTCTCAGTCCAAAGTTTAGCCGATAGTGCGACCTAGATTTTAACACATTTGTGTCATGATCATGTTGTCAGTAGAGAAGCTGCCATGGTGACGGCATCGTCAAAAGTTTATAAAACTATATCAAACATGTACGCGCATGTTGATGTAATCTATACTTATTTAATACGCTAGGGGTTTTTTTGTGATCATTACTCCTCCTAAACTACTGGGCCGATTTTAATAATTAAGGTGTCATTGGAAAGAGCTTCGCTTGAAGTTTTGCAGGAAATAAAATTAAAAAAGGTTTGACCAAAGGGAAGAGCCCTAGGCGCCCTTAAAATTTCATATTAGTCCATAAGATTTAACATGGGAATAGAAAATTTCAAATAAAGCAGCTGATTGGAGCAATCAAAGTTTTTCAGCAAAGCCATATGTTGTTAATAGAATGGAAACCATTGCATTTAGAGATAGAGTTGGAGGCATTTCAGTTGATGGAAGATGTAAATAAATAAACTATTATCCTAATACATTCTTAAGGTCAGAATTCAGTTTTTAAAACATTTATTTTGAATCACATTTGTGAAGATTTTAATATTCACCTATATGTTTATATTCCAAAGAAAAGTACTAAAAGAAAAAATAAATTCTTATGTATAAATTATATAAATATAAATAAAAGAAAAAAGAAACAGACTTAACATTAATTATGAGTAGATTTATTGAACCATTTTAGTTCGGTTTAAGATTAAGACGGGTCATATGCTATTTAGGGCCGGCCGCTTTCCCCAATTAAGGTTTAAAATAAAAGTCAATTTAATTTAAACCGTATGAATATTCTAATGTTTAAATTATATACCATATATCCAATTCTTGGCCGTGTATACGCTTCGATTGGAGTTTATGGCGAATGTTAATGCGAAGCGTTTGTGAGCAACTACCTTAAAGAAAATTACATGAAAATGTAAATTACTTTTATTTAGTTCAACTATGAAATGCTATCCATGAATGATAAAAACATTAAAATGATATAATTTTAACTATTCTTTTTGTGTTTAGTGATGTTCTGTAATAAAAAGAACCCAGTTTCCAGTAATTCCAGCACTCGCTATGACTAGCTTGCATATAATCAAAACATAAAATCACAGCGAAGAATCTAACAATGAACTTCAAACAAAAAATTCCAATTGTATGGTCTTAGTCTAAATTTTATCTGAAAGTCATCAATCAAACTTTTTCATCATTCCTCTTGATCTCAGGAGTAGACCTATATTGACTGACTGTTTTTGAACTTTTCCGGTCGGTTTTCATCCAATTTAATTCTTATAAGATCAAGTATTAGAGCTTCATACAAATATTTAATATACATTTCCTTTTGAAGGCTGGATTTGACAATAAGGGTTTAATCCAGTATTTGAAGATTAAGTATTATAATGACAAGGGAGCATCGTTCAACGACTCAGTCACAGCTCCTGTTACGACCTCTTCCTTTCCAAACATCTATGACGTCAGCACATGGACTGTAAACTTGTATGATGTAAAAACTGATAAATCTCCAACCACCCTCATGAGAGCACCGGGTAAGCGAGATTAACTGTTTTAAATCATAACTTCGGTAATTAAAATTATAAATAACTAGTATAGTTTACTAAACGACCCAGAATATTTATAATTATCGGGCAAAGCCTAGTCCTCCAATATTAGTAAAGTAATTTGGTATTACTAAACAAAATAACCACATGGATCCACATTAATGCATTGAAATAAATGTAGACAAGGCACAGAACATAATAAAAAAGCTGTTCATATTAAAAAACTGTTTTTGACTCCACAAAACTTTTTTTGATCATTACTTATTTATTTTTTCATATTTAAATTCCAAACAATCAACTCAATGTGTTACACCATTTGCTCCATTGTGGGAGGGGAAGAAAGGTTATTCCTTTGCCAAGGCCAAAGGAATTCAAGCCAAAATAATTCAAATACCATACCTCAAATAAGAATTGGACTGTTGATTTAATAAGTTTCATAAAATAAAAATTTATTTTTAGATTGAGGACTTTTAACTTGAAGACTTTAGATAGTTTCCTCAATCAAATGACAATTGATTACTTCTATTTTTTAAACTTGCCTGTCTTAAAGGTCCTAGGTTTAAAGCACCCTATCTTTTTACAGGCAGTATGGTGGTAACGGGTTTGATTGAACGTATCATGGAACACATCGCGTGGACAGTCAAGAGGGATCCGATAGAAGTAAGACTCGTCAATGCTGAGACGGGAAGTCCGATTCCTCAGTACATCACTGAAGTGAAGTCTAGAGCTGACTATAACAACAGGCTAGCTAAAATCAGGGAGTTCAATTCAGTAAGTATATTATCTATATAAATAAAATTAGAGTTTTGTCTGTACATTGCTTAGAATTATGAAATTGTTGGTTATTTTTGCGTTTTGAGGGTCAGAGAATCCGAATCAAGCCTTATCCCAATTTCTGTCACTCTGTTAGTAATGCTTAACATCACACATTAGACCCTTATCACGCAAAAACTAGAGGACTGGTGTGGCTGAAACTTATTTTCTATATTGTATTCACATATGAGAAGGTTTAAGACAAATTAAACGTGTACACGGCTGCGGCCTTATTACTAGAGATGGCTATGTCTATAGTGAATTACAAATTCTAAGTAGTCTACATCGTTCTGAGGGATGCACTTTATTCTAAATCAGGCTAACATTAATAAAAATCAAAGCACCCAAAATGTTATGGATTTCGAATAGAGGAATTGTACTTTTTGTTTAGAAACAACCTAAAATTATTATTGATATAGATTAGTGTTCATACAATGTAACTGGATAAACCTTTAGTGATAGCCTATTGTGTTTTTGTAACACTTCATAGTAGTGTCCAGAATGTTTGCCAAACTTCTTGATTTAAAGTTCATGAGTCAGGGAAGTGACCTATGGTGAGAGAATATTATTATGACATTTTTGTGGACACCCTTTATAAATATTTTCAATCAGTGCTCTATGTCCATTGGTTACTGAGATACGGTTGTGGGTAATAATACTCATATGATGAGACTTCATTAATAAGAATGA
Organism: Flexamia atlantica; assembly: GCA_035578135.1. Lineage (NCBI taxonomy): Eukaryota > Metazoa > Arthropoda > Insecta > Hemiptera > Cicadellidae > Flexamia > Flexamia atlantica. The sequence continues at coordinate 46,551,476 of JAQJVK010000004.1, forward strand.
CTTCATTAATTACTAAGAATGAGCTCTTTTATCACGTCGTTGAATGAACTCACAAACAATAACAAACCAAATCCAATGCCAGAAAATTAACATTGGCAAAAAAATCTGTTTATTAATACCACGGAATGCAAATAAAGATAATTTCAAATACAAAAGAAACCAGCGATTAAATATGCCACAAATATATTGTCCGTGAAAGGTAAATCACATGCTGTATGGTTAACGATTCTCAAATTACTTTGAAACCAGTTTCATGATTATTACTAGTGGAAAACCAAAAATTCACACACAGAAAATCCTGAGGAAATGTTCTCCCAATGTCCTTTACTAAATCGTACACAAGAAACCCATTAGGTGGGAATCAGCTGCTGCTGCTCTCTGGCGGGTTTTTTGAGTAAAATGTAGCAATGATCAGTGTAACTGTTATCAGTGTTCGAGTTATCATGTTACATACTCCAGCCACATCCACAGTCACACTCTGACGGACAACGAATCTTTGACTCCGATGATACATAGATATACTTCACTTCAATCGTTCATTATTTTACCTTATGAGGAATAAATATTTCATCACTAGGGCCAAAAGATTTTTTTTTGCATGAGTTCAAGTCTTTTGACCAAGGGAACAAATAAAGATCGAAAAATTATCAAGTTAAGAAACACAACTTTAGGCATGTGTAGTGAACTCTATTTCCCTTTTTAACTTTAATATCCAACAAAAACAATTGAACAGTCAAAAAACTACTTTCCATTGTCATTCATGTAGTGTAGTGAAGTATAAATATTAACTATATTTTGTGGAAATGTTATCAGAAAAACCAATGGAAAAAGAGGGGCATATCTTTGGTACCTATGAAGTTTCCAGTCCAGTTTAAACCGCAGGGTGGGTTTCAAGCACTTGTCTGTATTTACAGCAATGATGGAACCTTGGTTATAAGCCATGGCGGTATAGAGTTGGGGCAAGGAATCAACACTAAGGTAAGTATATCACTAAAAATATTGGATCAATGGATTATTGTGCGGTTGATAAAAGATACAGTCAACCAGTAAATGCTTACATTTTGAATTGAAGAGAATCCATTGTCATAAGTGATTTGAATATTCACCTTATGTAAGTTTACTGAGTTTAAAGCTGTTAGCTCTCCTACATATTTTGTTTTTTTCCTTTAAGTGATACATGAACAAAATAAATAAATATAATATTCTTTCATTTGAGTTTTTATGGTATTATGTTAAAAAATTCAAAACTATAAACTGATTAAATATGACACAATTAACATTGTTTGAAAAAATCCAAAAAAATGCAAATAGTACATGTTTGTCCACCTAACAAACCATTATGCAATTTATTTTTTAAAAAGCACGAGGACTATCCAGGTAATGACTTACCTCAACAGTAAAAAATTCGGGAGCTTTGGTGCAAAGTAAGAGAACGCACCTCTTCAGTATGCCATTCTGCATAGTGCAGTGGAAACATACATCAGAGCCGAACTCTGCTTTTCTCCTAACAGGCAGTGCAGTGTGGTAAAAGCATAAGTTTGCCATAGGCAACAAGAATCAAAATAAAGTCCAAGAAGTTTAAGAGAACGCCAGACGTCAACAGAACACCACCTAAGTACACAGCATACAAAAAATTTGTTATTTTATGAAGTTAAAAAAATTCTAATTTAAGTATACAGGCTAACTTTGATTTAAACTATTGAAACTGGGATATTAGCACTTTGCTGGCTTGAGAATGTTAGAAAAGAGTGTTATTCTTGGTCTGCTGGATAACACGAATTATATGGATCAAGTGTTCATAGCTTCAAGATCTGAATTGAGATTACTGACACCCCAACAGACATGATTAGTGTCACAGTGAAAAGCTAACTAAGCATCATCAGTGTACAAGTACAACTGATAGTGCTATAAATCTCTTAATTCAAATGGTGGCACTAAACAAGGTAAAGAGGGCAAGTCCTAAGCATGTATCCTGTGGGACACTCAATTATTTCCTCACAAGGCAGAAAGATCTTACGCACTTTGGGTCATTCGAAGATGTTTGGTCCTTTGATGTAAGATTCCATGGCATCTAAGTAGAAATGAAACCATGAAGTCATTTGATGCTCGAACCTGTATAGCACACTTCATATCATGGCCAACAGCAAGTGATGATCAATGGAATCTAATGCTTGAGAGGCAAGGGTAGTGTTTAGCAGGTCTTGCTTTAAAGGTCAGACAAGAAAAAGATCCATTAAGTATTTACCCTTTCCGAAATCCAGATTGAGTGGCTGGAATTATAGACTCTGATTCCAGGAATTCCATCTGCTGATTGACCACATTGTTTAAAAGACTTTGTAAAGGGTGGGCAACACAGAAATCGGTCGAAGATCATTCACAGAAGAAGTTGTTTTGTCCTTTGGAAAAGGGAAGACATAATTGCTTCCTTCCATTCTTCATGGGAAGACTCATGTTGTAAGTCAAGCATTTTTATGAGTTTTAATGGAATGTTTGGTTACAGGCAGCACAAGTGGCAGCTCATGTATTGGGGGTTCCTCTGGAATTTGTGAAAGTGAAACCAAACAATAACTTTGTGGCGCCTAACGACATATTCACTGCCTCAAGTACTGCCACTGACAGTGTCTGCTATGTAAGTCTAACTTCGTTTTAGCAACTATCAAGATTAGTTTGGCATTATGTAAATAGCCCAATTTAAAATTTTTTAGCGAACACATTTCGCCAAAGAGTCAGGAAAGTTTTTGAATCTTGGTTATACAACTAACCAACTAAACAAACACTATGCAGCATAAATACCTGTTCTTCATCTTTTCAGCCCAAGCTACAATTAGAATATACCACTGAGAGCCATAAAGAACCATGGAAAGTGTTTTTCAAACTTATGGCAGTGATGTAAGTTTTTATATAGAATAACTGTTGGGTCCGTAAGCGATTGTTATTCATTTGGTTATCTATCAAGACCTCTGCTTCTGTTTCTGTTGTTCTGTGTTAAAGGAGTTTTCAGTCAAACAACAGATGGTGCCGTAAGAGGGTACCGTAGTACCTGGTAGACTGAGTCTTGCTCGGTATTATTTCATGTTTACCAGTTCTTGTTAGTACTATAATATTTCAGTGTCAAAAAATTGATAAATGAAAGCTTTTTTTATTACTCCATGCAATCTTTATCCCACACCCTCTATTTTACCTAGATGGCTGTAGTTAGCAAACAGCTGTTATGAGTACTTTATTTGTTTACAGTTTCCTCGTCTATTTCTGCTAAAATGGTATCTCATGAGGCCAATTTTAACATTTTACAACTTTAAAATTTCTGTTATTATGTTATTAGATTTCCTCTGGCCAAGTAATCTGAATAGAATACATTTTTGAGTCATGAATTACTTAATTGAATCGTTTATTTCGGAAACCACCTAAGGGACAATATATAAAAATGGGATTTTAGTGGAACCCTACAGTTTAAACGTAAATACATCGTTTGGTGCAGAAATAACCTATGTTCCATATCAGCAATGCTATTTGGCAGCCTTGAAAATAATCCGTTTATTTCAGAAAGAACCCAAGCGCCGTCCCTTAGGATCTTTCTGCGCCTTCGCTTAGGTTCTTTCTACGGTAAATTTCACTCGTGACGGTTGGCAGCCGTGATGACAAAAAAAACACTCTTTCTTATACTAAAGTGTGTCTGTTACTTACCTTTGATACCAAAACAGGTCACATATAATGGTTTTACTTAATTTCAATAGTAATTTTTTAAAAGTTTCTTTGGATACACTCATTTATTGCAGAAATAACATAAGTACATTTTTTTCAAAAATTTATAGCTCAAAATTTTTTTGAAAAGTTAAAAATAAAAATAGATTATCCCAATAGCAAGCTTTTGATTTGTTAAAAAAAATATTAGAAGGAGACTAGACCTATACTTAAGCTGCAAAACAGTTTTTTTTTAGTTTTCCGAAAGTTAAAAAAACGCACTTAGGTGGTTTCTGAAATAACCAATTCAATTCCAGACTTAAAAGGAAATCCATGGGGCTGTTTTTGAGATAATTGTGCAAGCACATAAGCACAAAATAACATTGCTCATATAAGAATATGGGACCAATTTCTAACTTAAGGATTTATAGTGTTAAGGTTTATTAGTTCTGGACCAGATCTGGTCAGTTCAGGACAATATTCTTGCTGGATATGGCTCAGACCAGGCCAATTCTGGTCCAGATCTGGTTCGACAAGATTCTTGCTGGAAATGGCTCAGACCAGGCCAATTCTGGTCCAGATCTGGTCAGTTCAGGACAAGATTCTTGCTGGATATGGCTCAGACCAAGCCAATTCTGGTCCAGATCTGGTCAGTTCAGGACAAGATTTTTGCTGGATATGGCTCAGATCAAGCCAATTCTGGTCCAGATCTGATCAGTTCAGGACAGGATTCTTGCTGGATATGGCTCAGACCAGGCCAATTCTGGTCCAGATCTGGTTCGACAAGATTCTTGCTGGATATGGCTCAGACCAAGCCAATTCTGGTCCAGATCTGGTCAGTTCAGGACAAGATTCTTGCTGGACATGGCTCAGAACAGGCCAATTCTGGTCCAGATCTAGTTCAAGACAAGCTGTATATGGCTCAGACCAGGCCAATTCTAGTCCAGATCTGGCCAGTTCAAGACAAGATTCTTGCTGGATATGGCTCAGATCAGGCCAATTCTGGTTCAGATCTGGGTACTTATTTTCAATTGGGATGTGACGTTTATTTGAATGTGTGAATTATTTGGATTCATTTAATAGGCAGTCAGACAATGCTGTGAGGATCTGAACCGCAGACTGGGAGCAGTTCGGTGTCCACAGTTGACCTGGCCACAACTCATCCAACAAGCCTACCTACGTGGAATCGACTTGAAGGCTTCGTACCTGTAAGTGTGAGCATTCACTTTTGTTTGTGTTAAAGATTGCTTCAGTTACTGATGTTAATTACTTTAACAACATACTTCGAAAATGCAAATGATTGAAGAGATTATCTGGTTTACATAAAAAATTTAGAAGCCTAGGGGATGTGGCCCCAAGAGATTTTAAGAACAATAATTTGGTACATGGTATATTTTAATTGTTAATCAAGTAATGTACGATCTGATGAATATTAAGTGAATATTATTGGTTTAATAGTTAAAGTTTGATCGAGGTACTAACTAAATGAACAAACTTTCAGTATTAAAATTTTAACATAATAACCTGGCACCAACAGGTGTTTATAATTTTCGTATGATACAGCTTCACAGCCTTTTACAATATCATTATTTCAACTGTTACATCTTTAATTATTTACAAATGCTTCAATTTGATGATAAGTATTACTTCTACCTGTCATCTTTAGTTTTTTCATTTTCCCTTTAGGTTTGTTCCTCAGAGAGATCTGAGGGATTACCCGAACTACGGAGTGACCGTGACTGAAGTTGAGATAGACTGCTTGACAGGAGAGCACAGGGTGAGAGTTTTTGATATCTTAAACCCGCCGTTATTCAATCCTAACTCCTCAGAATTTGTTTGACAACACATCCTGTTGATGACTCAAAATGAAATGAAAAATTCTTTATTTTTACAGGCAAAGTTAGGGCGACATGGCCCTTTCTTCCACTTAACCTGCTTACAGAGATAAATAAGATAATACAAAATAAAACCTTAAAAATAAATTAAACTAAAATAATTAATAAAAAAAAAAGAAAAATATATCATTTAAAAAATATTTTGGGAGACTGGTATTTAAAATTGAAAATGTATGAGAATAATTGATTATTCTTTGATCATTTCAATAATTTTGATCGATGTAAAAAGGTGTCACATTTTCTATGCATCACAGATCATAAACGTATCTCAAGCAGTAGTTCTGAGGCCATTGGGGCATATTAGAAAGAGCCACAGTCTTGTCACTGATTACAGAGTTACAGTATGTAAAGTGGGTTAATGCAAGTGATTTGACAACGTGTAGTTTAGTATGTAATGGCTTTTTAGTGAGTGGATTGATGCAAATACCTTTTTTTCATAAAGTTTTTTTTAAGTTTATTTCATTTCATTTCATTTTTGGATTTCTATTACTGCATAATTCCAAATAAATATGGAGTTAAGAGTTAGAGTCCAAGATTTTTCACTTTGTTATAGTAAGAAAGAGTTATTCTGTTAACCATTATAGAACTTACAGTATAAAAATAAAAATCAAGAGAGTTTTGCAGATGTGAATGACAAATGATATAGGTTTTTTTTGTAATTCAATTTTAGTCCATATTTGTCTATTAAAGAGATCTAGGTATTTCTTCATTGATTTTTCTTCAATCATTTATACTGTTAGTTGAAAAATGAGCATAAATCTGTAGATCGTCAGTGTACTAGTGATATTTCAGTTAGTCAGATTCTATTTTATGTCGTTTACGTACAAAACAAATGAATAGCAGGGGTCCAAGGTTTGATCCCGAGCCTCACCGAAAGTCACAGTCATAAGCAAGTCCCAAGTCAGATCTCAAGCCCTCAAGTTCAGCACGTTGCTGTCTGTCTTACAGATAAGATCTCAGCCATTTTAAGGACATTTTGAGACTTGGCGTGTGATAAAACTTGTTTCAATCCTGTGCTAAGACAGAACTAAGCAACTCGGCAAACCTTTTTCAAGAAGCTGATTAATTTCACCTCAGGATTTGTGGTCAGTCATGCTATTTTAAAGAATTTTTTGGATTTTTTCAAGTCAAATAGAACATTAGACTCATTTTATGTACTTAATTATCACAATTAAAAGCAAATAAATAAATGTATAATAAATTTGATGCAAGGATGTGAGCCATGTTGTGTTTCAGATACCTCGTGTGGACATCCTGCAGAATATGGGGAAGAGCTTGAGCCCTTTGGTAGATATAGGCCAGATAGAAGGAGCATTCCTGATTGGTATAGGGCAATATACGTCAGAGCTCCTGATCTTTGATCCTGACACCGGCTTGCTGACTACAGACCGCACTTGGGTACGGCTGTAATTTCTCATTTCATCAAAAATATATATTTTTCAAAGTTATGTCATTTTAGTGAAGTACAGTATAATCTCGATAGTCCGACATTTGTTAGTTCGACACGTTTGGCAATCCGACACTGCCGCGGCCGCCATATCTCCTTGAGTGCGAGAGAGAGCGAGTAACTACGGGAACCCATCACCGCTGCGCAGCTGTTTTTCCGTGAGTGCGAGAGAGAGAGCGAGCACTATTATAACCCGACATCACCATATATCCCGTGAGTGCGAAAGAGAGCGAGCGCTATGTTGTTGAAGAGTGGGGTAAACCTGTCAAAACGTGAAAGATTATTTGTGCTCAATGTGCTCCCTATCAGTTTAGTAAAGCCGGTATGCCACTAGTGCAAGTTGTTTCGCGAAATACTGTACTGCATGATTCATATTGTAATTAAAGCGATTGATAGAAAATAAATACATCGATTTTTACATAAAAGCACTTAATAAACATTAATAAATTAACTAAACGGAAGTTTAGAGTGGTTTTAGATTACTCCACTGTACATTTAACGAATATTTCAGTTTGCTTTTGAACTCCGTCGTACAGATTTCATCTGCAATATTGCGCTAGTGGCTTACGACCTTAACGTCACTGAAACCGTATAGTACAGTTGTACAGTATTTGTTTGTGTTTAATTATTTGCTTAAAACAAACCTATTGAAATACTGTACTACTTGTATTCAGGTCAGTCTTAAAATTAGTTAAATAAATGTTTGATTACTGACAAAGACTAGTCTTTTAACCCATTTCATTGTTCTGTAGTGTCATTTATTGCTGTTTTCAAGGTACCCTGGTAATCCATAATATTTGATAATCTGACAAGGGTCCGGTCCCATATCTGTCGGATTATCAAGAGTACACTGTATTGGCTCTAGGCCTGAGTTGTAAGAAATCAGAGTAGGATAGGGAATTAGCAGGCTTACCTGGTAGTTAAAACTGCTAAAGAGCACACAAAAAAACTTAAAAGACAAAAAGTATGAACTTTTAGAGCCACTGGCTCCTTCTTCAGAAGGTAGGGAGTTCACTGTAAAAATGAACTCCCTACTATCGGCAGGAGGAGCCAGTGGCTTTTAAAATTCATAGGTATTTTGTTTTTGTGTTTTATATTTTTTTTGTGCTCTTCAGCAGTTTTAACCATCAGGTAAGCCTGCTAATTCCCCTATCCTACCCTGATTTCTTAAATTTTTAAAGTTTTTAGATTGTTATTTATAATGTTGAGTTACTCATAATTTATAGGTTTTAGTTCTGAAACTAATTTTATTTTTCTCTAGTTTGTCGAAGTTAAAAGGCTAATTGACCTCCATGGCCCACTTTTAAAACAGTATTTTCACTTTTCACTTGGTACTCAAGAGTTTCATTGCTACTGCTACTTAAAACACAAAATTAAAGTGGGAATGTCAATTGAAAGTCTGAGCTAAACCTCTTATTTATGAATCATGAAAGACTTGAGAGAGTGCATTTTTACTAAAACTCAATGACTTTTTCAGGAGTATAAGGTGCCGGGGGCCAAGGATATCCCTGAAGACTGGAGGCTGTACTTCAAAAAAGATCCAGAAACCCCTCCTGTCGGGGTGTACGGATCAAAGTGTAAGCTTTTATGTTTAATAAATTCACTGTTCTTTCTTCAGAAGAACTGTTATATTGAATTGAATGTTTAATTTTTACTAATCAGCTGATGTGCACAATGCAACGAGGGCGTGTTTTGCGAGAGTGTGCAGTGTGCATGCACTATTGTGTTCTTCTTGCCGACGCAACAGTGTAGATTTTGTCCCGGTTCAATGGGTTGTTGATATTGGTATTAAAGCTGATCTTAAATTTAATTATAGAAATAAATCTTAAATTCTCTAAGATATTAGCAGCTTATTGACTGGCAGTGATGACGGCCATGGCCCGAGATGCTAAACATAGTTTTTCCTGCGAACTATTTCATTACCTTTGTTCAAAATATTTTTAATTAAAATTCAGAATGTGTCAATTGACAATGACAGTCTCCATTGCCAACTGATAACTGGTTCATGTGTCATATATAGATTTCATCTATTAATTGGCAAACATTTGTTAAGTGGGGATGTTGGGGAAGTCCAGGAAGTCTAGCTTTGAGTAATGACTTTACGATCATTGTTTTGGTTTTTTGTATTTGTTCATCTGTGTGACACACAACACAAAGATCAAAATTAAATGTGGAAAAATGAAAAATACATTTTAATGTGTGTATAAAACTGTAGTAGTTGTTTCAATGAGCAAAAAAGATTAGCACCCATTCAGCTGGAAGCAGTTACAGATTTGCCTTTGAGACCTTTAAAATATAATTACAATTTAAATTTATACAACTTAGAAACTTATAAATCTTATCATAGGTTTGGGATACTCTACTAAACAATCGTTACAGCTGTAGCGGAGGCACCCCTGGTGATGTCTGTGTCAGTCTTGTTTGCAATTCGTCGAGCCTTGGAGTCAATCAGACGGGATATCGGTCAACCCGAAACGTTCTTCAAAAATGGTAACTTTTTTGAGTTTTTTCTTCTCTCTCTTACTCTTGCTGCGGTTAACCTAAACCCTGAAGTCTGAGATTGCTCATTGTTATACCTCAATCCTTTTTCTATATTTCTTGTGATGTCCTTCCCAGGCTATTGGGTAACTCACACTCTTTTTAAATGGAGTGTTAATTTTCTTCCACCATCTTGGATACTGATGATTTTGCTAAATGAAGGATAGTGTTGTGACCCATCATTTCAAACTCTATTTTCACACTAATTTCAATGCCGCAATCCGTTTAAAAAAATTTCAATGCATTGCAAGATATCATAATTTTATAATATGATATTTTACTGATTCTCCCATAATTTTAAGTAAATATTATATGCTCATAATATCAAATCGATGCTTGATAATGCCGATTAAACACCACTTATAATTAACTGTTTAATCCATTTTAGAGAATTTTACGAATGTAAAATATTTGGCCGCCTTATAGGAAATACATTTTCCTTATTATTACTTATAGAATTTTTTTGCTTAGTTTTGATGTAAGTAGCCATATCAAAAAGTCCAAAAGGGTTTTCAGTAAACACCCTGTATATGTAGAAATTTTGAAAAAAAAAACCAGGAAGGCCAGTATTATTTTACTGGAGGATATGAGTCCATCTAGATTTTTTTTGTTAAAACATTCTTTTTTAAATTTCAGATCCACCATGCAGTACAGAGGCGGTTTTCCAGAGAAGTGGAATTTCCTTTGAGAATTTTACTCTCTGAAGGGGAAGTAACAAGAAACATCATGTAATAATAAATTAATAAATGTAATGTTATCATATGTTATATGGTAAATGTAGTGTTATTATTCCTGAATGAATATTAGTATGCTCATCCCAAACAAGTTTTTAATTTAAAGTAAGACCTAAGAGTTTAACTGCTCTTGGGCATTCAATTTCAATATTCCTTAATGAAAATATTATTTTTTCTGTCTTGGTTTCATTGACTCTTAATAAATTACATTCAAACCATAAATTATCTGTACCTACAACTTTATCAGGGATGCTTAAAACATTAGCTAAACAGTTATCCTTAACCCTTGAGCGGGCGCTTCACTAGCAAAACGCGAGCGGGCGCATGCGGAGTTTTACTCCGCAACACTAGATTGCTCAAATTTAACCCATTTTACCTATTTTATAACGAAATATTGTATTTAAATGTCGACAAACTTCATTAGGAGTCACATTTCATTGTCGATTCAATTAATTGTTCAACTTAATAGGTGTAATATTTCAATTAAACATAGTAAATAATTTTCCAGTATAAAATATGTATTAATTATTATTTACATTTTTAAACTTTTCCTTTCGCTTCTTTTTTTCAAAAGCAAAAGGGAAAGTCCAAAAAATTAATAATAATTACAAAACCATTGCTATTATGAATTTAAAAAATAGGTATCAGTGTCTGTGTAACGGGAGAGGGCACTCCGCAAACTGAGACGGCATCTCTGAATTGCATGTAACAAGGTTCCAAGGGGGAGGTGGGGGGTATAAATAGCTTTAGGAAATTCCTGGAATGAGGGGCATAAAGTACGGAGCCGGACACGACCGCCGACACCCATTATATCTCTTTACTTTAACATAAAAAACATGTGCGGAGGAAAACTCCGCGTGCGCCCGCTCGAGGGTCAACAATCAAGGTATCGTCTACATGCAGTATTGTATTACAATATAAATTGATTGGCAAATCATTGACACAAATCACAAACAATAGAGGTCCAAGGATAGAACCCTATGGGACCCCAGCAAGGACCTCTTATAAAGATGAAAATTGATCTCCAACACAAACCATGTGTAATCTACCACACAAATATGATTAAAAAAACTTAATTGCTCATTGGGAATTTCATAAAAGATTAATAAATAACAAAATCCTACGAATAATTATTATGGTAATTGATTACTATAACTTTCAATATTTCAGTTTTATTTCCTTTCTTTTTAACTAATAAGTTTTGTGGTTTATTGTGGTTAGTAAACCACAAAAATTAGGTTTGGAAAATTGTAGTTTAGTGGGTATTCAGACATTTTATTCATCCATTGAACCTTGAAATAAATTATTTTCGGTGAATAGTTTTTTGCAGGTAGAGGAAAGTAATGCATCAAAAGGTCCATACAGACTCAATTCCAGTATTGTCAATTATACTTTTCTTCAGAAGCAATAACAAAAGTGTTTTTTGTTGACAAAAGTTTGTTATTTTATATTTTTAAAGGCATCGTCGTATGTTAATTTGTAAGTAGTTACCTTGCTTCCTCCATCTATACAATTTAGTTATGTATTTTGTTATTTTGTTAGTTTTTAATTTGTTATTTTTGCTGTGAAAATAAAATAGATTTTACTTAATTAGTCAACACAATAGTGGGGCTCTGGTCAGAATTTGGTCGTGGTCATAATTTGGCTATGAGCTGTGGCCCTGATAACATGAATCATAAAACACACCATGGTGTATTTTTACTTTCAAAACTAAACTGGCTTATTTGTTATTATATATAGATAACAAACAATGATATGATAAAATAGTTAACAACAGACGTACACAAGCAGAAAAGGAAAAAGGTATTATCTGAAACATCAGACAGTTAGACAATAAAAATGCCATTTCTGCAATCCTTGCATAAATTAAAGCGGCAAATGCAAATGGTTGATATAGATAGAAACTTGCCAACGCACAATGTGTTTTGTAGTGAATCTCAACGTAGAACTTGATGCAGTGCAGTTGTGAAACACTTTGATTTATTTTTATAAGAGTGATAATTACAGATGAAGTTTGTGGTGCTGAAATAATAGCTTTAAGAAGAGATGGACAATCCACAGAGGTAAAGTACAACTAAACAAATTTTGTCACCTTATCAGAGAAGTGGGGGATTGTTAGTCTATATGAGTTCCTCCAAAATGAAAGCTTTATGTGTATAATACACATACTCCACTTATATTATATGGAAGCTGTGACTCCTACTTCACCATTCATTTTTTATTTTTGCACTTTGGTTTATATAACTTTAACTTGAACTTAACAAAACTTTACTTGAAGGTGATGTTTGATTTTCATGGAGGTTGGTTTGTAGTATAAAATAGAACTGCTTTGTGTTATCAAATGACCAGTGAAAAAATAGCAAGGGAAAATTACATTACAAAATTCTATGCACTTAAAACGTTTTGATGACTAGTTTGACTGATTTCACATTCTAAAAGAGGCAAATGATAAGCTCACAAAATGTTAAATGAATTTTCACATTTTTATCAGAAGCCAAAGAAAGGCTCAGAAATTAACTAATAAACTTGCCAACAGATGTCAACAGATACAACAACCATAGGTCAACCATAGTTGCCATAGGTCAACTATTCAACAGATGTCAGTGGACCTAAGGGCTCAGTTTTATTTTTATTTTCATAAAATGTTACATATAACATCTTACATAGGTGTAAATCTACAAGTAGCAGGTGAACGTTCTCACCCAAAACTGACAAATTTTTTTCTAGAAATTTCTCCTTTTATGTGGCCAACAGATAAAAGGAGAAACCTTTATCGAGGAACACCTCCCCTTTATCGTGGCTCGTTATAAAGGGAGAACACCTCCTTTTAGGTGTTTGTCGAGGAGTTTCTTGCCCGTATAATAGAGAGATTTTCCAAATAAGGGTAATTTATGAGCAGATAGAAGCTTGTAATGTCTGTCTGATAGGAAAAGCATTCTGGTACTGCTAGGGAAAACTGAAGGGTAATTTTTAACAACGAAAGTAGCTGCTGAACATGAATTAAGGGGAATGGAAGGATGCCAAGTCTCAAAAACAGTGATCAGCAGGATGATCTTCTATTCCCTGCCATGAAGCAGACAATTATAATTTTTTTCTTAAAAACTCTAGCACTACGGTTTGTCTAATTATGCCGAATATAAGATGTAAATATTATAACTCAACTGAAGCCAAAGGCCTTTAAGTCTGTAATATTTTAAAAGCCAGGTACTTTTAAAACCAAGGTCTCTGACAATTTTTTTTTCATAGAATAGAACTTTACAAGAACAACAGGAAATTTTATGAAATACAGGTTCTATTAAAGGCAAAAATTGACCCTGATTGTTTGCTAAAGGAAGAGGAAATAGTTCAGTGCAATAATGTCAGATATGGCAGTACTAACGCTTACTGTTGGTATGCACACCATTGTTCAAGCGTGGAAAAAATCATATTCTACTTGCAACAAGTCACAAAACGATCCTCCTGATTATGATTTGTCTGATGGTCAACATACAGCAAATTATAAGGGCTGCACTGCTTGAGGTTTGTAAAAATAAATCTTTTCCTCCTCTTCGAGAAAACAAACCATACCTCATCCCAATGAGACAGGCCATTACCTGACAGTCGAGATACATGGGCGGATTTAGGTGATAATAAGGCTTACGGACTGTAAATGTGTTGATTGATTGATTGTTAATCATTGGGAGTGTTTTTGTATTTCATAAATTGAAAAATTATAATACAAGTTTCTTATATTTTATTTTCAGATTTGAAGGGGATAACTGTGTGACATTCATGCTGAATGGAAAAATTCAAAAAGGTTTGTAAACAATCTCTGTGATAAAACACAATGGTCTAATCCTATACTTGTATGTGCGCAATGTATATACTATTGAGTGCTTGCGCAACTATCTAAAAATTGGCTCCAATAATTTCCTACAAATTCTAGAAATGACTCATTTCTGGCTCAAAAGCATGATTAAAGCAAGAAAATCATCATTAACATCTCACTATGTAACAAATATAATTTAAATTGGTAGCATTTTAACATTGGGCCTTATGGATTGCTACATTGAAAAAAAAAATAAGTTCAGATTAAAATTATAGCTCACAATACTGTTATTACATTGCATTATTATTGTAATTTTGTTTTAACTCAAGTACTCCTTATAGGAATACCTACCAATTATCAATTTATCAGGTCAACACTGTGTGCATTATGTTATCCAGGTTTTTGTTGTCATTTTTACTCTAGAACCCTGATATTCAATGTCTATTTGATTGTCAGTAAGAAAGAATTATTTCTTCCTACTAAATTATTGAGTGCTGCATTTTTGGGTTGGATTTATTTTCATTTATTTATTTACAATCATCACATTAGATAAATTTTCTTGACAGGTGATGTGTAGAAAGTATCATATACTTTACTATGGAATATAATGGATTCAAAGTATTAGAATAATATTCAATGAGGTGTCAAAGCTGCCTACAAACTTAATACAACGAATAGTGAAAGCAGTTAAAAAAAGTTATCAATATCTAAAATTGTATCACGAAACAAGGGATTTAATTGATTGGAGCTATTTTTGTGACAATTAGATTGGAAGATTTGAGAAGAAGGAACTGATTAAATATATTCCACAGTGCATGGCCAGGCAGGAGGCACCTCGCTGCTGTTATACATCCGAGATGTCGCCAACCTGAGAGGAACCAAGTTCATGTGTCGAGAGGGAGGCTGTGGCGCTTGCATCGTCAACCTGACCTTGAAAGATCCCGTCACCGGCTTGGACAAATCCATCAGCGTTAACTCGGTACTAAATATGTCTGATATCAGGCGTACTTCCTCAATCAGTCATATCAGAAATCAGAAATACTTTATCCGTAATCATTAAGACTAGAATAAATGTCAATTTGTTTTATGATCTCTCTATACAATATAGAGATGAGTGGAGTAAGTAAGTTACAGACTACATTAACTAATTAATTCAGTCTGCTGCTCCTTCAGAGTATAGAGAATGAGTAAGTTTTTTTTGTGTCTTTCATAATAAAGGCAAGAAAAATAAATACATCATCATTCCTTTATATTAAAAAGCTGAACCAAAGGAGATGTGTAATTACCCATATATTCATAATATTCTTCATAAAAATACTTGAAAGAGCATTTTGAATTATTCCCGGATTATGATCGAAAAGTACTATTAAGAGCACTAGCTCTTTAGCACTAGCTCATAGCTCTTAGCACTAGCTCTTTAGTAGTGCTAAAGAGGTTTAACCTTGTTAACCTCTTTAGGTAGCAAACAAAAAACCACTAAAAGCTGCTCTAATTTATCATTTTTTGAACAAATAACTGAGGATGAGATTGATAGGGTAATAGATTCTTTTGATAACAAATATTCATCTGGGTATGATGACATAGCAATGCCAATTATAAAACTAGCAAAACAATTTTTAAGAAAACCTTTAGCACATTTAATTAATTCGTCTTTTATATCTGGTATTTTCCCTTCACGGCTCAAATTATCCAAAATTACTCCACTTTTTAAATCAGGCATTACTCAAATAGTTTCCTATTATATAGACCGTTATCATTAATATCTTCTTTCTCAAAATTATATGAGCGAATCATAGCTAAACAGTTAACAATTTACCTAGAGACAAATAACCTTATTTCCAATCAACAACACGGATTTAGAGAAAACAGGTCAGTAATAAGTGCAAGTATTGAATTCATAGAATCTATCATTGACTAGGTTGATGTAGGAGAAAAAGCAAAAGGTATTTTTATGGATTTAAGTAAAGCATTGATAGCATTTGTCATTCTAAATTATTTAATATTCTTTCAAACATTGGTATAGAAAATAGAGCTTTAACTCGGCTAAAATCATACATGAGCAATAGGATTTTGCCTCAGTATCTCTTTAAGGGATGCTCAGAATTTTTAATTAAACCCCTGGCTTTTCTTTTTAATTTAAGTTTAAGAAATAATATATTTCCTGAGAAATGGAAAGTAACTAAAATTACTCCAATATTAAAAGTGGTAAGGAGTCAGAAATTAAAAACTACAGACCAGTTGCTATTTTATCAATACCAGCCAAAATTTTCGAGATAATAATTCACAAACCGTTATTCAGTCATTTAAAAAAGTACATTTCACCTGTTCAACATGGCTTTGTACCTCAACGTTCTATTAACACCAATCTGTTAAATTTTATTCCTTATGTTTCCTCGGGCCTAGACTCTCAGACTCAGACTGATGCCTTATTTCTTGACCTGCATGGCCAAGGCCAGGTCAAGAAATAAGGCATGAAGGAAGATGGTTTGATAGGGTTAACCATCAAATTTTATTGGGAAAATTGAATTTCTATGGGGTTTCAAATAGTTTATTAGCCTTCTTTAAATCATATATTTGTAATAAGAAACAATTTGTTTACTATGACAATTCTTGCTCTCCTTCTTTTACAGTTCAGTCGGGTGTTCCTCAAGAATCAAATCTTGGGCCATGTCTGTTTACAGTTTTAATTAATGATTTATCTGATTGTCTGTTATCATCCCAGGCCCTGTTATTTGCTGATGATCTAAAACTTTTTATGCACATTTCGAGCAAAGAGGACGCTAATTTATTACAGGCAGATCTTGACTGAGTAAATTTGTGGAGTAAGAAAAACAAAATGAATTTTAACATTTCTAAATGCAGTGTAATGACGTTTACAAGATCTATATTTTTTGTAAATCAGGACTATTTACTTGATGGTGTCAAATTATCCAGAGTAGAAATGGTAAAAGATACCATTTCTTTACCTCTTTAGCACTACTAAAGAGCTAGTGCTAAGAGCTATGAGCTAGTGCTAAAGAGCTAGTGCTCTTAATAGTACTTTTCGATCATAATCCGGGAATAATTAAAAATGCTCTTTCAAGTATTTTTATGAAGAATATTATGAATATATGGGTAATTACACATCTCCTTTGGTTCAGCTTTTTAATATAAAGGCTCTTAATATAAAGGTGTTTACATCAACCTAAATTTATCATTTACCTATCACATTGATAAATGTATTGCGAGTGCTAATAAAATGATGGGATTTAATATAAGAAGCGGATCAATTTTTAAAGATGTAAAAACATTGTTAAATTTGTACATGTCATTGGTCAGGTCAAGACTAGAGAGTGCAGCTATTATATGGAGCCCAGTTCAGATAACTTATTATGAAGCGCTTGAAAAAGTTCAAAAAAGATTTTTAAGGTACTTGTTTTTAAATCCTATAATTTCTACACAACTCAGATACCTTATGATGACTTATTAGAAATGTTTGAGTTGGAGAGTCTAGGCCTGAGGAGAAAGGTCCTGGAGTTGATGTTTCTGTACAAGTTCGTCCGGGGACAGGTCGACGATCCTGCCCTCTTGGCAGCTTTACCTATCCGGGTTCCCAATTTTAATTCAAGATGTCGGTTTCTCTTCTGCTTACCTCAGGTTAGGACGCTGGCACATGGTTCCTCTCCCCTTTTCCAGATGATAAGGTCGTGTAATTGCCTACTATCAGTTGTAGATATTGACATTTTCTCGGATTCACCGAGATCATTTAAAAAAAATTGCATCAGCGGGTTGTAGATGTTATTGTCTCATTGTCAAATTATTTCTCCGTGGCAGTTTTTTATTTATTTTTTTTATTTTATTTAATTTTTGTCTCTTTTTTATGTTTGTTATCGGTATCAAGCTATTGTAATATTGTTTAATTTACTCATTGTTATTTGAGAAAAATTGAATATTAGATTTTTATACTTGCCTAATATATTATATTATATATATACATAGATTTTAAGGTTTGTCGTTTGTTCTTGTGATACTTTTCAATATAGTGACTAGCATAAAATTAATAGCACATCATCACCAAGAGAAATAATGGACAATTATGTAGACTGCATCTTTGTAATTGGGTGATTTACCTGTAAAGTATGCATGTAAATTTAAAATAAATAAATAAATAGGAGAAGTTTTGTAGAGCTGAAATACATCGATCATTTTAACATTTTAACTTACCAATCAACCAGTAAACCACTGAATTATGGTGTTCCCCAAGGAACCATATTAGGACCAATTTTATTTTTATGTTACATCAACAAAGTCACTAAAATAGAAAAATTCGATAAAATTACATTATATGCTGACGATATCAATATTAAATTATCTGGATATCAAACAAATGAAATTTAAGAAAATGCCTTTGCACAAATTACATCAGTTCAACAACATTTAGCTGAATTTAACCTTTAAATCAATCAAAATAAAAAAAATCTATGATTTTTTCTGCTGCACAAAGGAAAAACAAAGACAGAGTAACTAATATTTGTTTAAACAATAACTTTCTCGAAGAAGTTCGTGAAACAAAATTTCTTGGCATTTCTTTTGATAGCCATCTCAACTGGAACTCTCATGTTGAACAAGTATGCAAAAAACTTGCCTCGGGTATTTTTTTACTGCAAAAGATATCTCCAATCTGTGACATTAATACTGTAAGGTCGGACTATTTTGCATTTATACATAGTCATATATCATTCGGTTTGTCTATATATGATGGCACTTCAATTGAAAATCTTAAAAAAATCCTGGTATTACAAAAACAAGCCTTAAGAATAACATTAAAATTAAACTGGAATGTATCTGTCAAAGAACATTTCCCAGCTTTAGGAATAATGACTGTCTTTAGCCTTTATATATTTGAATTAATACTATTATTGAAGAAAGATTCTGACTGTTCAACTCAATTAGGTTTTTATCATAATTACAATACAAGACATAGAAACGCCTTAAGTTGTAATACCCATAGGTCCAAATTTTTTGAAAAGAAACCCTCATACGCAGGAATTAAATATTTTAATTCGTTACCATTAGAATTAAAAAATACAATAGAATTTAATAAATTCAAGAATGAATTAAAATCATTCATGACGAATAGGCCACTGTACTCTCTGGAGGAGTTCTTTGAATAAAAATGTATAACAATTTCGATTTCAGTATGTAATTTTATTTTTAAACACAGATTTTTTTGTTGAATTGCATGTTTGGTTTGAAACTGCTATATATACTTAGGATATACTAGTGTATGTTTGTTAAATTAAGTTTGACTCCATTCTGTACAGATTCTGTATGCCATGAATAAAGATTATTTTGACTTTGACTTTGACTTTGACTTACACTTAACACAATCAGTATTTACTGCCAGTATGTACTGACAATACTGGATCCCTGGTTAATGTTAGCAACAAACTAGACGCGATTGAGGCCGAAAATGCGGTGATAAAAGCAGAATGCCACGAACTTCGGAAAGACAATCAAACCCTTAAAGATAAAGTCTACAATCTGGAAATGGATCTTGGCGAACTACAGCAGTACTCCCGAAACCACAACATTGAAATCAGGGGTGTACCAGTAACCACAAACGAGAACGTCTATGACATTCTTAGTGCTGTGGCAAAAGCCCTAGGTGTCCCATACAGCCACCAAGACGTTTCAATCGCGCACTGCCTTCCTGCTCCGAAAGGTGCGACTCCGTCCATTGTGGCTCAGTTCACCTCCAGAATAACCAGGTCTGAGTGGATGAAGATGGCGAAGCAAAAGAAAATCAAAACCACAGATTTGGCGTCATCGCTTCGTCCCTCGCCCATATTTCTCCTAGATTACCTGACCACGCAGAATCGACGACTTTTGGGTTATGCCAGATCGTTAGTTAAGGATGGGAGATTAGCCTTCGCCTGGTCGAAAGACGGAAAAATCTTCGTCAGGAGGACAGCAGCGGAGTCGGCGAGGAGGGTCCGGCTGCCAAGCGAGGTGGACCACGCGGCGAAGATCAACGGCAGAGGCGAGGTAGTCAGCGGCGGCGTCGGCAGCGATCGCGGTGCTCAAGGATCGACATAATAGACAGTATCTCCAAGTTGACAAGAGGAATATTGCTGAGGTTTGGTACAAGTACTCTTACATTTTTTTTTAAGATTCTAAAAATTATTTTTATTGCAAGGTTTTATGTTCTTATTTTTATATCGAGTATAGCACTTAGGGGAATTTCTTATCAATGGATTAGGCTAATATTGTAATGCTTGTGCGCTAATTAATAATCCTATAGTTGGATCAAGCAAGGTTTCTAGTACCAAAATATTTTATGAAGTATTTCAATCTGCTATTTTTACATCTTTTACATATTTTTAACTTTTAAAGCATGCATAAATTTTATATTAAAGGAAGTGCACATCTTGCATTCTGTATACACAAATTTTATTTTAATTCACAGTCATAGCTGAGAGCTCATAAATAAAAATTAAAATAATATTACATTTCTCCTCAGTTCAATACATCACTCAACCTCTTCTCAATGCAGTTTATATTTCCTTATACATGGTTATATATATATATATATATATATATATATATTTATGTATGTATGTATGTATATAGATTTTAATATTAGGGTTTTCACACTGTGAATATTTGATACCATACATGAGCATGTATTAGATAATAATTAGCTTCATCGTGTCTTAAAAGAGTAAAAAAATAATTGTTATAGTTTGCCCTAGGAGATTGACTTCCTGCACGTAGATTTATTTATTTAGTTATTTTTTACAAAGAGTGCATTCATTGTGTTAAAGAAAGGCTAATGTTCACATTAATAATATAAAATCAGTGCAAAGGAATTTTAAAGTAAAGTTTTCTATTTACATTTGACGTAATATATAATTTCTATTTAAAGCATGCATATTTTATTAATCCTGTTAATATACAAATATCTTATTTTTCACAATGAAAGGCTTTTTCATTTTGGATACTAGTTATTATGCATGGGCATGATCATTTCTTACAGTTGAAAATGAAAATATTGTTTTCTTTGCCATCAAGCGATTGGTTCCTTGCACGAAGATCTTAAGTTTTTTAATGATCGATTGAATAAATTTTAAGAGAAAGGCTTATATATATATATATATATATATGTATTTACATACTTTTAGTAAGCAATCAGAAGTTTGAAGTAAAGGTCTAAATTACAACAAAAGGTGTAATCTCTTTTACTTTCAAGTGCTCATTGAATTGAGTTATTGGGATTTGTTTTAGTTATAATGTAATAAACCATGTGCATGAAAAAGTTTTAAGAATCAGATAGAAATAACAGTCAAAATAGTAAATTATTTTATTCCTAGTTTTTTGGCATGAAAA
Source organism: Flexamia atlantica (assembly GCA_035578135.1). Classification (NCBI taxonomy): domain Eukaryota; kingdom Metazoa; phylum Arthropoda; class Insecta; order Hemiptera; family Cicadellidae; genus Flexamia; species Flexamia atlantica. The sequence goes on from JAQJVK010000004.1 coordinate 46,572,947, forward strand.
TAAATATTTATTGTATTAAAAATAACTTGTCCTTTTTTTACTTACTGTACTATGTTATTTCATTATTACAAGAGAAAAATGTAAATAGTCTCAATAGTAAATAAGTTAATTTATCTGTCATCCTGTGAACGCATAATGGAACAAAGCACGGAGCAACATATTAGGAACTCATTCAGCATTTTTCCTGTTTAGCCTTCTAGATTGTATCTCAGCTTTCCCTTATTAAGTATCATAAGAGAGTTGAAAGTTCATAACAATTTTTTAAATTTAATTTTTCTAGTATAGTTTTTGAAATTATATTTACGTATGAATGGTGATTTTTCTGTTTTTTTTTTAACTCATTTGCATTTAGTTTTTCGAGTGACAATATGTGGAAAAAATAACACTTATTTTGCAGAATGTATTAAATTTTTTTTTTACACAGTCATAAATACGTTACACACGATTTATAAAATGGGTGGTAGGCGGCGCTTTCTTTTTCTACAATGAATGAGATTTTGGATGAAATCATTGATTTTCGTGATGTAAATGCACGTACATACGACGAATGTAACGATTTTAAGTTTTTTAGTGAATGTGATGTGGATTTAAATAACAGTATTACCATGCTAAGTTTAAATATCAGAAGTTTTAATAAGCATTTTGATGAACTAACGGTTATTCTAAATAATTTTGAAGTGAAGTTTGATGTCATTGTTTTAGCTGAGACTTGGTTGAATGAATCCGTTGCGAATGTTAGTATGAGTGGGTATGATGTGGTGATGAACAAGGAAAGTAAGAATCAAAATGACGGAGTAATTGTTTTTGTGAAAAAGTGTTATGCTGTGTGTGCTTGTTTTTGTGAAAAAGTGTTATGCTGTGTGTGCGGAGGAAGTGAGTATGTTTGGGGCCACATGTGTTAAGCTGGATATCACGTTTGGCAGAGAGAGGGTGTCGCTGCTATCTGTTTATAGGAGTCCATCTAGTGATCCATCGCTCTTTATCGACCTTGAGACATTTCTTGATAACAGGCCTAGGGACAGGACGTACTGGCTGGTTGGCGATATAAATATTTGTATTTTACCGGAATCTGAGAAAGTGATTTCTCAACGGTATCTTGACGTGTTATATGGGTCGGGCTTCACCAGTTGTATTAATGTTCCAACTAGGGTCTCGGGTATGACAAAAAGTTGCATTGACCATATTCACACGGATAGTAAACATACGCATTCTATTAAATCAGCCGTCATTAAATCAGGAATGACTGATCATTTTTTTACTGTCGCACAATTTCCCTGTAATGTCAACAAAAACTTATCTAACTTCAGTGTTGACAATTCTCAGTCTAAACAATTAGACTTTCATACTGCCGCCCATCTTATCTCTGACACGGATTGGTCTCTTGTTACTAGTTTAGAGGATGTAAACGAAAGCTGTGACCTTTTCATAAAAACATTACAGCATATCATTGTAACATCTACAAAAATTAAAACCTGTCGCTCAAAAGATATTAAAATAAAGCCTTGGATCACTGCTGGATTAGTAAGATCAATTCGGGCCAGAGATGGGATGAGCGAACTCTTAAAACGTCAACCTTTCAATGCAAATTTAAAAATAAGATTTAAAAGATACAGAAACGTTTTAACAAAATTAATTCGTTCAGCAAAAGAAACATTTTATCGCAATAAAATTAATGAATCTAGAAATGATAAAAAAAGATTGTGGACAAATATTTCAGATTTATTGGGAGTCAGAAAAAACAAGGATAATTTTCCTATTAAACATTTTTTGAATGATAAAGAAAATACAACCTCTGAAGATATCAAGTTTGCTGCAGATAAAATCAATGAGTATTACGTTAAGGTGGGGGCAAACCTTGCCAGTACTATACCCCCTGTTTCAGAGCCTGTCGTGAGGGACGAGGATTACAGGGTGGATTCGAGCCTCCAGCTGGAGCCTGTAACTGAAGCTGAGCTCCTTAAGGTGGTACATAGCTTAAAAGGTGGATCAGCCCCCGGCGAAGACCAAATTCCGGCTAAATTGATTCAAAATAATATTCTTGACTTGATAAACCCTATCACTTACATCGTTAACAAAAGTTTGATGTCAGGTGTTTTTCCAAATTTGTTCAAATTGGGGAAAGTTATTCCAATTTATAAGGGGGGTGAAAAAAATCAATGTGTGAGCTATAGACCTATTACATTGGCTAGTGTTCTGCCGAAAATATTGGAGAAATGTATGAGGAATCAATTTGAAAACTATTTAATACGACGAAATATTTTATTTGAAAATCAGTTTGGTTTCAGGAAAGATAAAAATATCAACGACGATCTCTTCTTTCTTACTAAAAATATTCACAATGCCATAGGGCGTAATAAAAAACCGTTGTTGATTTTTATTGATTTAGCTAAGGCTTTTGATTCTGTTGACAGAGAAATCCTAATACGTCGACTGGAAATAAGTGGAGTAAGGGGAGTTGCTCTTGATTGGTTTAGGAGTTACTTGTGTGAGCGTTTCCAAATAGTATCAAATCTTGGTCAATCCAGTGCTCCACTTCGGATTGACTACAGAGTTTTACAAGGTAGCACATTAGGGCCTCTTCTTTTCCTTCTTTATATAAATAATTTGGGTAGGGTTAATTTGGAACAGGGACGGGTTTTTCTTTACGCTAATGACTCAGCTTTACTTTTTGAGGGCGACAGCTGGGAGGAAGTGTACCGTTTGGCGGAGCCGGGCCTATCCTCTGTCAAGCGGTGGTTTGATCAAAGCCGGCTCTCTATAAATATTTAAAAAACAAAGCATATGCCTATTTCTCTGAGAGCCGACCACGATCCAGTAAACCTGTATCTACGTTTACATACATGTGGGAGTGACACGCCCTGTCGCCCAATGAATGTAAAACGTGTGAGTGTATTGAAAGAGTGGCCGAATATAGATATTTGGGTGTTATTTTCGATAATCGTTTGAAATGGGCTGGACATATTACATTTTTAAGAAATAAGTTGTGTAAATTTATTTTTATTTTTTGGAATATAAATAATATCTTGCTCCAGACCTGATTAAAATAGTATATTTTGCTTATATTCAGTCTTTGTTGCAGTATGGAATCTTAGCCTGGGGCAGCTGTTTTCAAAGTATTTTAACGCCATTAGAAATTACCCAAAAATCCATCATAAAAGCGGCATTGAAAAAAAATCGACGATATCCTTCAAACCTTTTATTTGATGAATTTAAAGTATTCAGTATCTGCCAACTTTTTATGAAAACACTAATTTTATACATCCGCAGTAATCTGAACTCTTTGTTTCATCGTCCTGTTCATTCATATTCTACAAGATCTGCTGTCAATACCGGTATTGTTGTCCCTCGTTTGAATAAAACAATAAATACTACCTCATCTTTTTATGTAGCTAATTTAGTTTTCCCTCGACTTCCGAATCATATTAAATATCCCATAGCCTGTAGCAAATGCACTTATAAAAAAAATATTGACAAATGGCTATTGGAAATAGGGCGAGATCAAATTAAGAGTTTCTTTACCTCCCCGTATACTTAGGGTCAAGGTCACAGAGCGATTGCAACTGCATATGTGTGTGTGTGTGAGTGCGATGCGTGTGTGAGTGAGTGAGGGTCCGTCCATATGTCGAGTGCGTGTTCTGTGTGAGTTTGAGCATGACTGGTCCGAGTTTCTCGGTTATCTCAATGGCGTTTTATGCTTTTATATTACTGTTATATCTTTACTCATTAACTTCCGTCCTTAGTGTAAACTACTGTCCCCGTGGTATTTATATGCATATTTGTTTAAATTTATCTTTGTATTTTTCTGTTTGATTACAATTTAGTATTTTTCATTTTGTTAACTAAAAATTCCTCTACAGTGGCTGATTATTGACTCGTTCCCCACCCACAGGCTTTGACCCATGTGGGGAACTAATTCCTATTGTTAAATCATGTTTTTTGAATAACATTGTAGACTGTTATTGAAAGGAATAAACAAATTTCATTTCATTTCATTTCATCTAGGAATCCAGACTTTTGATCAATCCCATTTATTTGCTGTATTCCCATCGGTACCTCAATACCTTTAGTTTTCATCAGTATTTACTGTCAATATCGAGAAAAACTGTCAGTAATACTGACCGTGTAAGGTGTACCAAGTAATTATCGTTTTTTAAGATACTTTTAAATGCCAACGTGGTGTGGATAAATATTTTTCTATTTTTCAGTGCCTGTATGCAGTTTATGCCTGCCAAGGCATGTCTGTGACCACTGTGGAAGGCATTGGCAGCAGACAGCAGGGCTACCACCCTGTACAGACCAGATTGGCTCAGTTCTACGGCACACAATGTGGCTTCTGTTCTCCTGGATGGGTCATGGAAATGTACAGGTATATTGTCTCATAACCCTGTTAAAATAATTTGTAAAGATTAACATGTTATGTTAAGATAAAGTACTTACAAAAAATATTAGGTATCTAGCAAAAATAAATTTGTGGTAGCAGAACGTTGCTATCACCCACGAACATCAATATTAACACTATAGGCATAATTGTAGTTTTGCAAGTTTGTGGAGATTGCAGGTAGGCAGTTGATATTGAAATTACGTTCACCAACTAAATATTTATCAAATTCACCCAAGTATCATTTTATTGAAATATTTTATTTTTCAAGAGATTGGCGGTGTTTTTTAACATTACTTTTGCCCTATCCACATAGACTATTTATCTATATCATTATCTAGCAAATCAAGCAGTGAGCAAGTTCTGTACAAGAATGAACAGTATTGCTAAAAGCCACTGACAGTGGTTGGAGTTAAACTCAAGATATCATTACCATGCCTCCAAAGTTGGGCGTGCTACTAACTAAACCACTATTTTGTGTAATTTTGAGAGTCAGTAATCCTAGAATCACAACTAATCATCTGGACACTTTTCAGTTTGCTAAAATCAAACAAAAACATGAGTATGAAGGAGATAGAAGAGTCATTCGGTAGCAACAACTGCAGATGTACGGGCTACAGATCTATACTAGACGCTTTCAAGAGTTTTGCTGACGACAGTCCTCCTGTTGTGAGGGACAAAGTGGCTGATATCGAGGTATGTAAGACTTATATACCTTTTTTTAATCAAAGGCAAAAAAATCTTATTGAAAAGTAATTTTTTCTTCATCTAACACAAATTTTTTTCACCCACTATGCTCACTTAACTCATGAAACTCTATTTACAGGACCTACTGAAAATTTGTACTAAGAGTAAAAAAAGATGTCAACACTCATGCAAACTTCATATCCCTGATGGAAAACTCTTCAAGTGCAAAGATGAGGCAGAGAGTGATGAAGAACTGGAGCGCCATTTTTTGGAGATAGCTCTATCCCCAAGTAAAGTTTATGTTCCTCTCCATGGAAATTCCAGTTGGTACAAGGTCACAAGGATTGAAGAAATATTCGAGATATTCTCAATGATAAAGGGAAGTTACATGTTAGTTGGAGGGAACACAGCTCAAGGTAATGATCAACTTCAGAATTAACACCTTTTATATATTTAGTGCATTCTAAAACATAGACCGTATTGCTGAAGCAAGAAACTAAAGACCTATTTCAATACTTCATATAGTCAGTAAAATTTAAGAGAAACTTTCCATGAATATATTATTTGCAGATCAATCTAGTTAGATACATTAGATACATTACTAGAAATGGCGACCTACCCAGGTAGGTATTTTAAGCCAAGTATGAATATCAGATGAGTGAAGGATGATTGTGGCACAATCTTGTAGTCTTGTTACTTACTAAGGCCGACATGTTCCTAAGACAGGACTGTTAATTAATAGCCCAGCAGCCAATGGAAACTAAGGGACTGACATTTTAATGTGGAATCCAAACCTCAATTTCCTCGGTTAACAGTTTTATGAACTGTTTTAAAACTTGTCCTGAAAATCAACATTAAACCTGGAGTTCCGCAGGGTTTCATACTTGGCTATTTTTATGTTTCTTATTAATTTAAACTCGATATGTTTGTCAATCATTTTTGGAACTTAGTCACCAGTTTTGTGCAGGTATCAGAGAGGACAAGTACCCACCGCCTCCAGATACCTACATAGACATCAACGGAGTGGTGGAGCTTCGTACCCACAGGTTCGAGGGAAGCACGCTGGTCCTGGGAGCCAACATGACTCTGACCGACACCTTAGAACTGTTCCAGGCAGTCGCCGTGTTGAGACCGGCTCAGTTCAAGTATCTCTCCGCTCTCGCCAGACACATTGAGAAAGTGGCTCACATTCCCGTGAGAAACGTAAGTAGTAGAATAAATTTAACAGATCTAAAGGTAAGCAAAAGAAACAGATCTAAAGGTAAATTGAAAAAACGGGAAAATTCTCAGGGACATCAAGAAACACTATCGAAACAGATTGTAACAGAAAGGGAGACAGATGCACAAGGTGATGAAAGAAATAATCAGAACAGAGGTAATGGAGAACCTTTTTTTTAAATTAAAAGTTAGAAAGAAAATGTCAAAACGTAGGAGAAAATGTTTGCAATTCCATATCTTATCACATAGACGAAATATTGCAAGAAAAATTAAACAACGTAGCAAAAGAAACAGATCTAAAGGTAAATTGAAAAAACGGGAAAATTCTCAGGGACATCAAGAAACACTATCGAAACAGATTGTAACAGAAAGGGAGACAGATGCACAAGGTGATGAAAGAAATAATCAGAACAGAGGTAATGGAGAACCTTCAAAAAAGGGATCAAACAGAAGAAGCTGATTTAAACTAAACAATTTACAAGATGTTCGGAAATGGACAGGGAACTATGATTTGGACAGTAAAGGACACATTATTCCAATTGTAGATTATATTGAACTCCCGAATGTAGTAATTTGCAAGATGGACAAAATTTGTAGGTATTGATAGCAAAGAAATGAATTCAAAACGGAAACGCATATTATGTGCTGTTTGAAAAGGAAAATCAGACTGCTGCCGCCAAATATGTCAGCCCCAGCTTTCTCAAATATGTATGTATGGAGAAACATCAAGATATATTGAATTCTGACATTACATTAGACGTTATAATGCTTGCTTCCAAATTACGTCTTTTGGAGCTACTATTTAGCCCTTCATAAGATTTTTCAACCCAGCGAAGTGGGTTACCAACAGCTAGTTACTCTATAACTCTGGTAATAATATTCCAATCTTGATATTGTTTGAAAGGTATTTTCAAAACAAAACTTTTTTGTAACAAATATTTTGTTCTTAGATTAATAGTTTTCATTTTGTATTTGCAAAACCAGATTTCCCATTTTCCATGAGGAAGTCTAATTTTTCAAAAAGAGGAGTTTTGTAGGGCTTAAAAAGCCTATAGCTAAATGTATCATGTTCTTTAGGTTGAATACTCTTATGCACATAAATTGTATTCCCATTGGTAAAATCAAAGAAATTGCCTCAAAAACATGTACGCTACGCTGTTTTCCCAGTTTGTCTAGTGTTTTTCGGTATTTCTTGGAATACAAAAACATAATTAAGGAGAAAACCAATCAAAATCAGAGGAAATTAACTAATGAACTGAAATAAATCAATCATAATTTTATGTTTTCGTATAATTTGAGGGGCCAAAAGGTGTTTTGGTCCCCCCTGTAAAGCAGGGGGCAAAAGAACAAGCTCTGACTTTTTCCGTGATAGAAACTTTATCTATCAATAGAATTGAATGAAGATTCTTGAAAATGTTTAGTATAAACCTCTTATTGATATAACTTTAAAAAATCTTTAATAAATAATCGCCAAACAGTAATTAAAATAGTTTTTCAATGATTTTAAGTAGTAAAATGAAGCCTTGCCGCTAGCACTCCCTCTGGAATTCGGAGAAGCCGTGGCTGGTACTGACTACTCGTATCATGCTTCAAATCTCTCCACTTTAACCGCTGAAATAGTTATTTTATGTATTAAGAGCGTAATGTAGGTCTTTCTCGCTTGAGCTAAACAGTTACCGCGCGACGCTAGCAGAGCGCGGTATTTTTAGCAAAAGCGTGAAAGACGCTTTACGCGCGAAACACATAATAAATTTTTCCTATTACTGCAGTTTTAATTTCCCAAACAATAAATATAACCACAGTTACTCATGTCCATTGTATCTGAATGCGCCATTATGATTTTGAGGTTATAAACAATTTATAAATATAAAGACTTTTGCAAGAGCAAACACGATTTATTGAATACATATTTTAGCTTCTAAATAATAGGATACGAATTCGTCATCACTTATTACATCCATTGTAGCTGAATGCGCCAGTTTGAGGTTATAAACAAGTCGAGCTCAGTCGGATGCGGAAGAGAGTGCTGTAGCGTGCCGAGTAACAATGCAATCAGCTGGCGAGCGCTGAAGTAATCACATGGCGAGCGTTAAAGACTTTAACGCTTGCTCCAAAGACTTTCAAAGAATTTATCGTTCACTCCTCAGTAAACAGCTTTTTACGATTGGTTTTTGGTGCGTAAACTGACACTTTATGCGCGGTTGTAGGAAAATAAATTTAAAATGTCTTAAATTCATTTAGTTTTATTTTTCAGTGTTCAATAAAGACATTTTAACGATTCAATATTAAAAGATCTCAATTTAACATAAAAAAAGGCAGAGCCTGTTCTTTTGCCCTGTGCTTGACAAGGGGCTAGCAAAACACCTTTTAGCTATATAAAAACATATAAAAACTATATAAAAACATAAAATTATACTATTATGATCGATTTTTTTCAGTTCATTTCATTTCCTCTGGGTTTATTTGGTTTTCACCTCAATTACTTTTTGTACTCCAAGAAGTACCAAAAAAACTAGGCAAATTCAGAAAACGGCCTAAGCATATATCTTTTTGAGGCCATTATTTTGATATCAGTTCACCCATGGGAATGCAATTTCTTTGTGTATAAGTTTTCAACCTAAAGAACATAAAATGTTTAGCCATAGGCTTTCTAGGCCTCTCAAAATCCTTTTTATAGAATTAGCCTAATAGTACGTCGGGTACATGGCCAGATATGGAGAAAAACTGCACTTTTTGATTGGAGTATGACACTTTCTGTGATCGTAGTTGATGCCAAAAGGAAACTTTTTAGTTGGTGAGCCACTTCGAAATCCGCGGCTAACACCAAAATGGCGGCCATTAAAGATGGCCGCCGTGAGGCCCCGCATTATTATAATATATCGGTTGTATCTCGGCTCCTAATTGACCGATATCAATATTCTTTTTATTATTTTAAAGCTAATTTAAGGAGGAAACTTTTTTGTATTTAACTTTTGACTGTGAAACCACTAATTTCTCTAGAATTTAAATAAAATTTAAAAATTACATTTTTAATGAGTTTAATTATTGTAATCATGGAGGGATACGGCTGTGACCTGTGAAGAAACCAATAACAGAGAGTTCTGCGTTTTTCTGTTTTGTACTATATGCTTAACAACATACTAAAGACTAAGCAAAGTTTGACCACCGGAAGTACCTCAATTTCAAGATGGCGTCCAAGATGAGGTCAAAAGCATCAAAGATTTAGGGTATTCATGCTATAGGTGATACGAAAGTGGCTTCTGCGATGTAATACAACTTCAAATAATTGACGGGTGATTATAGCTTTAATTGGACTTGTTAATCGTTTTCTGACGCCATCTTGGATCCGCCATATTGAATATCAACTTATTATTTTAAATGTAAAGATGGTGTTGTGACACATCATTACGAACTAGATTTTTACGCTGTTTACAATGATGAAATCGGTTTTTGAAAATATGAATTCGTTAAAAAGATATGCTCAAATAAAATTCATCCTTTTACATTTCTTATGGACGTTTCATAGTTTCAATATTTTCTTGGATTATTCTTCTTATATCTCTCAATATAATTAAGATTTGTAGTTCGTTTTAGTCATAAAATACTCAGTGAAATACCGGCTTTCAATTGAGCCATCCATAATCAAAATCAGGTAAGTGACAGATGAGCTATAAGACTTGATGTAACTTAAAAATCAATGTTCCGGAAATTAGTCTTTAGTCAATTATATCTACCCTTCAAAAAAAGGTATTTATTCATTTTGGTCTCAAAATACGCAGTGATACGTTGGCTTTTTTTGAAATATTGATTCATCAAATGTGTTAAGTTGTTAACGGGTTTCAAGGCTCATTTCGACATAAAGATTAGATATTTTTGAATTTTACGCTTAATAGTGGATTATAACAGAACCCGAACTTTTCGGAATTAACATGATCAAAGTCTCAAACGAAAGCTGATATGTTACTGAATCCTTTAAAAGCATTGAAAACTCCAAATCTGTCCTAAAACTTGAGATATAAGTCTTTATACAAAAAAATTTTGAAAAATTTAATTTTATGTAGGTTTTAGAACCGCAACTCATATAAAACTCAGTCTGTTATAATAGTTTATGACTCAAATAAAAGCCAATAACCTACTAAATTAATCAAGACCTTTACGATTTTTGGGTCTTCTTTAAAGCTAGAGAATCCTTCAAAAAATGTAAAATTATGCAATTAAAACGAATTTATGTTGAGTGAAAGATCATAAGTCACTTAAACTTTAGTCTGATGTTATTAAGAGTCAACCCACTCGAAAGCGTAATTAACTAAGAAAAACAAGACCTAAATAACTGAGTAATTCAAGACCAAAATTAATTAAACACCTTATTTAGAACCGGAGATATTAATATTTGACGAAAAACAAATTACTGAAAATTTTATTTTTAAGTTACATTAAACCTTATAGCTCATCTTTCACTTGCCCTATGTTGATGATTAATATCTCAATTGAAAGCCGGTATTTCACTGAGTATTTTATGACTAAAACGAACTACAAATCTTAATTATATTGAGAGATATAAGAAGAATAATCCAAGAAAATATTGAAAATATGAAACGTCCATAAGAAATGTAAAGGGATGAATTTTATTTCAGCATATCTTTTTAACGAATTCATATTTTCAAAAACCGATTTCATCATTGTAATCAGCGTAAAAATCTAATTTGTAATGATGTGTCACAACACCATCTTTACATTTAAAATAATAAGTCGATATTCAATATGGCGGATCCAAGATGGCGTCAGAAAACGATTAACAAGTCCAATTAAAGCTATAATCACCCGTCAATTATTTGAAGTTGTATTACAGCGCAGAAGCCACTTTCGTATCACCTACAGCATGAATACCCTAAATCTTTTATGCTTTTGACCTCATCTTGGACGCCATCTTGAAATTGAGGCACTTCTGGTGATCAAACTTTGCTTAGTCTTTAGTATGTTGTTAAGCATATAGTACATAACAGAAAAACGAAGAACTCTCTGTTACTGGTTTCTTCACAGGTCACAGCCGTATCCCTCCATGATTACAATAATTAAACTCATTAAAAATGTAATTTTTAAATTTTCTTTGAATTCTAGAGAAATTATTGGTTTCACAGTCAAAAGTTTAATACAAAAAAGTTTCCTCCTTAAATTAGCTATAAAATAATAAAAAGAATATTGATATCAGTCAATTAGGAGCCGAGATACAACTGATATATTATAATAATGCGGGGGCTCACGGCGACCATCTTTAATGGCCGCCATTTTGGTGTTAGCCGCGGATTTCAAAGTGGCTCACCGACTAAAAAGTTTCCTTTTGGCATCAACTATGATCACAGAAAGTGCCATACTCCAATCAAAAAATGCAGTTTTTATTTGTGTAGCCACTGTACTATAAATGGGAGATTTTTTTTCAATTATAAAATGAAAACTATATGCTTTAGAAAGAAATGTTAGATACAAAAATTTGTAGGCAATTTTTTTAAAATCCCAAAGTTTAATTTTGGGAATACCTATCAAACAAAAAAAGTTCATCAAGTTTCGGAATACTATTACCTGAGTTGTAGAGCAATTTGTG